>JAHWFO010006418.1:104723-183426 GCA_023313115.1 Rhysida immarginata
CCAGAGCCACACTCAAATTTAACTTTGACCCCCAAATTTAAGGTCATCCATTTGCTAACTCGAAAACTATTAAAGATAGAGAAAATTTTCTGATTGCTACCCTGTAGAGCAACATCACATTAGTCTAAAGACAATTTTTAATCACACCCTTCCCGTTTGATTAAAGCCATGTCAGATGTTTTTCAGTAGTTAAGCTAAAGAAGGAATAACATCAAAGTAACTGTAATTTTACCATCTGGTTTAAAAAGTAGAATTATTATTGGTAAGAGTTGACACTGAAGTATCTCTCTCTCTCTATCTTGTCGTCTACTCTTTTACCACTGTATCTATTTTAAATTTAACCTAGTAGAGCATCAGTCTATCAAGGCTTTGCTTGGTCTTCCAAGTTTGTTAGTAAAGGGACAAACAACAAAATGCATGGCCTCAGCAGGATTCGAACTCGCTGGTCTCAAGAGTAATAAGACTTATGCCTTAGCACTCTCAGCAACAGAGCCAGTAACACTAAATATGAGGGTTGGGGCATAAGTCATGGCAACTATTTTTTTTTCTCAGAGCTAAGGAATGGTATCATAAAATGTCATATGTCTCACGGAAGCTGTAACTGCTAGTATGTTTCCACAACATTAGATGGCTCCGTGAGTTCCTGATGTTGCGCAGAGAGCAATGTTAAATCAGTTCTCAGTCAACCGCCGTGCAAGGTGGATGTAACCCGAATTGAACAACGCTCGTTTATCAAAACAGCCGTTCTCTATTTTGATTTCTGTTACTTATTCTGGAAAATGAAATCTGTAATCATGTTCCAGAATAAATTTTCCAGAAGCATGAAACATATGAAACATTACAGGCTTCATGATTCCAGAACATGAAACCTGTAATGTTGTCAATTACCTTAATAAACATGAGAAGCAAAGTGTTGGCGTGTTGTTAAATGTCCGTACATTTCGTCCATTCCTTGTTCTTTCATCTGTATATTTCACATTTCCCACCCATGCTTGAATTCTCATAAAAAAAATAGTTGCCATGACTTATGCCCCAACCCTCGTAGTAAACACAAAATTTTCAGTTCTGGCACATAAATAAGTGGGGGGTTTTTATTAGGAGCTTTAGCAGAAAGCTACTTATAAGAAAGCACACTTGGTCTGTACATTTATCTGGCTGTCCAGCCACCATTTGCACAATAACTTGAAAAAGGATTAACTTTTTCAAATTCTGTTTTCAGAAATCTGGCCATCAAGCTTGGCTGTGTCAACTTTTCAGGCTTTTTTGTGGACCCCTTCAAGTTGATTGCACATGCTAAAACAGTGATGGTAAAGAATACCAAATAATGGCATGTCATATAACAATCAATTCGTCAAGAATGAGTAGATTGTTACTTTCTGTTTATCTTTTAAGCATTGTTGACATGGGCAAGCACAGGAGACTATTGCTTTGTTGCAGCTAAAGCTCCTTCTTGGAATGTTGCAAGACTTTGTTTTATGCTAGCCCATAAATATTGGAAGAAAGTAGCAGCACAATAAATCTCATTAAGATTAATTTGCACTAAGCATAATTTCTCATCCCCCCCCCCTCCTGATGTTTAAGGTTGTTTAAAAATAAAAAGGATGAAAAAGACCAATGTGCATTTAAAAATAAATAAATCTTGAATAATCCACCAAACCATTCAAAATTTCTAGCAAAGGCATCATTAAAAATATAAAATTGTTTTATTCTGTGCAGTAATTTCCAAAGTATGATATTCTGCTGATTATATTAAACTATTGCTTTAATGACATTTCAAAATTAAAGTTCCTTTTCTCTTTCACCTTCTAAATTTCAGTTAAAAAAATAAAAAAGAAAAAGGAATGTCTGAAGCTATTTAATTTTAAGTATGCATATTCATAATTAATCTATCTTCATGTATAATTTATCATAGTCTGATCTTTTAAACTCTTTGCAAGACTGGCAATTTAAATACTATATCAGCATTTAAGATCTACATCAAAGAGTAATTTAAAGTAATTTAATTTCTTTAGATGACATTTTTTTGCTTGGAAATGTTACACTCATTTGCTTAATTTCCAGTTAAAAAATTCAAAGACCTCAAAGGGGTTATTCTATTATTGAAAATTAAAAATTAAAAGAAATGACTTTTTCAAAAATATATTAAGCAGAAATTGTTAATCTAAATACCCTATCTGACATATGATCAAAAAGCAATTCTAAAATTCATAATTGTTAAGGTGACAATAGAATCATTTGAATCAGGTTGCTTAAAAATGTACATCTAAAAAAGTCTGTAAGTGTCAATGAGTATTCAAATATTAACATGAAAATCTATAAATTTGATTCAAAGGACTTATTTATTAAGGATGATCATTTTCTTTAAACATGTTAATAACATTTTCTTAAAAGTCTAAGAAAATAATCTAATGAAAATAGACTAAAGGTTCTAGGATATCCTTTTCAAATTTTAAATTTTCTAGACAGCTTTTCAAACCTGAATGCCATGCTGTCATTTAATTTTAAGACATACTATTTTAAAAGACTGTATAGCCAAATCAAACTTTTGATGCATATTCTTAGAGAATGGTTAAAAATCAATGGTTTCATTATAAATATGATGCAAGTTTCTATAAAGTATGCATTTCATGTTGAACACATTCCAACATGAATCCAAAATACAAGCAAAATAGAATACTTGAGTAATCACAACAAGAAATATAAAACAGAACTAAAGCGTCAAAATGAAATGGATAAAGTGATTCAAATGTGAACATAATGAAAAATAAAAAAATTGTCGCTTAATTAAAAAAAAAAAAAAATCTCAACATTCATTAAATCCAGATCAATCTGCTCATTGCAACTTAAAAGAAAGAAATACTTAGATCACATTATAGATAAACCAGTTTTGTTATTCTCAATTACTTTAATTTATATCATAAATTATGAAACTTACTTAGATCAACAAATGCCACGAAGAATATGTTGCAAAGTACTGATTCATTGTGTCCTAAATGAAAATAAATGGCCATTAAATAAATTTGGACATTTTATTGTTTCAACTTTTCTTTCATATCATAAACCAGTACTAACGCAATGTATGCATCATTAAAATTTAAAAATAAATGGAATCATTTTATCTTATCAGGAATGGATGAAAAGATCATCTCCACCAAATATTTATAATTCCCACTAATCAAGTCATAATATTTCAAAATTGTTGGCAATGATAACAAAGATCAACAGTGAATTAACACCTTCAGACAAAATCTTGGCTATTTGTTTATCAAAAATTTAAAAATGCTTGTATATTCTAAAATTCTTAAGCAGTAGCATTTACTGTATATGTTCTTAATTTATCTAAATCCTACTTTAGATAAATAATATGAGATATGAAAGAAAATTTTCATTCCATAAACATTTATTTTTCCTGTCTAGATACTGTTTTTTACATGCAAATAACCTTTTTACTATAATAAATAATAGCAGCTTCTAGAAAGGGGAAATATATATGTTGTAAAAAATATTTTTATTACACACAATAATACTGTTTGCTATCATATAGAAAAATGTGTGCTATGCACAAAAATTAAACAAAATACATATTAATCTTTATTCCTTATAAAAGAAAAAATATCTTTCAATTTAAGTCTTTCGTATTATGTTTATTTTGATAATAAAAATCGGATATATTGAAATTTATAGAATTTTCATAACAACGTTTTAATGTATTTGCTTTAGCAAAATTTTTAAATTCACAGGTAGATAATGTGCTTTGAAAAATTTAATGATGTTTTGTTTAAAAAACATTCAGCATCTAATTTCTTTATTTAGTTGCATATTTGCAACAAAATGGGGTTTTTAATGTCAAATTCTGAAAAACTTTATCACATAAAAGCTAACAGGAAAGATTCTTCAGAATGATATTATAATATTAATATTACTAATATTTTATTACATAGCATTTTATCATTTCTACATTCCTGTATATAAATTAGTATATTATAAAGCTCACAAAGAGTTCAAATGAACAATAAAATGGGAAATTACAATACACTGAACATTTTTTGAAAGTAAGCCAATAATTATGCACCTGAATTTTGTAACACATTTACCCTTCAAAATGCTGTTGAGTACATAAAACGCTCTTTTGTATTAATATTTTATTTATTTCCATGGGAAATATAATGAGTCTATGATTTATCTACGAGACTATAACACATATATTTAAGAAATTTTTCATCTAATTCTTTTTAGAAATAATCAACCAGAAATTTAAAAAATAATAATAAATGCTGGGAGTTATATGACCAAGAGAAAGTGATAAGGAACTGAAATGTAATGTTATAAAAGGGTCCTCGAACTTTTTCACTATCAGATAAGTCTCAAAACCATTCATACAATCTATTCTCCATCTCTATCAATCATAACTGAAAGTTATATTTTTAAAATAGACATACCTGTTAGAATCTGTGTTCCATTAGTGATAATGCTGGAGAAAGTGAAAAGATAAGAATGGAACAGAAATCAATTCTCTTTTAAATATGTTGAATTCAAAAAATAAAAAGCAGACAATAAAGAAAAGCTTTCTCAAATACAAATAATCAATTGGGGAAATAACAATCTCGACTATTAGTCACACACAAATGAATAATCTTCTCCCTCCCAACCACCATTGCCTCTACCCCTTTAATGAACTGTAGAAATGCTACAACAGTCATGTGTTCTTGATAATAGACCATGATCTATTCATTACATCTAGTCAGACAAGAATATCTGGATAAATGGTTTAAGAATAATCTTTTCCAATCCCCTGTAGGCCAAAGCACTACCAAGGATTTCAAGTTCGAATTCTGTTGTGTAGAAGAATTCCTTTAATCAGGACAATGCCAGGAAAAAACATTCACAAAATAAATTCATTTAATGTAGTATTTTATGTGGTATCTTTGGAATTTAGACGAAGAATTTAGAATAACGGACTAATGTATTCCCTGGCACTGAAGAAAGCATGCAGCCTAGCAATTTACTTGGCACCTGAATAAAAATGCACTTAATAATAGTTTTAAAGACAGTTTCAAAAATAGTTCATTATATCACTAATCTGTTTTTTTCTTTTTCTTATGGATTAATTTTCTGTTTTATTCTCTTTTTCTCCCCCACCCCCCCTCAAACAAACAGCGATGATTATTTTACTCCTTTACTCAATTTTACAGAATCCGAAATGACATGTAAGTTGACAGCTGACATTTGATTGAAATTAATGTATGCAATGTTAAAAATAAATATTGATCAAGCAAATAAATTGAAATGAAATCCTTTAATTACTTTAAAAATCATCATAGAAGAAATAATGGTAGTAAATACATTTGATTGTTATAATTTAAGAATATTTTATAAACACTGCTCTTATGAGTAACTAATTATCCAAAAAAGAAATGGAACTATAATCCAAATGAACGGGGAAAAAATGAAATTAGAAACTTCATTCTTACCGCTCGATTCTTTACATTTACCGACTCCATTTACCTTTGTGCGAATATAGAAAATAAAATGACAAATCTAAACGCTAAGTGCTCTCCTTCTTCTTTTACAAGGGCAAGGGAGAGCTTTGTTTATTGCAATTGCTCTAGGGTATGAGGGAATTTTTTTTATATAAGATTACCAGCATCATTATGACTCAGCCAGACAAGCTGACTGAAAGACCACTGCACTGTACTACACTTACAGAGAAGAATGATTTTTCACACTTCCGGTACATATGCACCGGAAGTTTAACTTTGGTTGTGCACTTGGATACGTTCTACGCATGCGCAGTGTGCCATGGCCGACTCGATTCCGTCCGTGGCATGGTGGAATGCCGGCCATGTCTGGCCTCTAGGGATATGGACGGCCGAAGCGTGGAGGGCATCGCCGTCTCTGGACGGGGTTAAGTGGGATCAAAATGCCGAACGCTATCCATGTATTATTTTTTATGAAGATATTCAAATTATATGGTTATCATCGTCATTTCATAGATATTTTTTACATTTTAATTATTGTGAATGAATTTAATTCCGTTACGAGTAAAATATTTTACCTTTGAA
Organism: Rhysida immarginata; assembly: GCA_023313115.1. NCBI lineage: Eukaryota > Metazoa > Arthropoda > Chilopoda > Scolopendromorpha > Scolopendridae > Rhysida > Rhysida immarginata. The sequence continues at coordinate 110,786 of JAHWFO010006418.1, forward strand.
ATCGAAAACAGTTTTTTAGAAATGATGGTGAAATGTTAATTTCATAATTAAATTAAACTATAAAAAGCCGTTTAATTCACTGAAGGGAGCGCGCGAAGAACCAAGATTTTTCGCTCCTCCAAGATTTCTGAGAAATTTGACCGAGAAATCGGAGAACGAAGGCACCAATATGGAAAATTTAAACGTTTTCAAATGTTATTTTATGTGCAGGTTAAATAACATCCGAATATAACGGGGAAAAAAAAGGTGTAAAGCGAAACCATCTCTTTACTGAGGTTATGATTTTAAAAAATGCGCACGTAGACAGTTGGTATTAAATATCTTTCAGTTGTGGAGACTACGGACATGAACGCTATTGATCTGTTTTGGTTTTTGAAATTCCTTAAGAATCTGTTATCACACGACACAGCATTTTCTCCCATTGACAGCGAAGTTCAATTAGAAACAACGGATAGGCGGTAAAAATGGTTAATTTTCGTGACAAAGACGCTTAAAGCAGACCACATTTCTTTTCTAAAATGTACTTGAAATTGAGCTCACGTCAGCCAAAAAAAATTATCAATTTGGCACAATTCTTATTCTTTACTCTTTTATTTCATTAAGCAAAGTAGTGACCTCCGCTTTCATTTTTCTATTCACAATCGGATTGTTTCGAGCCCGATCTCCGTGAAAATAGACGAACGCAGCCCCTCCTCCAAAATTTCTTCATAAATTTTATTATTAAGATTTCGCCATTCACTCAAATAAAACAATAAAATCATATATATATCCTATGTCGCAGCATACTTGTTTTCCTGCTTGATAGCGTCATCAATAATGCATATCAATCCTCGGATTTCCTGCCGATTCAGATGAGACGTCAAATGACTTTTTTAACATACATCCTTGAAAGATCATATCATAATTTCGCAAATCATTTACTTCTTTGATCAGAAAATTTTCTAAAACTCTTAATTCAGTCTTATCTTAATTTTCAGTACCCATCCCCTCTTCCTAGTCAAGGCCCCGTGCCATGTTTTCGACCTTGGCAGGATTGAAACTGATAATTTTATTTATTATATAGATTTATTATATGTATATTATTTATTATATTTTATTTAGTCTACATAAATTAGTTTTCAGCGTTTTATCTTTGATTCTTGTCTCTTCTTTCTGATTGGCCGACCACCATCAGTAATTACAAAGAAGAAAACACATTCTCTTATTCACATTAAAATTTAATAAACCGTATGTGCATTTCTACTACCCTTGCAGTCATCAATCAGCGGAATACATACATCTATCTACTGCCCAGGAAAAAAAGTTCGTCTGTACATACGAACATATGTGACCAATTAATTTTATGCAGCTAACTCCTCCGAAACAGCAAACAAATGAAATTGTGGGCAATTGAAATTGCAGAACCAATACACCCTTAGAGAGTCCTGTGCCCTGACGTATTTTTTTATGACAAAAACCTTTTAAGAGATATTAAATTTTTTTCTAAAAATAACGAAATTATTGTTGAAATTTCGCGAAAATATTTCCTTCTCTTCGTATTATGTATATTCGTATGTGATCAAATGTTATGCAGCTAACTCCTCCGGAACGAATGCTCATTGAGATGCATAATTTTTGAATATAAATTGATGGGAGATAACTGAATCATTTGGGAGATATTGAATTTTTTATTTTACAAAATAATTAAAAATTCGGCATTGCAAAATTGGACCTAGGAGTACGCAAGAAGAATTAATTTTAGGTAATTCAATTTATTTGTAATATCAAAGTTTCTCTCGCCCGTTGTTTAAACAACCCTAAATAGTTCTTTAAAACGGCAATACATTGGTAGACAGTTCCACTAAGCCTCTTTGGGGATGATTTTTAATAATTCATAAAATCATTAGATGTTTTATTTTTAACGCTGCAATGTCATTGTAAAGCGAACTTGAATATGGAATTTGCTTGCAGATATATTGTGCATGGACGTCTGGAAATCCCTGTGTTTCAGTAAACTCTTTCTGTACTTCCTCACATCATAATATCCTCCCTGTCATTTGGTGCGCACGTTTTCCTGCTCAAAGAACAGTTGCTTTGGAACCTAACCTTTAATCGTCAGAAAATTATTCAGAAAAACTGCTGGCACGATGTGTTTATGACAATGCTAGAGCAATATTATTGTAAACAGAGCTGTTATTAACGAACTTGCATTGGTCGTCCGTCAATCCAAAACATCAGGGGGGGGGGGGGGGGATAAAAAAAGAAAAAAAAAAATTGCCCAGAAATGCACTGAGGAAGAACGAAACGAGACGAAATAAGAAAAATACGTTCGTTCTACACAGTAATCCAATGAACGTGTCCATATTCGTCCACGGTCTTTTCATTATTCAACGGTGTTTCAGTAGAACAATGCAGAATATCGTTTGTGAAGCAAAGAGAAATATGATGGATATAGTTTGTAAGTCTACTTTGAGATCTTCTAGAATCTAAACAGTGGAATGAAAAAAAGTGATGAGCTAACGTTGACCGTTTAGAAGGTAAATGAGGAGGGATCAGGTTGAGAAATCAAAGGAAGAATCAAATGTATGGCTTCGAACATTTAATTTAAAGGCGACCCCGAATAAGGAAAAGAAAATGGACGAAGATTTCCATATAAGGATAAGGATGTTTGATATTTTTTGATTTAGCTCCATATTTACCATCTTAGAAGGATTAGTGACGATGTGAAAAATAAGCTTATATGTCAAGTTCAAGTTACCATTATTTTTTCCATATATTTTTTCTATTTGTTGAGTTTGTCTTCATGGGATTTTTTTGTGTTTCGATGATTCAACGGTCTTGGGTTCAACTTCAACCCGAGTTAGAAAACACTGGTCAACAGAAAAAAAAAAAAATTTTTTTTTTAACTTATAATTTTGCAGTTTTGGAGTTATTCGAATGCGCTGGTATTGATATCAGTTTTGTTTTTTTTAACAGCTTTTGTTTTTGAATATTTTTAAGTCTCAAAAAGTCTGCCTGGTAAGAGAGAAACTGATGATTGGTACAAAAAATATTATCAATTTGTCCTTGGTAAATCGAGATCGCATTATATTGCCATCACTACATAATAATTAATATTATAAACTGGAGATAAACCTCCATGCATCAGGTAAAGATATTCATATCGAAAAATGGAAGGAAAATCTTTGCCATCACTACATATTAAACTCGGCATTCTGAAACAGTCTGTAAAGGTCCTTGACAAAAACGGTGAATGTTTTTCATTTCTTTCACGCAAGTTTCCAGATTAAGCACAGAAAAATTGAAAGCGGGTATTTTTGATGGACCACAAATTAGACAACTTGTAAAAGAACCAAGCTTTGTGAATTCAATGAATGAACTCGCTCGAGTCTAAAGCTTGAATTCGTTTGTTTGGGTGATTAAAAATTTTCTCGGAAACACTAAGTAAGTGTAAGTCGGACAACTAATCTGAGTTAGTAGAATGTATGCTGTATCATTTGAAAGATCTGATCTGCAACTTGAGTATCAAGCTTCATTAGTTGCCCTCTCATTTAGATCGATTCCCAGAAAATCTTGGTGATTTCAGTGAAGAGCAGGGTGAAAGATTTCACCAAGGTATACGAGCATACAATGGAAGAATCAAGAAAGGTGGGACGTCCATATGATGGCCGATTACTGTTGGAGTTTACAAAGAGCGATAGGTATATTCATTCAAGAAAATCGTATAAAAGGACATTTCATAGTATTTAATAACAAAGAAAAATGTGGTATTTTTGGAGAAAATTATAATTTCGTATAAATAAAAAAGTAGATCTGATAAAATTAAACTAATATTTTTTTCGTAATCAGTTCCTTAGATATACTCTAGAATACATATTAAATTTCAAAAAAAAATTCAGTGTTGACCAGTGAAATAATTAGAAACTAGAATGCCTAGAAATACTTTGTCCGAGATTTTACATGTACATGTATATGATTTTATAGTGTTTCTAGAATTTCGAATTCACTGACTTTGTTATAATTTAATTTCTGTTCCCAGTTATACACAGTACAGTTAATAATTTCGTGGACTGTGGCTACATTTCACGCAGGAGAGAAAGTTTCACCTCAGGCACATCTACCTTCCAAGTAATCACGGGGGGGGGGGGGGGGGGGGGGAGGGCCGGGTGCAGCAGGCGAGGGGGCAATTGCTGGAAACATTCTTGAAAGACTTGCTTCAGAATAGACTGAAGGGCCTGCGTTTCAGCTATCTGAGCCTCTTTTGTTGAACAAAACCGTTGACCAAGCAGAACGTGTGGATTTACCAGCATGGCCTTCTCACCCTCCTCTGCACTCAGTATACGGAGGAATCCTGTTCAACGTAACACGAGACATGGCGAGATCATCCGAAAGAACTGCGACAGATTCCATAGTTTGGGAACAATTGTTACGCACTACAATTTGAACTTCGTTTATCTTGGCCTCTGGTACTTGATGTTCATCAGCATCTGGTATGTGCATCAACCTCCAAACTTTCTTTGCCTCCTGCGCAGGGTTGATTTTACCATTAAGTACCAAAACAATTAGGCACTTGTCGATCGGACGAGAATGAGCCGCTCGTGGATGAAAAAAACGAAAATGTCTAACTTTGCCTAGAGGCACCACGTACCCTTGCACGCCTCTCCTTTTGGAAAACGTTTGTGCCATTTAAACACTAAATCACCCTTGGTATAACGTTTAATAAAATATCCAAACAGGATTGGCATATCCCAATATCCAAACCATCATCTCACCGTCGTTCGAAATCGAGCGGGCAGACGTTATCCAGACAGCGACAGGGAAAAGGGTAGGAGGAAGTGTTGGAACGGAGCCAAGGAGGTTAAAAACGACTCGCATTGGCGTCTTCTCTGGATCAAGTAGACGCTGGTGGAGTCTCCCTAGTTTTGCCGAGCAAAGGAACGAAAACGAGGCTTCAAATAATAATTCTAATCGGCTTTTAAATTTTTATTTTAGAGCTCAAGATTTAAACGTCGGTGCTGTGTAATTTTCACGTTAGTAAATTGTCTTCAAACCAGGAAAAGAAACTGATGGGGTCATTTAAATTATGATTCCAGTTTAATGCTTAAAGCTTAAAATATGATTATATTTCAAGAATAATATATTATTGCCCAGCTGTTTGGTTAATCTCTGTACAGTTCCAGCAATTCCACGATTACGACTGCATTTAAGCGTCTGTTCGACTAAGAAATAACTGAAACACGTCTGTTACAGTATTTCAAAATTATGTCATGGACCGTGAAATTTATTTTGTTTATGAAGGACTGGGGGCTGATTTTATCTATTCGTCCAATTAAATTACCGTTAATTCTATTCCTGAGTTTTTATATTAATGATTCTGTTTATTAAGAAGTTGAAGGAAATCCTGTTAGATTTCTAATCCTTTCGCTTTTTAAAGAAAAAAATGGTAACGATAAATCTGTGCTAACTTATTAATCAGAAGAAAGGAGAACGTGGTTACTTTCTAATCCAACTTCCACTTGTCCACAACAGAATTTATTCCATCATATTTTTACATTTCAATTACAAAGCAATTTCATTCAATATTTTCACAACTGCAGCAGGTCTGATCACATAAAAGTCAGCAATATTTTCGCCAGTTTCATTAGTGCTCAACGAATTTGCTTTGTTTTTGAAGAAGCCTCGACGTTACTTCAGTCTTCCAGTGCCTTCATTTCAAGACATTTTGAATTTTTATCAATACATCTAATTTAATTTGCGTTATGACACTTACATGATCGTTTGAAAAATTTTGCCCTTTATTTTGCCCATAATTAACTGTTACCAGACAACAAACATTGTAATCTATTTATTTCTAAAGAGGCATGTAGAAGAAAAGAAGGACGAGACACAAAAACGCTGGAATAAAACAAAATTGGATACAAAGTGGTAAGACCCTGAAAAACACTTGACTTTCGGATAGAGAGTCCATTTATATTTGTTTCTAGTAAAACAAATCAATATATTTATTCGCCTCAACATATATAGTTTTCACTGCCTATAAGTGACATGTGGCTTCTCCATGATCTATATTCTGTACCAGTGCCATCTTTACGCATGGGCCCGGGCTCAAGGGCCCGCGATTCAGGGAGCCCCCTAGCCTCTGTGACAGTAAATTATGACCAGAACTTTGTTTTGTACAAAAACTAGCTGATATGCCCGGCGTTGCTCTGGCTGTTTGTTTGATGAAATTTTGCAATATCTGAATTTGAACATAAAAATGAAAAACCCTTAATAAAGTAAATATTCATTTTGGAAAAACGAAAAGAATTCTTTAAAGTGCTCGCCAAGTGGGCACCGAGAAGCGAATTGAACGCCTGGCGTTTGTTGCGCATGCGCATATGCCTCAAAGCGATAGAATCGCGCGATCGTCGCGCTAAGTGGGCATCCAACACGGCCGCCGGTGCGCGATTCACACATGGCACCCGTGCTGGCGGTGGCCCTGGATAAATCCGTGTATAATTTCTCACATTTGTAATTCATTTTAAATAATGAAATTTCACCTCTGATTTGGCCTCTGTCCGGTAGACGACATCGGCTTATAAATTATTTCTGTGTAATGTGCTCTTCTTTCACAAAACGTGTATTGCCACGCTTTCGAGCGTCGTCAATAGTTCTGGAACGGCATGTCCAAAGTTGATTGGAATGGCTTTCTTCATATTCCCACAGAAGTTTCGCTAGCTCGTCAAACGAAAAGAATCTATGTCCACGATTTAAAACAGGCGACCGTAGACGCATAGCGACGATCAAAAGGCGGGCAGCATCACCACCCCTCCTCGTTTCTATTTCGCACACGGGCGGTAAAAAGACTTTTTACAGTTCATGGAATGAGTTGCGTATTTCGTGAATTGTCTGATTCCATGAATTGTCTGAGTTTAAATATACGCGAAATCGTTCGCGAACTATCCTTTGAACGATTCTCGCTTGCCAAAGTGCCTGCGCGAAGCACATGCTCTGTTCTTGATCACGCCACTTCCTGTTTTCGACCATCGTGAACGCTGACAAGTCACGGCGCCGTGACCGTATCCACAGCGTCATTCATAACGTTATTGTATATTGTATTGTTGCAGATAGTGTAAAGAATACAGCACGTTAGGCGAAGTGTTAGATCAAATTCTATCACCACCTCTCAGGCTTTTAAAAACGGCTGTATGATTGACAGGGGGAACATTTGACGATTAAAAGCTTCCGGAATTATGGTATATTACATTATAGATAATGGTAGGACCTATGATAACGTTTACTTAATCACCCTCAAATTAGGCTATTGCGCACTCTTGTTACATCGACCCTGCTATCGTTGGAAGCGCAGGCAGAAGGCTGGTTTTAGAATCTTACGGAGTTCAGTCGTCTCATTCGATTTAAGGCCTCCGTCTTCTTGAAGCCCATTTGAAAACTTGCACGTAGAAATGACCAGTTACTGTCTGTACAAGTGGTTTGAAATCATGATGCACTAAAATGCAGATGTGATGAGTATCACTTTCTGCAGAACTGGGACGGAACAGAATGACACTGCACGCCGAAACCTATTCAGATTTGTTGCAACTGCAAGCAGACATTCTAAGCTACCCACCACAACATTGCATACGCTATTCTTATCTCTTTTTCCGCTTGCAGGTTTTCCTTCCAGGAACTTTTTGGGTGCCTTCGTATTGTGATCGTATATTAAAAACTAAGCTTTAAATTTGAATTTATCTATGTCAACTGCAGGGCAGGAACAACCAATAATATCAGAAGCTATTGGAAAAAAATAAATATCAATCCAAAAATAATCTTTGGAGAACTAGAATTCTTACGATAAGCACTTACAAGATCTACATTTCAGTAATGGAAGCGAACAGTAATCATATGACAAGGGTTATGGTGTGTGAATTGAAACAAAGATTCACTAAGGGATCATAAGTTTAACCATAAGAATATTTTCTAATTTTGTGGCTCGATCATTCCGAGAGAGACGATTAGGGCCATCTAGGAATTAGTTTTTAAATCTTAAATTAATATACAGGGTATCAAAAAATGGTGGGCTGGCTATACATAATTGGTTTCTATAACTAAAAATAAGGAAAAAAGTTTATATAAAGATGTCCTAAAGTGATTCGTTCCCCCAAAAAAGAGGAAGCTATTACACAGTGTAGATGGACCAAAACAAAGCCGCAAATAGGATTCTGTCTTTCGGAGCAAATTCGGATTCTAGCCAACACCTCCTATAATTACTGGAAGGTGTTGTTCTAGCACCCCCTTCCCTTTCGACGTCCTCCCCTATAAACCGGCGCCTGCGGCACCATTTCAATCAATTGCTCTAAACTGTAATAATTAGAGCAAAATAATTATGCCTAAATCGAGTTAATTATTTTAACTTTTTTTTTTAATTGCAACGACCGTTTAATTCAATACGACTGTTGATGGCTCATATTTCCAAAGTTACGCGCTCTTATTTCCAAAGTTACACGCTCAAAGTTGATATTCCTGATACGGTTGCTATTTTTATTTTCTTAACACATTAGAATAACAAGCCCTATGAAGTTTCTGGAATAACTGTATCCCTTACAAATATTATCGCCATTTATGAATTTTCAATTCATTTTTAACTTAAACATTTTGTCATTTAATTATTTAGTTATTTTAGGTTTCTTTCGTAATATTATAAAATTGTTATTGGAATACTTATTACTCAAGAAGATAGATCGATATTAAATGAAATATAATTCTTATTTTCTTTTTTAATCGTAAATATGTAAATCGGAAAATACAGTAGAAATCGCTCATAACAACGTCATAGGGATCACCGGTTTTTGTTGTTAGAACCTATTAGATCACACTCGGAAATCCAGAAGAACGGTAAGTAATGAGTACCTTCCCAACTTTGTTACAATAGCAGGGTATTGAAATGCGAAAATTTATCTCACCAATTGCGAAGTCCATAATTCCTGGGAGATAAAATATTTAACAAGAAAAATACAACATTTCAACTATTTTTTTTAGATTTCTTTTCTACACTGTCTCGCACTTGTTCCAATAGAAATGATTTATAACAAAAATAACAAAAGAATAATAACAACAACCGTTATTATTATTATTATTATTATTATTATTATTATTATTATTATTATTATTGTTGTTGTTCTTGGAAAACCAAATTTGGATCAAGTCCGGAAGCCAAGTTCCAGATGGGACCCAAGAGAGGGCCAAGGCCAAGCTCAAGGGGCTGAAATGCAAGGAAGAAAAAAATTACCATAATGATGTTTGTAGAAGTATTAATGTCTGGGTGTAGGAATTTCCTTACTACAATGTGACAAGTGTTTAGGATTGTTGCTTATATTTATTATTATTATTATTATTATTATTATTATACTGAACATCTGATTGCTGCTTTTATGCCATACGACCGGGAGAAAATTAAATTTAATTATTCAAGTTATATTTTTATTACTTTTCTTTGAATTCTCTCACTCACTATTGAGTACCTCCATGACGATAGTGTTTACTTTTTTAATATTTGATATCTTCGCAACGTTGTCTTCCAGAGCCGATCAATATGTTGAAGTGAATGCACTTCATTATCCACAAACGGTAAAACGTCTAGATGGATTTTTTTTTTCTTTTTGTAAATTAAGACTATGTAGTTTTTTGTGTATCATATGTGCCTAATTCTATAATATCCATGGATGTGTTCGAAATTAAATCAAAAGCGTTCATTAAAACTCGAATTAATTCTCTCAAAATATTCTTTTTTCAATTTTTTGATTCTTGTTTGATTCTTGACATTTCTTTCGTTACTCACAATAGGAACATGTGGTTACTACTTTCTTTTTTATTGAATCTGTTACAATTGAAACTGTTTAATAAAATAAGACATTAAGATATTATTTTAATTGGGATGTAATTCAATTAACAAGGACTCATGGAATTCTATTAAAAAATATTTTAAGAAAGGGAACCATCCTCAGAAAGTGAACCATCATCAAAATTTTTTATGTGGATATTTTGACAGCAGTTTATTGCGGTCGCTTCAAAAATGTTTTTATGATTTATTGGATTTCCATCTCGTGCGCAACAAGAGCAAAAGCAATCGCCTGAAAATATTCAGACTTTTTCTTGTTAATAAAATCTTGTAAACATTCCAAGGAGGAGCTTTAGCAGTGAAGGAGAAATACATTTATACATTTATTAAAAAAATTAATCCCCCCCCCCCCCCCCCCCCAGAGTAGGGTAAGGCAAGTAGCAGATCCTGGGGGTTTAGGCTGAGCTCATCGACAAGCAGTCGACTGTCGACAAGTGTCGATGGTCACGTGGTTAATGACGCATTTGTCGATTCGAGCTAGCATGAACACGACTTGTCTACAGAGTCTACAGTGTAGACTTGTCTACTTGTCTACAGTGTACAGACTCTACACCGTCGATTTTCTAGTGTAGACTTTGACCATCGACAACTGCCTTATTCTTGTCTACAATTCAAGAGCAGTCGACTATGCACTTGGCGATCGTTATTTCAGAATTTAGCAACAGATTTCTTATTAAAATCTTTTTTCCTTCGTTTCCGGCCTACAGGCTAAATACACCCAGCTCAAGAATACACATTTTCTAAAAATATAACAAAACTTGTTTAAAAATATTTACATACATGAAGTACTCTCTTGTGCTACGAAACTTGAACTGTGAAAATAATAATATAGTCTGTCTACAGGCATGTGTTTATGTATGTATTTAGGTGTATGCATGGATAAATATGTAAAATTATGTAAACTTGTGTATATCAGTGTATATCATCTAGCCATACGTGTGTAAACTTGTGTATAAATGTGTAATATGCCACTTATCTATGGTTAGATTTTGTCGAGATCGACAGCTTGTCGATGAGTTCAGCCTAGACCCCCTGAAGTCATCTATTTTTATCCCTTTATCTACACTTTTTACCACTCCCCAAGTTTTTAATCAAAAAATTGATTTTCTCGAACGTAATATGTAGAAAATGTAAAAAAAAACTCGTATCTTCTTTCCTTTCTCATCATTTCCGAACGTACAATATATCACATGCCATATATTGCCATAGTTCTAAAGACCAAGTGATTGTCATCCCCGCAAATCTGGCCCCAATGGAACAATTGGCCCTAAACTTCATAGTAATGTAGATCTTGCCTAGAGGAATCTGGATACTGAATTTCACGCCTTTACGTACCTACATAGCATATAGGTATGTTCTCCTCTCTGAATCCCACCCCCGTGATTCCGACCCCAGTGTACCAATCAAAACCAAACTAAATAGTGCAGATGGACATGCCTAGGAAGCTACATTCCGAATTTCAACCTTCTACCCCAAAAAATGTAGAAATTATGAAGGGGTACACAGTTAAGACATTATAAAACCAATAAGTAGCTCCATTCTTTCGCTACTAAAAAATTTAGATTATGAGCACTTGAGCAATCGTGCGTCGACAAAGTAAAGCGATTTCACGTGCGCGCGCCGATGTCAGTAATGCTTAAAAGATGAACAGAAAGTAACAATGTATTCCTTCTTGATAAATCGATTGTTATATGACATGCCATTATCTTGGTATTCATTACACTCACTGTTTTAGCACGTGAATTCGACTTGAAGGGGTCCACGAAAAATTCTGAAAAGTTGATACGGCCGAGCTAAGACTTTGATGGCCATATTTCTGAAAACAGAATTTGAAAAACTTAACCCGTTTTCAAGTTATCGTGCAAACGGCTGCCGGACGGCCGGCCGGATAAAAGTACAGACCAAGGGCGCATTCTTATAAGTAGCTTTTATGCTAAAGCTCCTAATAAACATCAAAATTCTGTAACATGATGAAACATTGCCCGAATTAACCAAAACTAGCATCACCAGCTTTAATCGCTTTGACCACTTAAATCTAATTGCATTTATACCGTATAAAGAGGCGAAAAATTCCTTGAAATTTTTTTTTAATTGATGTGTCAATGTTGACATTTTCTTCGTCCAAAAATGGTGTCTAAATGTTTTGATCTGTGGCGCCGGTTCAGGTGAAAACGAGGGAATATCTGTTCGGTTTGTTAGAGCTGCGTCATTATGGGCGTAGGCAAGTAAACTTATAATAATATTTGATTTTTGGTAAAAATAAGATTTAGACGGCGAAACTTATTGGAGTATTGGTATTGGCTTTGTTCTGCAAAGATGGAGCCGGTATTAGGTGTACCTCTCTATATAATTCGTTCATTATCAATGATCTCAAGAATATGCTTCTGTGTTTCGAGGAACATTCCATGCGAAACCGGGAAGTGGCCGCAAACCGATCGAACCTGAGAAAAACCATGACTTCGCAATAGCCGCAGTGGAGCAACAAATGCAGAATTCATATGGCTCTTATAGTGCGCGTGCGGTATCGAGGCAATCGGCCTTATCATACTAATGTGCAGAACATTTTGCGGCGAATACTTCAGTTTTTATCCCTACAAGCAGGATAACTTACTGTCAAGAATTGCTTCCTGGCGATGGTGATAATTATAAGCGGAAGCATTTACTTTATCCTTCACAGCTCGAATGATGACCAACGATTCATAGTCATGGCAAATTCTATGAACCGATAACGCCGATTTTCATTTGAATGAGATGGTGAACTCACCATATTTGATCTGGAGAAATTTCATTTGAATGAATGATGATCACGCAGAGAATTGCCGTATTTGATCTTGAGAAAACTCACGCGTTCATCAAGAATTACCCTTGCATCAGCCAAAAGTCACATTGTTGTGCGATTTCAGTCGTCTTTCATCATAGGACCTTACTTTTTTGAAGAAAACGCTGCCTCTGGGCAGAAAGTGTTTTCTGTTAATGCGTCTAAAACAAAACATTTTCATCTCTGTCTTTAAGTATATCAGTGTTGCCAGATTTAGTAACTTTTTAAAGTGCTTGTCCTTGTTTTCATTGTTGGACATTGTTAAGCAATGCACAAAACAAAGGACAAGGGCTTTAAAAAGTTACTAAATCTGGCAACACTGAGGTATATCATCACCTCCTAGAGAAAAGGACTGCGGACAAAAGGTGTATACATTGTTACATCATCATCAAGCGGCTATTATTAATCGTATTTCACCAATAATAAGCCCTAAATGTATTCACCTTTTGTCCGCAGGCCTTCTCTCTAGGAGGTGCTGGGTATATCGTGACCACCGAGAGAGAAGGCCTCCGCAATGAAACTGAATACATTGTTGCATCACTCAGATAGTGCATTGTTATTCGTATTTCTCACAATAATAAGCCCTGAATTTGCACTATCTATGATGATGTAACAATGTATTCAGTTTCATTGCGGAGGCCTTCTCTCTCGTGGGTCACGGGTATATACACATACTTGAAAGTGTGACGTATCAACTCAAAGCCTGAGCGCAAAAATTTCATACATTGTTACATCATCATACCTAGTCATAATTTAGGGCTTATTATTGGTAGAAACGCTATTAAAGATGACTACCTATGACGTTTTAACAATGTATGACGTTTCCGCGCTCAGGCTTTCTCTTTAGGTAGTGTTGGACGTATAGCTATGTCATTGTTTATTTAGCTCAATATTTTCTTTTTTTCTTATACGAGGGTTGTTCCGAAAGAAGTTCGTCATTTTTTTTCACACGGAATCTCTTGCCAAAAAAAATACACCATGGCATCCTTGCACTATTTTTCGACATAGTCGCCACCGACATTGAGACATTTGTCGTAGCGTGCAGTCAGTTTGAAGAAAGAGTAACAGCAGGCAGGCGTGCCCTAGGCTATCTGATCTTGTGTGAGCCTTGCTGAGTGTGGTTTGCGTTGTCGTCCAAGAGCACAACACCTTCACTCAAGAGCCCTGGTCTCTTACGTCGAATGGCGGGCCTGAGTTTGGTGAGGGTGTCGTAGTAGCGTGCCGCATTGATGGTCCCTTGATGGAGGAAATCAATGAGAATCATACCTTTCACGTCCCAGAACACTGTTGCCATAATCTTTCCTGCGGAGGGTGACACTTTGAATTTTTTCCTCACTGGTGAACTGGGATGCGACCACGTTGTCAGTACACGTCTGTCTGCCATCGTGATTTGTACTCGAATAGCCTCGGGCACGCCTGTCTGCTGCTACTCTTTCTTCAAACTGATTGCATGCTACGACAAACGTCTCAATATCGGTGGCGACTATATCGAAAAATAGTGCAAGGTCTATAGTTCATGATGCCATGCTGTATTTTTTTTTGGCAATAGAGTTTCCGTGTGACGAAACTTACTTTCGGAACAACCCTCATATTACCAACTGATTTGTTTTGAGCTTTTATCCTCTGAACTTTGTTTACTAATTTGCTCTTAAGCGTGGAATTCACTCACGGTTTTGTATGGACAGATCCGCGAGTGAATGCAGGCGCACGGATGTGCCCGCCGGGCATTCATTTCAGCAGCCAATGGGAAAGCTTTAACACACGTGTTTTGACACTCAGCAAACTCAATACAGCACTCTGCAGGCAACTGGCATGTCTGCGTGTGTGTGTGTGTGTGTGTATGCCCGGCAAAACCGTGGGTGAATTCCACGCTTTAGTTGTTTCCCGTCTCTTTTAAAACAACACTATGCTCTTTTGGGAGATTGTCAAGCCGAGGATTGTTGTCGAGGTGGGTTGCCTGGTTGCGATTGAAGCAACAAGAGTTTTTTCCCCTTTCCGACGGTGCAGTTTTAAAAACAGCTAAGTGGTCTTAGAACAAAAGGCTTACGCTGTGGCCAGTGTGGTATATGGACTATGACGCTTGGGTCTGTGAATTTGGACCAGTGGATCCTACGTGCTAGAGTACATGTTGAAACTTTGTCTTGGGACAATTCTCTTGTGCAAGTGGTGATTTTACGAAGATTTCCTGTGCTTGGAACTGATCAGCTGGATCAATGATCGGACAGAGATCGGAACACTCAAAAGGCTGTGAGTATTCCAAAAGTTTACCTCAGTCGTACCGGGATTTTCCGTTAAAAGGCCCACCCAAATACAGACCCAGATGGGCCTGTATTTGGATTTTCTTTCCAAATAGAAGCCCATGGGTCTTTATTTGGGGACAAATTATAATATTTATCAGCTTTGCCGGTAGATGTCTTTCCAATTAATATGAACTGCGTGCGCTCGTCTTTATTCCTTGTCAGAACGTTTAACCCTAAAAATGGAATCAAATTGTTCTATTGTTGCAATGTTTAAATAAAATAACTTTTCCTTAATCAAATAAATATTATTGCAAAACAAACTTGTTTCCGTTAAGAAGCCCATGGGCTTCTATTTGGGACCAACATGAGAACCTTAAAATGCTGAAAACCAAATACAAGCCCATGGGCTTCTTAACGGAAAATCCCGGCAGGGCCGCCGCCAGGGGGGGACAAACGGGACTCTAGTCCGGGGCCCCAACGGAAGGGGGGGCCTCGTCAGCCACGCTTGATTTTTTTTTTATGCACGAGGCACAGCCCAGAGGGGCACACACGTACCCAGTTGTCAGGGGCCCAAACATTTCTGGCGGCGGGCCTGATCCCGGTACTTCCAAAGGGGTGAATTGTTTGAATCGTCGGTAAAGAAGTACTGTTAAATGCTTGCTTTGGGGACTTGTGATAGTCAAATAATGCTTGGATGAAGAACTTGAAGGATTCGAGTTCAAAATAAAGTAAATGAAATTGTATACCCTGCTTGGCTAAATTGAAATAAAATTGGGATGGCTTCCATGCGGAACGTTGCAATCTGCAGAACTTGTCAATACTTCTGAGACGTAACATTGTTGAGTGCGAGGCTAACGATAAAGACAGGCCCTGGCCAACACCTCCTAGAAAGAAAGCCTGAGCACTGACACATCATACATTGTTACATCTTGATAAGAAGTTATTGTTAATCGTATTTCTACAACACCACCTCTACTCAAAGCCTGAGCGCGAAAATTTCCTACATTGTTACATCATCACACGAAGTCATGTTTAATCGTATTTCTACCAATAATAAGCCCTAAATTATGACTCCGCATGATGATGTAACAATGTAGGAAATTTTCGCGCTCAGGCTTTGAGTAGAGATGGTGTTGATTTCTACCACGGTCTATAGATATTCATGGTCATCGAGCTCCATTGTTAAATGAAGCTAAAGTTTCTTGCTCCCGGTAGGGTGGGGACTCTATTGAAAAGTGGCGCTGCATGTACAATCTGCCCAACTGCGCCTGCAGCGCCACCCTATCGGCAGACAGAAACTTTACTTTCGTATTTAGTTTCAATGAAAATCTGTATCGCAGGTTGTGGTCGGCTATAGTGCGATCTATGCGGCACCTGGCGCGATCTGGTTTCCTTAGCTTCTCGAAACAATGGAAAATGGCCGAAGCTCGATGACCATGAATATCTATAGACCGTGATTTCTACCAATAATAATCCCTAAATTATGACTTCTTATTATCATGTAACAATGTATGACGTTTAGTGCGCAGGCTTTCTTTCTATACTTCATCCAGCCTCAGTTTGCGCGAAATGTGATGGCCGTTTCAATTGTTGGGCATTGTTATAACAAAAATTAAACAATATATAACAATTGTAATGTCCATCACATTTTGCACAAACTAAGGCTGGATAGACTATAGGTGGTGTTGCACTGGCGCGGAAAATTCAGCTGATCATCTTAGTGCTAGCATAGTCTTTTAATCCCTTGGTCTGTGCACAGGCAATGAATTCCATTGTTTTAGTCCAACAATTGGATTGCTGTATTTATAGCAAAACTACCTCTATCAATGACGTATATTAAAGATAGACTCTGAATCCTATTGTTAACAGCGGCAAAAAGTTTAGCAAATTGAGCCATGATAGTTCTGGGCAGGAGTGAGCCGTGGAGTAATTAGCTGTCTGGCTGCTTTGTTTCTGAAGACTTTGGGCCCGAGGAATAATTAATTCAAAACCATTCCTCAAAGTTAAACTGCGTCCAACTGTACAAACAGAAAATATTTTCCACAAAAATAAATCAAAAATACGTAACTAAAATGAAAATACGTAACTGAAAGACGATCGAAACGAAATTGAAATTGAAACCATGATCGAAAAATTGTTTATAAAATATAATAAAATACTTCAAATACAAAGTAAACGTAAAGATAAACTTATCACTCCGTAATCGGCGTGTGAAAGAATTATTAATCAGCTACTCTCGTGTTTAGCCATGTGTTTTGCATCATCTTCACTCACTTTCGGCCATGACAGTTCTGGGCATGGAGCTTCCCAATTTGCTTCAAGTTACAACAATAGGATTCGGAGTCTATCTTTAATATACGTCATTGATTTTAACGATCGCACAACGTAACAAAACTGTCAGCTACTATTAGGTGTTCAGCAACAAAACGTAACATTACCTGACAGTTTTGTTACGTTGTGAGATCGTTAAATTGCATTGTTATGTTTGAGCTGTAGCCAAATTCATTCAAGAGAGGGGGCAAAAAACGACTCTTCAGTAAATACAGCAATTCAATTGTTGGACTAAAACAATGGAATTCAATGCCTGTGCACCAATGACGTATATTAAAGATAGACTCCGAATCCTATTGTTAACAGCGGCAAAAAGTGAAGCAAATTAAGCCATGACAGTTCTGGGCATGGAGCTTCCTAATTTGCTTCAAGTTACAACAATAGGATTCGGAGTCTATCTTTAATATACGTCATTGCTGTGCACAGACAACACCTCCTAGAAAGAAAGCCTCACAACTGAAAAGTCATATATTGTTACATCATCATAAGTCGACCAAATTTAAAGCTTATCATTGGTAGAAATGCGGTTAACAATGGTCGAAATATGATGATGTAACAATGTATGACGTTTCAGTTGTTTGGCTTTCTTTCAAGGAGGTGTTGGCACAGACCAGGGGATTAAAAGACTATGGTGCTAGTACAATATCCTTCATTGTTTCCATCTTGGATTTTAACAATCAGCAATTGTTACCAGCCCGTTTAACAATCAGTTTATTTTTCCGCGCCAGGGCAACGCCTCCTATAAAGAAAGCCTCCGCACTGAAACGTCATACATTGTTACATCATCATAAGTCGACCAAATTTAGAGCTTATTATTGGTTAACAAAGGACGAAGTATGATGATGTAACAATGTATGACGTTTCAGTGCGGAGGCTTTCTTTATAGGAGGCGTTGGCCAGGGCCCGTCTTTCTCGTGGGCTACGGTTGAGTGGGACAACGCATTTCATGTGTTTTCCTTGTGTATTTTGGAAATTGACTGTCTTAATGTACTGTTACTCATTGATGAGGCGTTTTATTGGAACTGTTTTTACGTCTATATCTTAAACACGCTATTGAGCCAATGACAAAATTTCATGCTAATAACCCGAAGCAGGGGGGGGGGGGAGTCACAAAAGCTTTGTCATCCTCGCACTTCAGTAGAGAAATCGTTTGGATACCACATCTTTATGCAAGATGGAGCATCTCTTTATATCGGTTTAAATGTGCAAATTTTATTGCGTTACTATTTCACCGATGAGAGGGTGATTAGCCGATCATTTCCGATACCATAGCCACCACGATCAGATTTGATACGTTGTAGCTACTGCTCTAAGCGCCCATAAAAAGGCGCCTTTGTAAGGAATAATAAAAAAAAAGATAAATCAGCAAAATCTCTTGGATTAAGCGCCTATTTCGAGTGGGCCTATGGCCGTGGCCACCTTCGCTACACCCTCGCTACGGCACTGCTTAAAGACGCTTGTTTATCAAGGTCATGTTCCTGACTTAGTTGCTTTAAAAAAAACGAATTACGCTACATGTGCGCCAACTGCATTCAAGTCAGTTGCCTTCTGCCGTCGAAAGCGGTTTTCATCAAATGTACGCTTTATAGCAGGGAGATGGAGAGCACTTGCTGTAAACTCTACGTAATCTTAGTCTATGTATTGGTATTCCAGAAAAAAGGAAACCAAAGACGGGAGACCAATAGGGTAACCAAAGAGGAAATGAGTCAGTATCGTACCGGCTGCCTCTCGAGATGGACATGAAACGTGTTTGGTGTACCCCCTACTACAATAATGTCATAGTAAAGGGATGTTCACGCCGTTTTTCAATGATTTGAGAAAGTATGAAAATAAATATAGTAAAAAATATTCATAGTAATATAAATCTTGCCTAGAGGAATCTGCATATCGAATTCCACTCCATTACTTACCTAAATACCACACAAATCACTTGGTCCCCATTAACTCCCACCCCCGTAACTCCGACCCCAATGGGCCAATCAAAACCAAACTAAATAGTGAAGTAGCATGTCTATGGTAAGCTACATTCCGAGTTTCAACCTTCTACGTCAAAAATGTGGAAAATATGAAGGGGACGGACAGACAAATATACGGACATTGTAAAACCCATAAGTGCGCCATTCTTCCGCTACTTAATAATAAATTTATATCGTTAAATAATAAATTTCTTTTTTTTTTCGTGAGTAGTGTGTACCAAAAAAGGGTCGCTATGTTCCTCGTGCGCAAGCAGAAAGCAGCATTATTTATTTGTACCACATGAAAGCGTAAGCGCAGTTTTCCAAAGCGTATTAACATTTCCACAGCCCGCACTGTGAGCCGCGGACAGCGCTTTTAGTAGAAACTTGAGTGGAAACAGACCTTAAGTATGGCATCAACATCAAGCGGAAATCTCAAAGAGTAACATCAGTGAAAGTGGTATACCAAGAAAATGACAGGCAGATCGTTGAATGCGACACGTACGTGTGACACGATTCAATCGGAACTCTTCAGCTGAAATAATACTACAGAGTTCCGAAATACCATTCTAAGTACCATCAGTACAATCACCATTCGCCGGGAACTGAAGATCCTACGTTTTCATTGCCGTGCTGCTGCTTATAAGCCCTACATCAGCAGAATCTCTGCGAACATCTCACCAACACTGGACAATGAATCTCGAAACACTCTGGCACATCAGATGGCCCAGTTTGGGTTAGAGTGCCTGTATAATAACAGACACTCTAGTTTGGGTTTGGCCAACACCCCCTCTTTCTACGGGGTGTTGGTTTGGCCGAACCTGAAGTGATACTCACAGTAAAGTTCGGAGGCAATGTTTTAGTATATGGTTCATTTTCACTTAGGTCCAATTGTAATCAGTTTAATCTTTAAAAAATAATTCTGCCACAGTGCATTTAAAGGTTTTTCTGCAACAGATCTAAGAATTAAAATATTGGAAGATGTAAAAAATTAGTACAGTATCATGCTGTTTCTTTAAATTGAGAAACTAAATATGGAAAATTTTAATAAAAATAAATTACAATCAGTTGCTGAAATTATAAAAATATTTTTATTACTTCATTTATTATTATTACATTAGAAATTAAAAAAAATCAACAAAATAAATCAAGACAAGTGCATACATAAAGTTCAATTAAAGTGAATTCTTTGACTGAAAGATTTTTTAGTTTCTTTTTTCTTATAAAATGTTATTTCTTTAGTCTCTGAAATTAGTATAATCTTATTTATTACCTGCTAAACAGCATTGGTTAAACTTGTTCAAGATTTCCATAGCATTAGTATAATTTAATTTTGAAGGAGGGGCATTTCTCCACTTTAAATACTAGAAAAACGGTGATACATATTATCTAATTCTGCTTTTTGCTTATCAATTAGCATTTCAAGTTTCAATTCATGTACTTCTGATGGCAACATTTCTGGCAAAAGATTTTTAGGCTGAAATAGATTAAATTTTTTTATATAAATAAAGGGTTTTCCCCAATTGTTTTAACAATCAAAATTGAAATTTAAAAAAAAATCACATTTACAATTTAAAAAAAAAATAAGTAAATAAATAAATTGTATTCCTGTATATCTAATTTATAATAACTTCTAATAGTTTCCATTATAATAATAAAGAAGAACATCTTTAGTTATTCAGAAATTGTGTTGCTTATTATTAGATATCATTCAATTTTCCATTATTAAATGAATTTCTGTATAGCAGGAAGATAAAATATTCACTGTAAATGTACGGGAAAAGTGACATCTTTACTTTTTTGTCAACAGGCTGAATATACTAAGTACCCATATTTCATAGGTGTAAACGAGGAAGAAAAGGAATAGCCACCAAGGAATTTTTTGCATGGTTCTTGGTTACAAGAATATTTTATGTAAAAATCTTATTGGCAGAAGGGAACTCTCTTGCCACCTTTGAAAATCAAATTAGGCATTATGAACAGTCAAAATATTGCAAAACTGGATGCTGTTTCACATAATTCAGCAAGAACTCCATATCAAGAAAGGCATTTTCACTGGCCTAAACATAAAATGACTGATATCAGTCTTTGAACCCTTTTAGGCAATAATAGATCACCAGTTTCTTAAGTAATCATACTTCGTTTAAGATTACCACTTTTTCCCGCCAGTCGTCGTTCATACAATTTCCATGCACTGGTCTTGCACTCTGCATTGGGTTTTGGGATTTACAGTTTCAATGTTAGCCTCGACTTTCCTCACCACTTACAAGGGAACTACACGAACATGTGCCTCACAGATTCACACCAAATTGAAATATGTTACTCATCTACAGCTACTATTGATGCTTGTAAATAAGAAATCGCTAAATTTTTTGTTTTTTTTTTTGTTTTTTTTTTCAAAATAGACCGAAAAAAAGAAAAACTTTGAGCACATACAGGCATACAAAGACTCCATTGTTAAAGCGGTGTGTATGTGCGCTCTCAACTTCTTTCTTCACTACTCAACAATACACACGAATCCACTTCAGTGAAAGCAACCCTATCGCTTCCAAGGTATGTTTGCGCGCATAAAAAAGGTGCGTCGTACAACTACGTGTACGTCCCTTGTTAGTGCACAAGAGTGCTTCTTACGTGGTGGCATTATTTCTCCCCATCTACATTTAATAATATGCAAATACTGAGGAATGGAACTAACTATGAAGTGAAAACTTCTAATCCACAATCTTTGGCGGCTTGAGGATGGGGATTTTATCCCCGAAATGCGCATTCGGTATTTCCTTTTTTTTCTCCTTGTAGATTAGAGGTTTTCACTTTATATTATAGATTAATATGTTATGCCTTTTATGCAGATTAGTAAAGTTACGATTTTTACATTGCTCGATTATCTGAGAGCTTCGAGAATCCTAGGTCAGACAGGGCATTTTTATACCCTTCCCAAAAAGGAATTATTCGCAGTGGCATTGTTTCTCCAAAGCTTAAATCTAAGAAGGAAAAAAACAGAATTTTTACCTCTCGGGAATGGCTTCTCGTGACTAAAATAACAGACTCGCGACAACAACCACCATGTGCATTCTAATAAACTATATCAACCTCTGTATATTATACGCCAAACTAAAGAATTTGTTTAAAGTTTCAGTTGGTGCTCTTTCATGCACTCTCTCAAATACGAACCACACTCTTAATCGCTTATTCCTGCTTACCGAATCTTTAAAGAATAGACCGTATGTGCCAAAAAAGTATAAGAACGAATCTTAAAAAATACCCAATTTCTGTATAGGCCACAAAATTTGTAATGACCAGTGAGTGGATAATTATTAACATCTAAGATACTTAATTCTTTATCTTCTCTTACCAGGCTTTTCCGCCGAATTTTCATCATGTGCTCCATCTCTGATTTTTTGAGAGTAGTTTGATTAACTTTTAACATTTTCTCTGTATTCTTTAGAATTTCGCTTGTAAGATTATTGTAGGCATTTTCAACTTGGTTCTTATAACATGATTAAATAAAAAAATAATTGAAGAACTGTTAATTATATTTTCTACAAATTCACTACAGCAGTGTTTCTCAACCTTTTTACGTTGCGACCCAACAAATGTGTTTCTGCCAGTATCGCGACCCAATTATTGGGTCTGATTTGGATTATTTATGTTTTTTCTATCATTTCGCGACCCCAAAAACTTTATGCGCCCGTCCAATATTGGGTCGCGACCCACCAGTTGAGAAACGCTGCACTATAGTATTAGTATTCTAAAAATAAAGTTAATGAATAATTTAAAAATATTAAAAAAAAGTTTACTGTTAATTTTTTATTTCTAGATAAAAATGTTAGATTTACTAATGAAACGGAAAGCATTGATGACATGATCAGGCTCGTAGTCAGGGGGGGGGGGGGGTTCGACGACCAACCCATTATGGAAAAAGGTCCAACTCAATGGAATTTTTGGAAAAAGGTCCGGAATTTTTGAAAATCGACCCCCCCAAGATAACGTCCTGGCTACGGTCCTGATGATCAAGATGCCAGTTACACGTTCAAGGCATGTTAATGCCAAGCTTAAGAACTTCGACGGGAGATGAACATGGAATTCGTAATTGATGACTTTGCACACAGACATCGCGTTTCCAGTAGTCATATTCCATAGATCAATGATTTGAACACAGTTGTAAAAATGAACCTAGTTTTACAAGCTCTCCTAAAACGGACTAGCGGTTTTTAAAATGGAATAGCAAGCAAAGTTTACTGAAAGTTATCAGCAGAAATGAGATGTATCTCGTTTGATTTGAAGGCATATTGAAATGTGTCTCTTAAGTTATCTCTTATATATATTTCTTAAAATTTTAATCTTTTTATTAATGGGCTAATATAAAATAAGATACAGGGTGTCGTAGGAAAAAACAAAAACGACGGTTTTAAAATAGAATCGCAGGCAAACTGTGATAATTAATAAAGTTATATTTGCATGAGATTACTGTGTGATGCCAGGAATTTGTTTTGGTACTTTTCCTGGTGTTTTCCGGTCTAATCTTTTCGGACTGCGCGTAATGACATTCTTAAGGGCATGGTTGATTGTGGACGTCCAACATTGCTCGACAACTTAACCGCACCACCTAGCGGTTCGTACAACTGTTTTACTGTATTCGGACGAGTTGGCGGGCATCGTTGGACTCATTATATCATGGGTTTGTCGTCACCAAACGTGCAGGCCGTTAAGATTGTTATTACGTGCACCCTGAAAAGATCGCAAAACACAAGGAAACGTCTTGCAAGAATAATTCTTAGTGATCACTAGAAATTCCACCCGTCGCATGACGGGTGTCAACCGTACAGGTTGAAGGGTACAGAAATGAAAGTGGAGCATCAATGGTGTTCAAAACTTATATTCTGCAACAATATAGGTTACTGTTCATCTGCATATAAAATAAATTGGGCTAGTGCGAGTCGGACTCGCGCATCGAGGGTATCGCACTACCATATATTTACCAAAATATGCCAGGTTCTGGAGGATGTGGCACTGTGTTCTCGATTTCGGCTTTTATAGACATATAATCTTAAGAGTTGAAGTGTCGAAATTTATAAAATAAGCGCTTTGAACAAAGAAGTTTTCAAATATTAAATTAACAGATCACCTGAAAAAAGATTTTATGTTTGGCGTTGCGCAAGTCCAACTCACACTTGGCCAGTTTTTCATTATTTGTTATAATACTTTAGAGTTTGAACTACAATCATGCCAAGTTTGACGCTTGCATGTATAACCGTTTTACGATAGAATAAAAGAAAACAACAACAAAAAAAAAAAAACTTTTTACATTTATTATTATTTGTTAGACAATCTGCCATCCGCCATAATAACACATACTCTGTGAAAATTTCACCTGGCTACTAATCCCGTTCAAAAGATACTGTCCTTAAGAGTCTGGCTTTGGACAGGCCAAGAGAATTATTATTTTTTCAATTTATTTATTTAATTAAATAACAATGACGGAGTATTGTCTTTCCACAACAATCTCTGGCTTCGGACGGATTGTTGTAACTTTCTTGTTGGCCTCGGACATTCGGACCGACGAATAAGAGAATTATTATAGTATATTAGAAGATTACTCCACTGTCTATCAAAAAAACTAAGAGCAGATCTGGGTAACGTGGAGGGCACTCCAGACAAATAGATATCTTCATATTGAAAGTACTTGTCCACCAAACGAGCCTTATGCGGATGGGCACTGTCCTGAAAAATCATATATATTGGTGTATGGCATTGTCCTGATACATCTGGGCAGCCATAGAGCCCCTCTCGAAAATCTGGAGTTGTGTACGAGACCCATCATAATGCCTGCCCACTACATCATATCAATATTGGTCTCGTCCGACAATTTGTCAGGACTGGCCCTAATTCTCAGGCTCCTCCAGATGTGCATCGGTTGCGAATCACACTACAAACAATATCAGAACTCATTGGAAAACATGACATAGCTCCACTGTGCCTTTGTTCGTCCTCTCCAGTGGGCTTGGCTCCAGGAGATACACCTCACTGCATGTACACTGTTATAGTATTTTTCATAAAAGAAGACCAACAAAACAAACAATCAGAATTGGCTGCTTATCGCTTAGTTATTCCGTTCATTGCTCCACTCTCTCACGCTTCAGAGCTACACACATTTCAATAAATTTTCCATTACACAGAGTAGATTAAACATTTGTAAATTCTTTCTAATTTGCTTACTTAAAAGTATCACGATGTGAAACTTTACAAACAATTAGAATTAGCATTAAAACATTAAGAATTATGAGGAGAAAGTTAACGTCAGGAGAAAGTTACGAATCAACAATACTTGCATCTGATTGGTTTCCACTCTGACCCGATCAAAGGTCAACGGTCTTCTTTTATGAAAAACACTATAGCACAGATTAACGATTTCACAGATGCGACAATCAATGTTAAAGCATGGAAACTTTATAGCTCATTGTTTTGACGTCATTGATTGTAGCCATGCCCCAGGCTACCGCCAGGTGCGCTGTTTGGAAACATTTGCTCTTACGTGTATTTTGATGTATAATAAAAAAATTTTATATGTAAATTTCCAAAAGTGTATTGTATATTGTATTTTTTTATGTGGTGGAAAGTGTATTACTCATTGTTTTTATTAAATACGTTAATTTAGTCTAGTCATCGATTGTAGCGAACCTGGCGATAGCCTGGGGCACAATCACATGACCACTTTCCATTTTTCTCCATAGGACGTCATCAATCGTCGTATCGTGTGTAATCGTTAATCTGTGTACTATAGTTAGGAAATAGGGAGAACGGGAAGCGAAGTTCAGCACTTTTTTTGAAATGCGGAAATAACTAGCGATCCTTGTGTTCGGACCACGGTCTATAGGGAGTGCAAGTGACTACGTCACAGCTGACGTCATTTGCGCGATGAACGGGCCGAGAGCCTAGGAAATGGGATCGCTGGTTCCAAACATTGGAACCACGCAATATACGTACTAGTAACGTTGAAACGGGCGGCCAGTAAAAATGACATCTCTTAAATTATTATGTTAATTTGTGTAATTGATACTATTATTAAGACATTTAATCCTATTATATAATTTATACATTATTATTAGAACGCTTTTTAATCACTTTTAATCACTTAACAAAAGAATGCCATCGTTCGCGGATCTTTCTTTCTTTGGGAAAACGATAGATGTCTAAATCGCTGTTTTGGCTCCTTCTTGAGCAGTGAGGAACTAAACAATTTCACATCTTAAATGTGTTATGAACACTGGGCTTATACAAAGCGATTTTATTCCATCCCTGCGTTGGAACCATGTTAAATCCCGAAGCGAGAAGACTTGTTTGGAACCAAATCGAGTCACGTGACTGAAGAATTCCAAGGACTGACGTCACACTTGCACTCCCTATAGGGTTCCCAGACAGAACGGGACATGACAAAACGGGACAAGACAGAACGGGACAGACAAAACGGGAAAGGACGGAACGGGACGGTGACAAAAAGGGACAATGACAAAACGGGACGGTGACAAAAAGGGACAATGACAAAACGGGACGGTGACAAAAAGGGACAATGACAAAACGGGACATAGGCAAAACGGGACATAGACAAAACGGGACATAGACAAAACGGGACATAGACAAAACGGGACAGAATCACGATGTTTCAAGGCAATTCAATACATTTTTCAAGACTATTATCTTTTATATTTTTAAGAATAATATATTCATATCATTTATAAATAATTATCAAGAAAACATTAAATCTGTTCAAAAAACAATTTTTCCAAAACTTAAGTTAGAAACCATTGATTTTCCAAAACTTTCCAGGCCTGGAAATTTTTTTTCGATTTTTCCAGGACTTTCTAAGTTTTCCATGACCCGTGCGAACCCTGTTAAGAATAATAAAAATTTAAAACTAGAAAATTAAAAAAGGTAGGTTTGGAAGAGTTAAACACTCTTTATTTGTAACAATAAATAATACGAGGATCTAAAGTTACAGTTTACTTAAACAAAGGCAAAACGGGACAGAATAATGATGTGAATCATCGATTCGTCGTCGCACAAAATCATCGATGTTTCGATACATTGATTCATTGTCACACAACAATATACAAATACGAAAGGGACAAAATATTAAATTTCGTGCTGTTTTATCTGTATCATTAAATTATTTATTTTTAAAATATATATTTCTCTAACAAAATGTATATTAGTAAAATTTAATTTAAAACTATCATTTCAAAAAAAAATTAGTTTTTTAAAGCAACATTAATACAATTCGTACAATTTTTTTTTATTCTTTCGCCGTCTGTGGGAACAAACCAAATACGAGAAATTATTTGAAACTATTTTTTCAGATATTCAGATATTTAGGTCACCAAACAAATATTAAAAAAGAACAAATGAAACAAAAGACCATAATCGGAATACTGATGTATATTCAGTTTTAAATTTAATATTCGCTCGCATTTAATATTCTAGTTTAAAATTTTTACTGGAAACTGTACTGGAAATTTTTATTATTCTTACGTTTATATAAATTTTATAAACTTTCGTGGAACGTTTTTGTGCCGATGAATCGATGATTTGAAACATCATGATTCTGTCCCGTTTTGTCTATGTCCCGTTTTGTCATTGTCCCTTTTTGTCACCGTCCCGTTCCGTCCTTTCCCGTTTTGTCTGTCCCGTTCTGTCTTGTCCCGTTTTGTCTGGTCACCGGTCTATAGACATTCATGGTCATCGAGCTTGGCCATTTTCCATTGTTTCAAGAAGCTAAGGAAATCAGATAGCGCCAGGTGCCGCATAGATCGCACCAGGGCCGACCGTGACCTGCGATAGAGGTTTTTCATTGAAACTGAAAATGAAAGTAATGTTTCTGTCTGTCGATAGGGTGGCGCTGCAGGCGTTTTTGGGCCGATTGTACATGCAGCGCCACTTTTCAATAGAGTTGCCGCCCTATTGGGAACTAGAAACTTTAGCTTCATTTTAACAATGCAGCTCGATGACCATGAATATCTATAGACCGTGGTTCGGACTGGTGAACTAGCAATTCGAAACTAAAACCTTAATAAAGTTTCAGTTTCAAGGAATCAAAGGTAGAAATTCGGCAGTAATTGTTAACATTACAGAAAGCTGTGCATTATTTATCCATTGTTGCAATTCTTTTTTTGTATTTATTGGCAAAAATCTGAGCTCAATGTCATTTTTTTTAATATTATTAAACACATGTTACTTCCAGCTTATATGAGTTGTTAATTAAGCGATTCTTTTTGTGTTTAATGTTCATTTTTAAGAACATGTCAACTTAGCTTTAAATGCATTAATTTTAACAAACTGGTTTATGCTATTACATACGGTTATGATTGCCTAATAGTTAAAACCGAAATTTAATTACAACTGTAAAAAAAAAAAAAAATTAGCTATTAAAATTCGTCTTCTTCGATTATACTGGAATTAAGAAAAGGCATGAAGAAAGAAACATGGAAGGTGGGAAGAAAAAACTATTCACAAGTGGTGAACAGTAATAGTTTTTTCTTGTGAATAGTTTTTTCTTCCCACCTTCCATGTTTCTTTCTTCGCGTCTTTTCTTTATCCAGTATAATCGAAGGGAGAACTGAAAGTAACAGTGGCTTGAATGGGGAGGAAAGAAAAAGGAACAGCGGATTAGTTCACCAGTCCAAACGTTCTTCCACTTTGGCGCTGTTTTTATTTCATAAATTTAGCATTGAATCAGTTAGCAACTTCGCTTCCCGTTCTCCCTATTCCCTGCTATAGTCTTGATGAAGTGGTCTATGTTGCTGCCACCATAGATGTGCTTCGTCGGCTCTGTGTGGCCATTAGCACCAGATAGCCGACCTGCTGGGGCGTGACGATACATGGAGGTCTTCTGCTATAGAGTTGGACACTATTTCCATCTTGCTGGAAATTTCTCTGATTGGCACGTTCAGTGTACGTGACACTTCCACTTGTGATCAGCCTGCCTCTACTCCTATCATTCTGCCACTTGTTTGCAGTCCAAATGGACTCGATGAGCTGTGGCCAGCAATTGACACCTGATCAGTAATCTAGGATTAACCCCAGGTCGTCGTGGGGCCCAATTATATTGGCCCAAACTACCATTATTCAAGTGTTCTTAACTTTAATTATTCTGAAACAAAGGGTTTTACCACTTATTTTTGGTGTTGGGATGGCATTGGAAAGCCCTTTTGCATCACCCGCTATCAAGTTTTGGCCTGATTTGGGCATCAGAATAGTCCGTTCTTGCAAATTTCTTAATATATGGCCGACCGTGTAATTATCGTATTTATTCGTGTATAATGCGACAAATTTTGACATTAAAAAGCATCTAAATAGGGGGGGGGGTCGCACAATACAAGAATATAAAATTTTACTATGCATACAGTTCAGATTACAGGTCTCAGACTGATTGGCAAGGACATTAAATATAAAATTTAATTAGTTGAGATAATCAAGTGAGTCCCTCTGCATCTTACCAATACAAATACCGAGTTTTGCAAAAGTTCTGTTACACATGTGAGGACCTCAGAAAGAATGACATAACTACGTGTGTGATGCAGTTAGACACGGTTTTTATTGTCAGAATTGATATTGGTGTGTACACAATGTGTATTAATCGATGTAACCGCCATCAGCGGCAAGCACACGCTCTAGACGCAGTCTAAAGGCCCAACAAACGTTACGGATGTAGTATTTCTTCATGGCGGCCCACACGCGATTCACAGATGCTTTCAGTTGGTCGACGTTGCTGTGACGGATATTGCAGGCCTTGCTCTCGATATGCGCCCACACGCTGTAGTCAAGAGGATTGAGGTCGGGCGACTAAGGAGGCCAAAAGTCCTTCGACCAGAAGTTCATGTTCGACCCCAACCACTCTTGAACGGTCTTGGCACTGTGGGCCAGGGCACCATCCTGTTGAAAGACGTAGACCGCATTCCTCGTCACCTTTTTCACCCAGGGCAGAACGTTCTTAGTTAAGATGTCCTTGCAGTCGGCCGCGGTAAGCCTGTAACCGGTCGGGAACGAGATTGGCGGCATTTTCATGCCATTCGATGCCACGACGCCGAGCATCATCACTGAGGCCGGTTGCTTGGTTGTAGTCACGTAGCGGACCTCAGAGATGTCCTGGGCGAAGCTGACCACGCGGCCGTTCTGTTTGTTGACGACCGGATCGACCGTGAAGGTTTTTCATCAGAAAAGATGACAATGCGATTGCCATGGCTCTTCAAATCGTTGAGAAGACGACGACAGCACTCTGACGTTTTTCTCGCATGTCATCCGTCAACAATGGTCTTGCCACGCGCCTCAAACTCTATCCACCCTCTGCCTTGATGGATCTGGACATCGCGGCCACAGAAATCTTTTTCTTTGCGAACTATGTCATTTTGAGAGTCAGGTCTGTTCGAAGGCTCTTCTGAAACCCACACGATTGATAATGCGAGGTCTGCCTGCACGTGGGCGATCTTTGAGTTCTTCCCCTTTCTTCAGCCTCTCTGCGACTGTGTGGACAGTCATCCGGCTGACGTTGAGTTGCTTAGCGATGTCAGACTTGTTGTGGCCCGCGCGAAGGAGCGCAGAGATCTTGATTCTGTTGTTCCATCGCAATATCCTTGCATCCGAATCGCATTCATTCCACCTATATACGCTTACATTATGGTATCGCCCAAGTCTTCAACAGCACCTGCTACGTGGATACTTCCACCCCCCGATATCGATGCATCCGCAGGTGTAACAACTTTTGCAAAACCCGGTACTCTATATGGATGATACGAGGCAAAAGATAAATTTATCAAATGGGAAAATGCAAGCAGAACCACTCTAAAGTGAATAAATTTTTTCCCTCATACTTTTGAGTAACTGTCTGTTGACCAACTGGAAACCTTTGACTACAAATTATGATGAAGGGACGGATGTTTTGTGTTATACAACAGTTTAACCTGTACTGTCATTTCCTTAAACGCTGGGCTCAAATCATTTGCATTTCATTTTGTCCTAATTATTTTTCTATTGCTTTTTATATTAATTTGTTTACCTTTCTTTTGTCATTTATTTTATTCCAATTACAACTTATCAGGATTTGGTCAATTAAATTTTTTTTTTTTTTGCAATGAATTTTTGCATGTTTAACCCCTCCTTGCTCTTTAAAGCGGATATATCCATCCAAAATTTCACTACCTTTAACTGCAAAAAGCGCATGATAATACCCATCCACAGCCTATTAAAAGTGCGAAAAGTGGATATCATCATCATATCAGGAATAAACATGAACTTTAATTACATAGTGAAAAAGTTTAAATAAATAAAAATAAAAGTTTAAAATAGTTTTGACTTTAATTTGACTTTCTATTAATACTCACTTTCCAGAATGATTTTTCTTTGGCTTGTTGCTGTTGAACGTCTTTAACTCGTTCTTTCATCTCTTCCAAAGCACGGTTATATGACATAGTCTCTAAAGTATTTAAATTAACAACATATCCCAATTTTTCAATCATCAATTCTGAACATTTTGCTTTAAGTCTATTCACTTTGTTGTCCATTGTTCTGCACTCTTTAGTTAAATTCAGATAATGTTGTTGATTGTGCCTGAAAATAAAAGTTCATTTTAATATATCAAAAAGAAATTAATTAAAAAGTGCAATTAAACTGAAAATAAACCTTTGTCCATAAAATTATTTATTACTTCGTTACTTCGAATGCTCATTTCGACCACACGGTGGTCATCATTCAGCCAACACACCATATCATCAATTTGTGTTCGCTGAATGATGTCTACAGTTGGTCGAAATGCGCATTCGAAGTAACGAAGTAATAAATAATTTTGTGGACAAGAGGTTTATTTTCAGTTTAATTTTACTTATCCATAGTTGGTTGTTTCTTCAAAAAGTGCAATGCAAAATAAAAACAAAAAAAACTGTTTGCTATTGTAATATAACAAATATGGGATCCAGTGAAAAGCAGTACAAGTGTATATTTTTCTGAAATCCAGGTAAAATACAGGAAACAATACTAATGATGAAAAATTCCCAGACATCCTGGAATAGTATAGTACGAGTTACTTCTGTTATAAGGTTTTGGTCAATCGGTCCCCTGAGAAACATAATAACAGGGTTAAAACAAGCAATGACAGGGTTATTTTTTTAATATAAACAAGCAATTTATTCATCATTCCAAGGGTTAAAAGATGATCTTCTAATGACGAACGGGAAAATACAAAGACGCAAATATCTTCCGATCTTCCAGCCTCGGAGAGGCCAATAATCCGACCTCGTTCAAAGTCCGTTAATTGCGTGAACAGTTGTCGTTGTCGTCTTCGCGGCATTGAGACCGTTGTGCGGATTACAGTACTGTACGTTCACGAGGCAGTTGCTTCCTCCCTACTGCATGGAACGTCTCGCACAGGTGTCAACTGATGAGCCTATACTGGCAGCCGGACACCCTGTATCAACCCAAATGGTCATGTCCCGTGAGAATGCATCTAATCGTTTACTAGTCGGAGGTGTAGACGAACCCCCCCCCCCTCACTAAATATGGATAAGGTCAGATAACTCCTTGTTGGTGGCCAATTTCATTGCAAAGCAGTGTATTTTCGGAAGCCACAAATTAAAATGCAACATTTGCTATTCCTTATCCGAAATCAATGGGACTGTGTTTTGGTTTTATGAGATTTTTCGGATTTCAAAAAAAAAAATAAATAAATAAATAAATAAAAAAAAAGAAAGAAGGAAAGAAAGGTTGGCTACTCTTCCCTCGAGTGATAGTTTCGACTCCATGTTCTTCAGCATGACGCCGTACAGATCCAACTTTATGCTGCAATAATTCCACATTCTGCGTTGGCATCTGCAGTTCTATTTGACACTTTGCATACAAATCAATAAACGGCAAGGAAAAAAGCTAATTAGTACTGTAATGCAAGTCACAAACGATATTTAAAGCAAGTAGCGCGATGATATTGACTAGCCCAATTGCTTTCATGCATGGAATCTTTTACCGTACCATCTCTGCTTAACAAGTTACTGCTCTATTTAATTTTCATATCTTATTTATTAAGGAATTCGGACAAGAAAAATATCATGAAAGTTCACAAAAATATACCATTTACGGTTAGTCATGATTTTACAACATGGTCGCTGTAGCAGATGTTCACTGGCACGGACTTCGCGGGGTTTCTTCCCCGTGAGAATTTCTCAATAAATAAGCCATTAAGATGAGATAAAATCATTTATCTATTTAGCCGAGATGTTGAAGTAATATATTCAAAGCACGAATGCAACCGCCTGCATTAGGTACTCACACATTCTCCAGCAAAGTTAGGTACACACAACTCTGCATTTTTACCAGTCTTTGATTTGCAAAATTTTTATTTGCACTACACTAAAATTACCCTAATCAACCCTTATAACTGATATTCGACCTTCCTTAAATACGCGTTTTTAGAACTTTTCGATTTTTTGGAATTTCGGATAAAGGTTTCGTACCTGCAATAGTTTTAAAACAATTACATAGACTTTCGAGTCATGCTAACAAGAATTCTATAATTTAAACTTTTTAAAAATAAACTAACTCGGTGGCAAATAAATTCTTGTAGTATGTGGCGTTTAAATTATCTACTGCTTGTTTGTTTGATAATTTAACCATCTCACAAATTGAATCCCAAATAAATCTCAAAATAAGCGTTACGTAACGCCAGACCTGATCCCTCTGTAACAGCGTAATGCTGCCACCCCCCCCCCCCCGTCCCTCAAGAGTTGCGTAATTTATGAACGACCCCTAATTAATGAAATCTTTATGCTCATAGCCTTTAGGTGCTTTGTACGGTACTCTGCTAGAAGAGTAAAATTTCTCTTGTTACAAAACCTTTGAGACGAACTGAGTTGGAACTATTGGCTCCTTGAGTCAGTGCCTGAGATACGGATCACAAGATCATAGTCTATCGGATAACTTCTTACTGAATGACTCTTTCTAAAATTACCGAGAAGTCAGTGCATGAATCCCCAGTTTGCAGAAAAAGAGGGAAAAATAATAGTTGAAAAAGATTTTAGAATTACGCTGATTTCATGGACATTTAAAATGTCCTATCATGGCCATAAATACATTGGATAGTGGATTTCACTGTGGGTGAGATGGGAATTTATATTTAAGACGCGATCCCCGATCTGAATGTCATTAATCGGCTGCCCTGTCATAAGCTTGAAAGGAATTTATGACTTTATAATTGTGTATGCCCCTTTTTAGTCGATGTAAGAGTTAACATTGCTGACCCGAACGTGGAAGCATTGCTTGATATTAAGTAACGGACAGGAACACGTAGTTCGTTTGCGCCAATGGTACACCTGTCGTGTAATCATTGTAGAAGTGTGGTTATAGACATATTGGGGGGGGGGGGGGGAGGGGGGTAAGCAGTATTTTGCACGTAACGAAAGCACTGGGCTCTGTGCGAGTCGTGCAATTGCGCTGATTTGTGAGAGTGAGCATTTGACTCCTGCTCTGGGCATAAGGCCGTTAGCCCGGTGGGAGTATAAAGAATTCCGCAACTGTCTGTTAGCCTAATGTATAAGTGGATAATGTTACAACTTACCTGCCATCCAGTATGTCGTATGGGGAGACACTAATTGCAGTGAGTACCCAGATGGCATGGGATTAACGGGGAAACAGTTGAGCAGGTGGAGGTTACAGTGGAGGTTACAAGAAGCCAGAAGGTGGAGATTACAGTGCTCCTCCTCCGGTAATTACGTCGCTTGGTACCTTACGGGGCTGGCATGATAGCCAGTGCATTGGAAATTGACCGAAGCTGCATCGTAGTTGCACGTCAGTTGGAGACTTTGGCTAAAGACGGTTTATGTGGTATGTCCAGAGAGTGAGCCCTTATGCATATGCTGGGTTGGTAGTAGTATGTTTCGTTTGAAGCTGGAAGTTCAAGTACATCTTTCTGATATGCTGGACTGAGAGCTAATGTAAATAGGTTTTGGAAAATTAAGAGCGAACTGTAGATTTCAAAAACTGTCATTCTTTTATTTAAGTGGAGTCTCAAAATCTGTATTGTATTGATAGTTATTTTAGAATCCCTTGTTATTAAAAGCTTACTCTCCTTACGACCGTTCAGTTGCCATTCATTTTCCCAATAACTAGCGAGTCCACCTTACCTTGGAACCAACCCTACGCGGACAGTCAGTTCATTGGTCTGGGACCGCGTGGGATGGTACACCATCATCATCAATTTTTGTATATCAAGATCATTTCAAAATTGAAATACCGAATTGAAAAATAGGTGAAAGGTAAACATAAAGAGTATGAATCTAGTTAGATCACTTTCATCTGTAAATCCACACGAATAAAAGCAAATTTTTTCCTGCCAGCTCGTTAAAGGCTAAGCTTGTTGGCCTTGTTTACTGACGAGACCAACGAGAAAGACAGCCCTAGCAGTATTGGGCGAGGTCAAAAATGCAAACACCGAGTTGGGTTGGTGAAGCAATAATTACTGCTGGATTGTTAATGTACTGTTGACTATCGTAGCAACAATGATTTTCGTTCTATCCCTGAGCAGGTGCGGGATGCTCGTTGACAAATCCTTTGTGGTCGCCGCTTTGTGGTGGTGTGGTGACGGCTTCGACTTCATCTACCCCTTTTACTTCAGACGATGTTGAGGAATACCTACCAGTTGATTAGAAATATTAGTTAGCGGTTCGCTGCTCTGTGTATAAAGCCATTTGAGTTTTGTTTACATTTAATTGAGTATTTTTATATTGTGAAAGATTTACTATTATTTTCATGTTTAATTAAAAGATGGGAATAAATTTTCCCGTCTCCTCCCTTACTTCTGTCACGACTTCACTCTGGGTATTAACAGACTTGTTCTCATTAGTTTAATTTAAAAGAACATGACAATGTGGATGTTTCCACACCATACTTGCAGTTTTAGGCTCAGGTGTGTAGTGCAAGACTCAGGACTCATCTCCTGTGACAATGCCATTCAGAAACACATTTTCCTTCTGGTTGTACCGCTGTAGATGTTGCAGGCTGCACGCCATTCTGTTGCTGGTCTGTTCTGGTGTCAGACTTTTTGGAATCCAACGCGAACAGATTTTGCGGCATCCAAGCTTCTCGTACACCATATACCATGCAAATCTATAGAATATGTGAAACGTTTCACTCACTTCTTTCAAGGAAATGCAACGGTTTCTGTTTGTGCTGTTATATCCTCGATAATGGCTGATGTTGCCGCTGAAGCAGGCCGCCCGTTTTTGGCTATGTTAACTTTTACACATAGACTATATATCCTCCGTTAAAAAACAAGAATATAACTCGTAAAACGATTTTCAAATATGCTGAAAAGAAAAATATAAAAATTTATTGTTTAATATTACACTAATATTTTATATACAGTAATGGCGAAAA
The DNA here is from genome assembly GCA_023313115.1 of Rhysida immarginata. Lineage (NCBI taxonomy): Eukaryota > Metazoa > Arthropoda > Chilopoda > Scolopendromorpha > Scolopendridae > Rhysida > Rhysida immarginata. The sequence continues at coordinate 147,392 of JAHWFO010006418.1, forward strand.
CTGCATGTCAATTTACGTTTTCGATTGCAGCGTTCACGCGAATCTTTCAAAACACACGCGAAATGAGAAATGAAATGCTCGCACGTCTAATGTTTATAACTACTGCGCCTATGTTCTTTCCACTGCCATTCATCATTTCTTAATCAAAGTTACCATAAACGATAGGAGAGAAAAATCATTGTTGCAAAGCATTGTTGGGAAAAATCTTGTAAGCATTTCCAACGAGCTTTACCTGTGACGCAGATGTAATTTTAAATTTCAATATTTCACTTTTACTTTCAGTTGGTTTAAATAAACAATGGAAATACCTTTGATTCTATCCACACATTACATTAAAAAACAAAACAATATAAATTCCTTTTCTCGTACAACGATGCAAATGCACAAGTTATTAGAGCATTAACATGAATATTTAAGGCAGACTATGTGTACGCAGTGGGCAGGTGAGTACGTAAAATTGCAAACTCAAAATAATTTGTATGTTGTCTATTATAAAGTTATTGTACAGGGTGTTGCAGATAACTATAGGGCAGTAAAACAGGAAGTCTACGCGCTCGATTGCAGGGGCCGGCTCGGTCGATTGGCAGAATGGAGGGAGATGAAGGTGGCCTGCAGCAGGCAGCAGTTTCCACAGTCGTTATACTATCCTGTAGTAATCTGCAACACCCTGTACGTTTGTCATAGCTTCTTCCGTTCTCTACCTTAAGAGCTAGACAGGCCGTACACAACAAGCATAAGATTACAACCGTCGCTAACAATTCATAACAGTAATTAGTTGTTGATAACAATAGGCCTAACATCAATTAGCTATTTTTAACAATTAGCCTAACAGCAATTACCTATTGTTAACATTAGGCTGAACAGCAATTAGCTTTGGATTATATATATTAGGCCTAATATTAATAACCTACTGATAACTATAGTCCTAACATTAATTAGCATTTTTAACAATAGACCCAACATTTTTATCCACTTTTAACAATAAGCCTAACAGCACTGAATTTTAAAAACGAAATGAGCACGTGCATTGACAAAGCTTAATAACAGGCACGTGCTCCAAGCTGACATCAACAATGCTTAAATGTTAAACAAAAAGTTAACACTGTATTCACTTATTACTTGTCAGTACGAATCGATTGATATATTACATGCCCTAAGTTCATATTCTTAACATTAGTGCACGTGCTTGAAGGGGTCCACGAAAGCCCATCAAAAGCTGACACATCTCAGTTAAGTTCATCCATTCTCACGTTATCGTGCAAACGACGGCCGGCCGGACACAAAGGTACGTATTATACTTGTAGTCTTATACATGTATATAGCTTCAGCTAAAGCTTGTAATAAGGGGTTATTGAAGTACTTTTTGGGGGGGTCATTTTCTCGGACGTAGCATTTCGAAAATCGAAAAGAATGTCATATTCGTCTTGTGCTCGTCATTCCCGTTCGAATCACATATAACATGCCTTATATTGCAAATAAAAAAATTTAATGGGGGGAGGGGTTGGTTCTCAACAACTGTTAGACAGATTTCAATGACAAACTAATCAGGTGAGCTCCGGAAGGGTCTCTATCGAAGAGCGAAATCAGAATTAGAAAAAGTTAAAGCATTCTCGAGTAATCGTCGGACATACAGACGGACACACAAACAGCGCGAAAAAAATATATGTTTTTCAGCATATAATAAATGGCGCTACTTTCTGATATCAACACAAAGTACAATACAGCATGTTACTGGAGGTTCTAGACAAAATAAAGCAAAAATTGTGGAATGGAACAACCAAAATCGGAGGGAACCTCTAATCCCCTTGCGGTTTAGAGGTTCCCTCCGATTTTGGTTGTTCCATTCCACAGTTTTTGCTTTATTTTATTCAGTATGGCTTCTCGGCCTATGATGAATTTATTTTTTAAATTTAATTTACAGTTGACTTTTGTCTCTCATCGCTGTAGATGGCTACTTGGTAGTCAGAATATGCATACGTTATTTCAAATCTCTTTGTGGATTAGAGGTTCCCTCCGATTTTGGAGGTTCTGGAGCCAATCTCCAATCGCGATTCAGGAAAGAAAACAGTTCCTGGCTAGCAGTCCAAGGCCTACCTCAAATGTTGACGCTCGATCGCCGATTAGGCTTGCCAAAACCTTTGGACATTTTAAAATGGCGTGATCTGCCCACCAACGAATTCAGGAAGAGTATGCACGTTATCCTCAAAATGACGTCGTGGATTCTTACTCTCCTACAGGATGGCCCCAAGTATCAGCCACAAGACAAGGTCTCAATAAGCAATGCTCGACTTAAACACGTGTCTGAACAATGCTCTTACCGTGTTCAAACAACACCACCTAAAGATAAGGCCTGGGCGCTGAAACGTCATTACATTGTTACCAGGGAGACTCGAGAAAAGAAGGGGAGAGAGGAAAATGATTCCAGGAATAGAAGTACACAGCTGAGATACAACGATTTTGTGTGTTTCTTGACCAACGACTAATTTAGAACTCTGCTATTGTGACTTTTGTGTAGTGACTTTTGGTGCTTCGTTGTCGAGTGCCCCCCCCCCCCCCCAGTCGCCCCGGGAGAGGTCACGCCCCCTTCCCCTGATTTTTGTTAACTTTTTCTTTTGTTTAATTTTGACTATGGAATGCATGGTAATGGCTGTAGCGGAGGGGCCCTACCAATACCTCTTACAGAGAAGGCCTGCGGACAAAAGGTGTATACATTGTTACATCATCATCAAGCGGCTATTGTTAATCGTATTTCTACCAATAATAAGCCCTAAATTTGGCCACTTGATGATGTAACAATGTATACACTTTTTGTCCGCAGGCCTTCTCTCTAGGAGGTGTTGGTCCTACCCCGTCTGCGATTTCATGAAGGGTCTTGTATGCCAAAAGACCCTGCTGTGCTACTTTTGCAGAGACTTTCCTCAACCTAATCGAGAATGCTCTGCAGATAGCATAAAACCGCAGATCTAATCGTGAATGTGGAATTTGTAAAGTTTGGAAACGCCATCATCAACCTTTACAATCCCGACCCTAGCCACCTCATAGTCCACGTCAGGGGAATTTTGCCGTTCCTCTCCACGAGGTAAAAGCGACATCTTATGAATGAGTTTGGGGAAGTGTTCAGTATTTTCTGTTCCATGCAAGCTGACACCCTCCATCTTCAAAACGGCGACATTTATTTCGATATGCGCCTGAATAGGAATATTCCGGATTCCCTTATATTGCACTATAAACGTGTCTTATAATGGGGATGAGGCAATGCTGTTCGCACGTCAAGAGACATCGTCCTCTCTTGAAGAAATATGAGACTTGTTTTCGCATTGTGGGCAGATATCACCGCTGCCCAGAGGCGGCTTTTGACTCGCCAATAGCAGCTCTGCCACCCCTACTTTCGCCGATGAAGCAACCACCACTTCCACCATCTGAGCTGCAAGAGTTCGTCCGCCACCACCTCCAGAACCGCAAGATGTCATCCCGCCTCCACAGGCATCAGAGGACATCATGATGGTAGAGGATGCAAGTTCTGCTGAGGACATGGATGCCTCTACTGGTTCCAAGCTGGCGATTTCGATGGAGGACTTCCCATTTTTCCTCTGCCCTCTTTTCTGCCTGTGAGTGTTATCAACCTACTATCTGGTTCGGCTTCAGTGTCTTCATCGGCTCCAGCAGCTGGCAAAGCGAAATCCCCTGCATCATCTATACAGTGGGATTTATGTGCAACAACCAAAAGTCCAAGGAAAAAGACCAGGCTCCATCGTAGCAATAAGGGCGGGAAGGTGTCATCTTCTGAGCGGGAGAGCAGCAGAAGCCATCATCCAACTCGATAGCCCAATTGGTAGAGGCGTCGACCATGGCAGTCAAGGTTCCTAGTTCGAATCCAGGTCGTAGAATTTTTCATTCCATTTTTCAATCGAAAAATTATTGCCTATGTTTGGAGATTATCTCCAGTTTATAATTATTATTATTTACTATAATCTAACGTTTCTTCAGGAAGATTGGGATTGATGTTGCAAGACGCCATCGTTGCCATCTTCTAATGCTGCAAAAGATCTTGAGACTTCTCCATCATTCCACCCCAAAGGAGGAGTTTGCTGCCGAATTCAACGCTCTATAATGATCTGGGAAGCAGCTGGCGCAGCGCTCAGAGCAAAACTTACCTGGGCAGCTGATATTAGGCTATCTCATCGGCAGTATTTGAAGAAGAGACGTAAAGCAAACGCAAAGTGATGTCACCGCCTGGTAGTGGAAAAGTGGAATGGTGGAGTCTGATTCAGACATCTTATCAGCCTTCCATTCCCACTTTTCATCATTCTTCAATCACCCAATCCTCCTGTCGGATGCAACGAACAATCTTCCTATAGGCACTATGATCTTTTTCAGAGGATTCAGATGCCTTCTTTTTACGTCCTATCTCCGAAGACTAAGTCAAGAAGTTTCTATCAGCAGATGGTCGTCTACAGTCCAACCCAGGCATAGAGGGCTATCCGTATGTATTCTACACCACGACACGGAAACTTCTTGGAACTTTCCTGGTGCAAATGCTTAATTCCGTCTTAGCAGATTCTTCTTCCATCATGCCAAAATTCACGGTGGGGAAAATAACCCTTCTCTCCATAGTTCCAGATCCCGAGCGTGTAACTCAGTGGAGGCCAATAACCCTGCTCAACACGGATTATAAGGTCTTCGATCCCTGTAATAAAGACTCAAGTTGTACGCTGACAATTTCTTCGATCCCGGACAGTCCTGCTCTGTCCCATCTCGCAGGAGGTCCGACAATGTAATGACCATTTGATGTTTTATGGAGGAAAGCTCGTGTTCGCCAACAGACTCTTGAGGTATTAAGCCTGGACCAGAAAAAAAGCCTTTGATAAGGTTAACCACGTGTTCCTTTTCGATGTGTTTCATCATCTTCGTCTTCGGACTTTGGCTACAATTATTTCTGCACTGTATTCTTCGGCCACATCTTGTGTGGCGATTAATGATTCCGTATCACCCACCTTTAAACTTTTGAACGGTGTCAGGCAAGGATGTCCTATGTCTACCCTCCTGTACATCTTTTACTTGGAACCATTACTGCAATACCTAAATCACCACCCAGATATTCAGTGTTATGATCTTCCAGCTGCGTCGATCGCCATCAAGACGCTTGCTTACGCAGATGACATCGGCCTTTTTGCATCCGATTCATATACCCTGAGCATCTATAAAAGAAATTTCGACCAGTTTTGTGATTCGATGGTCACCTCTATCAACCTCGTCAAGTCTAAGGGCATTGCTAGAGAGAACTGGACTAATGAATATCTCAAAATATTCCCTTTAACATGGTGTGGCCAAGTGACAGTGGTTGGATATGTTTTTTCGTTTTTACCAAATATGGACTCTCTACACAGGCAACGAGTGATTGAAAAGTGTGTTGCCCACCTTGACAGGAACTTTCTTTTCTCCACCTCAATACATATCAAGGTGCGGTTTATTAAGACTCACGTTTTGCCACTTCTGACTTCTAAATGCCTATTCACTTTACCACCCCGTAAAGATCTTCTTAAGGTGCGCAGTGCAATAGTGCAATCCACATATTTTTTCCTTTTTCTGGTTTTTGTCATATTAGTACATATTCTGTTTACTTTTGTGTCTTTTTCCCGGAAAATTATTCACTATTAAATTGATTTTTGATACTCAATCGCCACTACCCCTCTCTCTGTTCACACGTAATTCACTCTGCTATAAAAATACGTGACACTTAAAAGTGTCAAAACATTCAACTATTTCACAAGGGTTTTCAGGATACCCAACTTGCTCCATTACCCTATGGAACTGGGAACACTATTCAGAGGGATTATCCTGTGCCACCCTAACACCTTCCCTTTTTATGCATTCGTTTTTAGTCTCTTGTATCCGAAATTTTCCATGGCAACCCTCTTCCATAATTTCTTAATCCCTTTCCATTCCAATAAAGGATGGGTCCTTCAACCATAAAAAAATAATTTCAACATCCTAACAATGGGAACTGTCAGACTATTACCATGGTTATTAGAAGTTAGTTTTAGGACCCCTCTAAGTGTGAATTACTTAAAAAAAAAAAAAATCATGAGGGAAGGGGGACCGGGGGGGGGGAGATAGTTAATGACTCCAAAACGGCTCATCACAACCAAAGAAGTCATCTATAAAAAAAGTCGCCTTAATGAGAGGAGTATGTACATGTCGAGTTTATTGAGTTTGGTTCGCTGGTTTGAACACTAGAGCCAAACAAATTAATATCTTGAAAAAGCCTAACTTCTAATAACCATGCTATTAATTACTACACTCTGCCCAACGAAAGTTGGAGTGGGCGTGTCCAGTTAAACTTCCTATTTCAATTGGACACGCCCACTCCAACTTTCTTTGGACAGGGTATAGAATAAAACCGATTATTTTAATAAAATTTATAGAGAAAAAAATATAACACTGACGGCATGTCACAGCTGATTAACTTCCAACTACGCTTAGTCTTGAGAAACAAATGGTCCTACAGCACTGGATAAAGCAAAGAATCTTAGGATAAATAAACTTGTATTAAAACCTAATGAATGCAAATTCTATCTAGAAGGGGCCAATTAGTTAGACCACAGGATCATTTGTGAGAGAGCAATGCCCAATACAGAGAGGAACAGGTAGAGACGTAGGCCATATTAACTACTAATATCTCACGAGTTACATTCATGATGGGCACAATAAATTTCTACTGCCCATTCAACAACACATAACGTCTTAATCCTCCTGAATGCGTAAGCAGGCATAGAAGGACAGAAACTTAAACGATGCCACGCATTTATCTACGATGTTAGGCCCAATCACTTATTTCACTATAAAAGAATGCAGTTTGAGTGGAACTAGGGCTGTGACCAGCAGATTATGAATGCGCTTGTAGAAAATATTAGGCAAATGCAAAATAAATTTTTAATATTGGGAACTCGTCATCATGCCACGGAGAAGGGAAAATATAAAAATAAAAATAAAAAATTGCTTTCAATGGAAAATTCTTTTCCCTTCCCTAAACGAATAAATGCCAATTCAAGGAGCATTATAAAGAACACAGAAGATCTTTTATAAATGGCGATGACAAATCGGCCTTTGCTACACATCTTTAGAAAAATAAGCACCAATACGGAACCATAGTCGAAATAATGGCTATTTTAAATTTCACTAGTGACTGCCAAAAACTAGACCTATTAGAATCCCTTGAAATCTTCCAAGCATAAATCTAATCCCCCCCACCCGATCAGCTATTAAATAATCAACTGCTAGCCAATTTCAACATTGTTCTTAATCCTTTTCATGATCTCCCATCTTGTATTTCTCCATTAACTTTTACTTTATCCACCACTGTAATCCACCAATCACAGGCCTCTTCCCCCCACTTTCCGGTTGTTCCGATGAGGTTGCCTCCGATTGTTGGAAATCCTTTTTGTTCCATGTACTGACTCGTGTTTCCTTCCTTCACTTTATATACTTTATGCTCGTGAAGATGACGGCTGTCGAAACACGTTGGCTTTGTTAATAAAATATTCTGTATTGCTTTACCTAGATCTCTTGTCTCTTATTTTCTGAGCAATACTAATCAACATGGACATAATAAAACTTATGAAATACCGGTACCTTTAATATTAGCACTGAAAAAGACTGAAGCATTTGTGGCAATTTAATGAAATAAGCAGACATACCTCTGGTTTTGTCTCTGCCTAAGCTTATCTTGTTGCAATGTATTTATTCGGTTTTCCAAATCTTTTAAGCCTCTTATAGGGAATATTAGGCAACTGGAAAGATCTTCAGGTAATTCATTATTTACTAAATACTGAATCTGATTAAGTTTTAAAGGGATAACAGCAAGCAATTCATTTAATTTCGATTGCTTTTCTTGCTAAAAAAAACAAAAAACAAACAAACAACAAAAAATGTTGGATTAGATTATTTTTTAAATTATGGATAAAAACAGGTAAGAAAATTCTATAGCCTGGACTCGAATCAGGAACCATCAGCCAATCGTGTTGATGGTCCCAACAGGATAGTTTTTAAAGCTAAATTTTGAACCTTACATGGAACTCACCTGCACTTTCTTAAATTCAGCTTGCACTTGACGAAGCAAAACTTCAACATTTTTCAGTTTTTTCATTATTGCTTCCACTTCTTTTTTCAAAACATCAATTTGCCGTTTCTCATCAACTAAAATTTCTTCGTTATCTAATTTTTTCTCTCGTAATTGTAACACAGTATTGAACAGATGTACATCACAGCCTAAAGAACATTTAAGAGAAATATGTAAATAAGCATAGAGACAAACAGAATAAAATGCAATATTTTATTACGTACCCTCAGGACATACAGAATCATTAACAAATTCATCATCTTCATCTTCATCAAAATTTATGTCAAAATCTTCATCACTCTCAGTAGATTCTTCTTCGTCTGATCAACAAATATTTAATTAGCCAATAACTTTTTTCCTGTTTTCTTAAGTTTTAATAAAACCAAACAAAATACTGTAAAAATCAGATAACATGACATTCTGTGAACTGAGATATAGTCAGACCTCGGACATTAGTGACTCGCGAATTCACAGATCCGCGAAAATTTCATGGGAACTGAACTTATTTGCATCCGATTTTTTCGCACATCCGCAAAATCCTACAAAAGTGTTTATGTTTAATTTTCATAGTAATTTATAAGTTTTCATGCTTTTAAGCTTTCAAGCCTTGTTCATATTTGTTCCCCCTATTCCCTGCTTTGCTTGTGACAAATATCCGTTAGGCGATACTGTACTCTATTTTACATTAAACATTTATTGTTAGTTTTTTTAAGGGTAATGTATTAGGCTTAACTTTTAAATGAAAATAAAGTGTTTGGGAACATGACTGAGGTCGTATTTAGGGTTTAAACTATAGAAATACCCTCATACAGATTCGCCATTGCCATTTTCAGTGATTCTACCAAACATCTGCGAATCCTAATTCACGACGGGTTCTGTAACTTAACCTCATGAATGTCCGAGGTCTGACTGTAGATATATTTCTTCTGTTTGATACTGAAGACAAAATGAATTTATTTTAAATGTTTCTTGAAAAACCTGCATGTTATTTCTTTTCCATAATAGAAATAATAGGTCAAATATGAAAAATTTCAAAAATGAAATAAAATTAAAAAATTTTTTATTTCAAAATATTTTACATTTGTAATTTTAAGGATGAAACGTGTACACCGGTATGCCTGTTCGAGTCACTTTAATTGCACTACACAAGACAATTGTGACACTCTGGGTCATTTAATCATGGCCCGTTGTGTCCATTTGGACCTGCAAATGATAGGATATCTAAGGGCAGGATAGCCACAAGTGGAAGAAGTATCTCATGCTAGCCCTTCTGGAGACATTTCCAATAGGATGGAAATAGTGCCCGACGCTATAGCAGAGGACATCCATGTAGGGACGTTGCGATACCACTGATATGAGTAAGTATCGATACTTTTCTTTCTATATTGGCAGTATCGGTATCGATTATTCGATAATATCGTGGAATCGAGCAAAATGTATGAGTATCGGTAAATAGTACCGGTACTATTTTTTTAAATTTTAGGAATATATTTTTATGCCTATTAATGGTTTGTACCACCTTTTCCATCTGCCGAGCTCAATGACGGTCCCACTCCTTATGACACCACAACGCGCCTCTAATATCGTTGTACATTATACTTTTGCATAGTTTATTTACCATCTCCAAAGTCTAATGGATTAAGAGGTTTAATCATGTAGGCTTTGCCACCAATTTAGAAATTAAACATTATATTCTTTGCAGCGCCCCGAAATTGGCCACCATGTCAACTAAATCTGTTACATGGGGGACCCCCCTCCACAAGCAGGATTGGGCCAGCCCCCTTCAGCCCCCCGCCCCCGAAAAAAATTTCTGAGTAACGGCCCTGTAACAGTTAGATAGAACCAATGACGTACAGTAAGCAATGTTGTTAGAAAGCTAACGATGGCAACGCAGACCATGTAACAAGAGTACAGACGACTCCATGCAGTTGGTCTATATGCCAGGAGACACATGATGTGCATCCCCTTGAGCCTAGCCCACTGGAAGGTTCACAATGCTGCAAAAAAGGCTTAATTGTTTTTGCATTGATAGAATAAAGAAAAGAAGATATAAAATACAAAATAAGAAGCGATGGCCAATCAGAAGGGATTTTTTTTACTGTACACCTTTTCATAAGAGTTATTGTCGCTCTTTTTGCAAAGCGGTCCAAAATTGTAATTTTCATTCTGAATGAAATGGCTTGTCCTCAGCATTTTTAATTTCCATTGGAGGGAAAAAAAAGTTAAATCTTAAAGAAATAATAGTAAAATTTAGACTTAAGATAATGTAAAGGCCAAAACCAGCTGATGTGCAAAAGTGAACTTCACAGATGCTTACTCTTTACACATTACAATGCAAATGTCGGATTGGGATGTTTATTACTGCGCATCATATTTAATAAAATGTACTTATATACTTATAAGAAAGGTATCAGAAGGTGGCAATGAAATGAAGTTTGTCAGAAGAGCTGAGGAATCTCATCAGAAGATATCAAGGAATGCACTGCCGAAAGCTCACTTCTTGCTGTTCATATATGTACAACAGAAAATCCCGAATTTCGTGAAATATGCATCAAATAAATTTTAAAACTGCATAAAAAAGATCTGCACAAAAAGAGACCCAACCGTGTATTGAACTTGAAAACAAGCAGGGCACGTGCTTAACTCTATTGTTATACTGTCCACATAAAATACAAATCTATCAAGTAGGTAATATTTAGGACTTAGAAATGTCATAACTTTAAATAAGGCTAATAATATTATCTAAAGAGAAATCACTAGAATTACAAACCTTCGTCTCCTTTTTCTTCTGTCTTCTTAACTCTTTTCACTCTCTTTTTGAACACTTTGGTTAAAAATGGACCAAACCTATTGTGTTCCCCAAGTAAGGAATGAAGTTGCACTTGTATAGCTTTTTCTTGATCATGTAAGTAATCAATATCTTTTTTTTTACCTTCAATTTTTGCTTGTAAATCTCGAATCTAATAAACATGAAAAACCATATATTGCTGTTTAAAAATTATATACATTGATGAACTAAATATCATGACTGCCTCCAATAGCTAGATGCTCTTCAATAAGCTACCAAAAGAGCTTGTGCTTGCTAAGGAATGAAATCTGCAAGATCTCTGAAGAAGTCAAGCGGCATCTAATACAAGAATTTTAGAAGTAACTTCTGTAACTTATGAAATATACCACTTTACATGTATGGAAAACATTTTGGATTGCCATCTTAAAAAATTGAAGGTCAGAGCACACTATAAAGTCTCTGCCATGTTCCTCTAACCATTCTCAGGTAATTTGTACAGGATGGCAAAATGGCACTGCCATGACGAAAGAGGCCACAACCACCAGCTATCATCAACATAAAAGAATTTACCTGTCTGCAATGATATTCAGATAGGTAGTGATAACAAAGTAGAGCCCATATGGATGTTCTGAACTAATGTTTCCTAACCTAGAAAAACACTGTCCATACAAGACACTTACCATCCCACGCAGTCTTCATATAATACATCCTGGTGCTATTCCTTCCCCAGGTAATTCCTTGAGTCTGTACATAATCGTACAGAAAACGAGATTCACCAGACAAGACAACTTTCTTCCACTCATATACAGAGAGCTTCCACTTCATTAGGCACACTTGTCTAGTAGCGTATTGAACTTCCATTTAGCCCTCAAAATCGCCTGTATTCGTTGGATTCAACGAGATGCTGAAAACGTTCAACATGAATGTAGGCCCATGCAGACATGAGAACTTTACACAATTCCCAGAGATTCGATGGAGGTATAGGCAAAAAGCAAACTGTTCTTTCAAGCTCATCCCAAACATGTTCAATGGGATGAAATCTGGGGATTGAGCCGGGCAATGCATCAAGGAAAACTCTCCGTCATGTTCTTCGAACCAATCCATAGTGATTCTGGCCCTATGTGCTGGTGCATTATCCTGCTGGAAGGAGCCAGCTGGGTGAAGATAAGCTGAGCATGAAGAGGTGAACTACGAACTGCAACAATAATTGAGTATTCTTTTGCATTCAAACGATCGTCTACAGCTATTAGATGAGATCCAATTCATCCAAGAAAACATCCCCCCACATCATTACTCCACCACCTTGCAAAGTCCGCACCAGACATGAAGGGTCCATGGCTTCATGTTGTTTTCGCCATATTCTAAGCCTTTCATCAACATGATGCAGCAGGAACTTAGATACGTCTGATCAGGAACCTTTTTCCAACCCTCACATGGTCCGATCTTTGTGCTGCTGTGCCCACAAGAGGCGCGCTTTCTTGTTCTTCCCTGACAGCAGTGGTACCAGAGATGGTCTTCGGCTTTGGTAACCCATTCGAGCCAAGGTGCGACTAGTTGTCCGTTCTAATATAGTTTTCTGGCTACCTGAGTTGTAATGAGCAGTAATTTGTGCGATTGTTGCATTTCTATTTTCGCGCAGAAATCTTGACATTCTCCTCTGGCCTCTTTCATCAAAAGGGCTTTCCGTCCACAGGAGTCACGACGGCTACATGTTTTTTCTCCTTGACCCACTCTCGATAAACCCTTGAAACTGTGGTTCGTGAAAAGTTCAGGAGAGTTGCCGTTTCTGAAAGCTAATTCCAGCCTATTTTGCACCTAACACCATGCTATGCTGGAAGTCAGTCAGATCACTAGTTTTCCCCATTTTTGCTATGGTTTCACGCTTAACTAACAGTAGTAAAGTTCCTTCAGGATATATATACTGCAAATTGTGATCAAGTGACATGCAAATCAAGCAATCACTCAATTTGCATATTTTGTGAGGTGTATCTAATAAAGTGGCAGCTCAGTGTAGTATTCAGTTCTTATTCTTGCAGATTATTGTAAACATTATGTTTGCTGGGACATGGGTTAATAAGGGCATTCACACAAGGCTGCGGCCATGCTGCCCTATGTGCAAAAGGGCAAGATGCATTAACATGACAGGTTGTTCCCATCACATCAATTAACTGTGATTTGTGCCATACTATCCCTTTGTTAGCCAAATATACAAGCTCATCTTCAATGATCTCCAACATTAATGCTAACTGAAAGCCAGTCGCCATTTTGTTTTCCCTCCTTGGAGCAGTGTTGGTTGGTAATCACCACAGTTCATAAGCTACAAAGCCTTGCTATTTAGCTTTTATCATTCATACCTTTCTGTTTGCTCCTGCCCTCTTCAATTAACAGGCCTATAGCAAATATCTCCTGTTAGTTCATAGTCTATGCATACCAGAACAAATCCTGTACTGTTACAAGATGGTCAAGATCATCATTTGTATAGCAGAGGTAATCATAATATTTCTTTCACACATCAATATACTGTATCGCTATTATTTAAAGGAATATTAAAAATGTCATGTCTTTAAATTTAAAGGAATGTTTATTATGCTAACTTTATTATGCATTTCTGTTTTTTCTTCAATTTTGCTATTCAATTTTGTCAATAGTTCATCCTCTTGTGCTTCAAATTGGCGCAACATTTTCAGTTCTGCATATAAAATAAGTTGTCTACCAAGATAGAAGAATGAATTAGCTAATACTGTAGTGAAATCAGTGTAATTTTTTAATTTTTGTTTATACTTATTTTCAATTTTTAAGTACTGATAATTTTTATTAATTTATTTTCAGACTTCTTAATATTAAATTTATAAGATAAATTTCTTGTACACTAAAAAAGGATATTTTAACACGTCGTTTTTAAACATGTCATCAAATTTTTTCTAGCACGTAAAGATTTTTTGTTTTTCAATGAAACATTTTAAAATTATTCAGAATTTGGGGCCTGATAAATTTCCTTTATGGATATTTTATCATTGCAGCCGCTTCTCCTCACACCCATTACTTTAACATTACAGCCACTATATGCATAACTTGGAAATGTGATGTGCTAGAAAAAATGTGAAAACAGATTCAAATTCTACATATAAATTACTCCTATCTGTAGAATTTTGTGCGACAAGTATGACTAGTGTCATTATAAAGAGTATAATGAAGAATGAAGGAATGTGTACTTGATAGCGCTGCTCTAGTTAGGAGAGGAGAAGAGGTGGAAGTGACAAGCTGTGAACAGACTGAACTAGGATTCTAAAGAGTGGACGGCAGAAGAGAGAAAGACAAAATTAAAAAAAGATCAAACGGAGAAGTAAGGAACACCCATGGGGTTTGTTCAAAAAAACTATTCATTTGCCATATGATCTGAAAATCTCATAAGCTCTGCCTGAACCTACAGTCAGTTTTCCTAATCGTTAGAGAACTCACACGACTAAAGTGACCTCTTTATACAGTGTGTTACCTAATTTAGTGGACATCCTGGAATTCACACATAAACATTAAATAAAATCAGGAAGATACGCTAACATATTTTAATATAGGGTACAAAAAAAGAACAAGTAGAAAACATGATGATTCTTTGGGCGAGTTTGCCAGCGTGAAAGATATTGTCAAAAAAACATAAATCATGCATTACATATTTTAATGAACACTTGTAATTTGTAAACAAAAAAAAAAACATTTCATCCTTTGGTCTGGATAAGACGGAAAACACGTTCCTTCATTGAATTTACAAGATTGTGGATGATCACTGGGTCAATGTTGTACCGCGCGTCCTCGATGGCCTCTTTCAGTGAAGGAACGTTGTCATACTGACAACCATCTTTGTAAACTTGGCGAACCATAATCCCCTATAAGTTTTCAATTGGGTTAAAGTCTGGACTTCTTGATAGCCACCATATTACGTCCACATTTTGTGATTTCAACCATGTTTTTGTTGCACGAGCGCTGTGACAAGGAGCATTATCCTGTTGTAATGTCCAGTTTTCACCACATATCGACTCTCCAAATGATAGAGCGTATTCCTGGTATTTCTGTGAATTCAGGCGTGTGATGACAAATGCAATGGGCCTTGTCCTGTTGAACCCAAAGCCTCCCCAAATCTTAACTGAGCCACCATCCTACACGCGCGTTGAGAAGAATTGCTTTTCCTTCCTAAGGTCGTGCAAGTAGGACTGCAAGCCACCTGGTCCATCGAGCTTAAACTTCTTTTCGTCAGAGAACAATTAACTAAGTCATTCTCCATCCCATGTCATGTGTTCTTTAGCCCACTGTAGACGTTGTGAACGATGCTCAGCTGTTAAAGGCGGCTTGCGGCATTTTTTCATATATTTCAGATTGGAAGAACTACGAACACTTTCCATACAGTCTTTCTAGTCACTGGAAGCTTAAGTATGACTTAATTCTCGCAGCAGAGTGTCCAGTCTCTCTGAGGAATTGTATTTTGCTTTTGTCTGCTTCTGTAAGTCTTTTGCGAGTAGCCATCATTGAAAGCAGACAAAATGTCTTGGAATAATGATATTGAATATTTATGTATGTGGTAATACCCAAAGAAAGCAAATGGTTTAGTCTAAAGTTATTTTTTCTTTTAACTTAGATAGTGTCCACTAAAATAAGTAACAGTGTTCACGCGCTGACGCATTTTTTTCTATTTTAATCATTAAAATTTCGAGGGCTTTTCAACTTTTGCTTAACTATTCCAGATGAAAAAAAACGTTGACTTTGGCGTTTCTTTTTTATGCCAAAGGTCGAATTTCAGGGTGTCCACTAAATTAGATAACGAACTGTAGAAAACCTTTATATGTCCTTTCTTCTATGTCACATGTCTCGGATATTTTTTCCTTCATGCTCTCCTCCCCTTTTTTTTCTTTCTTTCACAATGTCAAAGAAGTGATTTTATTATTTTCAAAGATGTTAAAAACATCCTTACTGGATTTGCAAAGTTGGTTGTTCTGTTGCCAACTCTTTTCGATTTTTTTGATTTTGACTTCTCTCTCGGATAGAGCATCAAAAAGTTAGTAAAAATCATTTAGGCACACATGTCCTACCTATTCGGTAACATGGCCAAAATGGCTGTTGATCTCCAACACTGAACTCCAGAAATCTACCACACTACCATAATTCCATTTACATAAATTTCGAAAAGAGTGCCAGAAACTGTGGACAATGTTAACCAACAGACAGAAATCAAGAGAAAAAAATCAACATAATTCCACGAAATAATTTTAATCCACGAATGTACATTTCAGGGGAGGAGGCCTCCATCAGCGTTATACAGAGAGATAAGGGAAATGGGCCGATTATACAAGGTTTTAAAAATATATGTCGAAACTTTATAAAAAAAAAAAGTAAGATGTAAATATCTAATAAGCATACATCCAAAAGTCAATGATTTTGAAGTAATAATGCTATGTATTTCATAGTACAGGGTGAGTCAAAAGTCGCAGTACACCCTGTTTTTTCAAAAACCTTGCAGGAATTGGGAAATCTGAATATTCCAGTAAGGTATGGGTGAGGTGGTCTACTTTTTAAGGTATGTACCGAACATGGCCGTCATCTTGAAATCGGTCATCTTGAATCTAAGTCAATTTTTTTTTTCTGACAATTTATTTGAATATATCAAATAACATCAGCATTTTCTGACAATTTCATTCCTGTAAACAGATTTGAAGTAGCAGTTATGGTTCAAAAGTTATATAACTTTTTGTTTCATTTTGTTGCAGGTAACTGAAGATGGCTTTGACCACGGAGGAGAGAATTGAGGTCATTTTGATGTCTGGAGAACGAAGTTTCCGTGTCATAGCTGCAGATTTTAACAACCGGCACCCAGAAAGACCTCCAATTTCACACAACACTATCAGGTGCTTAATTAAGAAATTCCTAGAAATTGGGACTGTGCTTGCCAAGGCACAGAGTGACCATCCAATAAGTGCTACTGACGAGACAACCTCGACAGTGGTTTTGGCGTCCTTCGTCAAGAGCCCACAACGCAGCACACGACGTTTATCAGCAGAATGTGGAATCAGCCGGTCATCGATCGTACGAATCCTTCATGCTCATCAATGGCATCCATTCAAGATTCAGATACTCCAGCACTTAGCAGAGGATGACCCAGACAGACGTATGCAGTTTTGCACATGGGCCCTAGAGCAACATCGACAAAATCCCTCTTTTGCACAAGGTATCTTGTTCAGTGGTTAGATGTTCAATTTCTTGGTCACTGGATTGGCCGACGTGGTGCTGTGGAATGGCCACCCAGATGACCTGATCTCACATCACTTGACTTTTATCTGTGGGGTCATTTAAAGCAACTCGTATATGCAGAGAAAATCAGAAACAGACACCATCTCCATCAACGCATTGAAGAAGCGTGTGCCAGCATTTCTGCGGAAATCCTTCTGCGAGTGCATGACGATTGGATTCAGCTCCTTCAAATGTGCCTTGACCAAGAGGGACACCATGTTGAACACATTAAATGACTGTCCTTTATGGAGAACAGTCCAGCCTGTAATTACAAACAAAATGTGTTTTAACTTTTGAACCATAACTGCTACTTCAAATCTGTTTACAGGAATGAAATTGTCAGAAAATGCTGACGTTATCTGATATATCACACGACCCCCTTTCCATTTAAAAACCTTGACTTAGATTCAAGATGGCTGATTTCAAGATGGCGGCCATGTTCGGTACATACTGTAAAAGATGGACCACCTCACCCATACAGTACTGGAATATTCAGATTTTCTAATTCCTGCAAGGTTTTCGAAAAAACAGGGTGTACTGCGACTTTTGACTCAGCCTGTACAAAGGTTACACTCTGCACCTTTAAAAGTCTTTAAAACGCAGTTATAAAAGTAGTTTCAAAGACAGAAGATTATGCAACTTATTTAATAATGTCAAGTTCAAAATAAACGCTCAAAGTGACCTCCCGCTACAGTATCACAGGCCTCAGTTCGATGTAACAGTTCGATGCTGCGCCTTCTCAAAGATTCCAGAAATTTCCCGAACATTTCCAGTGCCCACTGTATCCTCACGACAAGATCGTCTTCTGAGGTAATTGGCTTTTCATAAATAAGGTTCTTCATGTAGCCCCATTAAAAGAAACCCATGTGAAAAATCGTGTTATCTTTGGGCCAAGCGACGGACCCTCTCCGTCCAATCCACCATCCCACTACATTGCTAAAATATGTGGGACACCTGCCGTTTGAAACCACATTTCTCTTCTAATATCCAAGCATGTTTTGATTTCACAAGATGCAGTAGACAGAGCAACAATGGAAACAGCTTTGTAAAGAGTGTAGAATAAAGTTTTATGTGGTTGGTAATAAAGCAGAATACACATCTTAGATTTTTTCTTGTAAACTATTAGTGTTAAGTCAATCCATTCACTGACGATTTGTTTATCAAAATTCCCTGGAACCTCAGCTTTTGTGTAGTTCTTCCACTCCACTCTGTCAAATGGCTACAACGAAGTACCTTGAATATTTAATAGCATTTGTCAACCAGGCTACCAGTTTTGTCGAGCCCCGTAAACAAAATTTTCAAAATAAAATTTCAAATGAGTTAATATTTAGTTAACTGAAAAGAAATAAAATTAATCCATAACAGATGTACAATATACGCAGTGAATCTTTCTTTAATATTAGCAATTACTATAGCTATTCTTTACTCGTGCTACAAGTATATCTAAAGATGAATATTCTTACCTTATTTCTCCTTCCTTTAAAGCAATATCAAGACAACATTTTTCATGCTGGAGAGTACGAATTTCTTCATCAAAACGTTTGAATAAATCATTGATTTCAGCCAACAGTAGATTTTGTTCATAAATATTTCTCATAAAAAATAAAAGTTTAATGTAACATTTGATTCATTGCCATATAAATGAGGAATGTAAAATAATAAATTGAATGGTTCCACCTTAGAAAACATTTTAATGCTGTAAATGACTTAGTTGTATTTCTACTCAAAGCATTTCCAAATTGATAAAAATATGAGCACAATATGAATTCCATTTTGTTCTATTCTGACTATAGGGTCGAGTCACTGAATTATGACCACCACGTAGGTTTATGTAAACACCGCTGTGCCCATTCATGGGGGGAAGGGGGTTAGCCTGCCTGTTGGAAGACATTTAAAGGTGGTTTCAGAGGAACAGTTCATATAGCAATAGTCGCCATCAGGGGTAAAGCACGCAACTTAACAGACTTGGAAAAAGGTATGATCGTCGGGTACCGTGCAAAAGGCAGCAGCATTTAGGAAACTGCAGCTTTCATGAACTGCTCGGCATAGCGCCGTAATGAAGGTATACAATGAATGGAAGAATGGACAAGATGTGCATTCCAGGCGTGCAAACTGTAGGGGACTACGGGCCATTAATGAATGGGGTGAGCGGTGTTTGCGACGGCTGATTAAGAGTGCTCGATGCACTATCGTCGATACATTGACAGTTCAAATGAGCGAGGATTGCACCAGAAAGCTATCGAGAACAAGCGTGGAACGCACGTTGTTGTGTCTTGGCCTTCGCAGCAGACATCTGTTGACGTGTGCATCGCAAGAAACGACGTGTGTTTGCATTGCAGCAGTACAAACATTGGGCCCTAGACTAGTGGAAAAAGGTTGCATTTTCTGATGAGTTGCGTTTTCTACTGCATCATATCGATGGGCACTGGCATATCTGCCGGGAGACATGTGAAAACAAACTACCCGAAACCACTGTTGGGCGGCAACAAGCTGAAGGAGGCAGTGTAATGATCTGGGGCAGATTTTCATGGCATTTTGGGGTTCATTACTTCCTCTGGAAAGTACTGTCAATAGCTGTGCACACTTATCCATCATTGCTGACCAGGTGTATCCCTACATGGCAACTGTGTATACTGCAAATAATGACATCTTTCAGCAGGATAATGCCACATGGCCAAAATTTGCTGTGCATGGTTCGAGAGCATGAGGATGAGTTCAACTTACTACCCTGGCCTCCAAACTCCCCAGGTCTTAATCCTTGCGAGAATCTGTGGGAACATCTGGATCGACACGTCAAGCAGCGAGACCCTCCACCCCGGAATCTTCACAAGTTATGTGATATTCTGCTGTTGCCACCTTTCAAGCACTCAATGAGTCCATGTCCCGTCGCCTAGCTGCTGTTTTGGCCGCAAAAGGAGGCTATTCGGATGATTAGGTAGGTGATCATAATTCAGTGAGTCGACCCCGTATAACTAATCAAATACAGGGTTATTGAAATTAAAGCTACCCAACTCGGAGGGCTGTAGTGGGCATTCTACTGGCGGAAATGCAAGAAACTCAAAGAACATGCAATGTAGATGATGCGCTTACCATTTATTAAATAAACAAAAATTGGTATAAAAGGCTGCTAATAGGTTGTGCTGTGTAATAGCAACATTGCAAACTTGTGTGCACCAACATGTGCAAATGACGAGTCGAATAAAAAGTGAGAGACATGTTCTAATACCAGAACTTTCAACAATATCAACGATATTCATGCAGAATGGTGCACCTCCCCACATGTATTGTTCCACATATATCATGGCAAACCTTCACATATATAATGGTGAAATTAATATGCAGACGCGAGTGGTATAAATCGGTTAAGAATTGATTGATATCATTTCAAATTTTGTATTTATTTCAGTAGAAATATTCTCTCGTCACTCGTTGAGGAAGGAGGTTTTGCCTCCAAAATGTACGTACGAGTTTATTGTAATAGCTTATTCTATGTAGATTTGTGTTTTCTTCTCTAAAGGTTCCATTCAAGAAATAGAATATATTTATCTTAAAAAAAATTCACCTCATTAACTTCATTTTATATAGTTTTAATTCAAGTCCAGTAGCATTCGATTTTAACTGAGCAATAGGTTCAAATGCAGTTGCATCATAACCACTCACATTTACTGCATCTTCAACAAATGATGTAATCTTGAGAAGACAGAAACGGGAAAAGTAAATTGAAATGTACTCTAAGGGCCCTCTTCTGGATTATAAAAAAATCAGTGATGTCAAAAACAAGAAAATTAATGCAAAGTCGAAAAAACGTGCTTTCATATTAAATATTATAGGCCTATGAAACTACTAAAATTCTAGTATAAGAATTTAACTTTTAGCCAAACTCTTTTGGCACTATAATTCAGGACAGGTTAACCTTGCAATGAAGGAACAAGTCCAGATGCAAGATCATGGGATCAATAAGGAAGAGGAGGTCAGTAACAAGAAAAGCAGCCTATTTTTATGGGAGTTCTAAAGACAGGACAATTGCTTGCTATAGAACTACCGTAATTTTTGGTATATAATACGCACCATCCTCCCACTTTGACAACCCCCCCCCCCTACAAAAAATGTTTTTTTTTAAATCATATTTTCATTAAGTTTATTATCAGAATATTAAATAATATTTACCGGTAAGTTTTATTATTCGTCGTAGTGATTTTTTTAATTTTATTATTTTTTTCCTGCGCATCATATACTGAAAATTACGGTTTTGGGTATTGTTCACACAATCTTACGTAAACATTTAAAATTAATTGCTTTATTTAATTTGTTGTAGGTGTGTGACTGGAATAGCGACGACATGGAAATCGGCATGGTGGCCACGATAAGATATATTTCCGAAAAGATGTCTCCGTATGCGTTATTAAATAAAAAGTATGGAAAAGTCTGGAAAGTGATGTATTAAGTTTGTAAAATATGAAGAGTAAATAATTTTAATTCTGTATATTTACTATATAATTATATTTTTTAAAAAATGCTAGGGAGTATACCAGATGCCCCAAAATTGAGCGACAATTTGAAAAATCAATTAACGAAAAACTGAAGGTGATAAAAATGTACGGTTTCCTGCATTCTGCTTAGGAAACAAGGAAATTTATTCGCACCAAGTTTCAAAATTAGTTACAGAGTTCGTCAACAGATGGCGCTGCTGATGGGGGAAACTATAAAACAGTGTTTCAAAATACTCACTATTTGCAGCAACAAGGTGGCACAGTCTGAGGACAAAATTCGCAGACGCCCGTACAAACATTTCAGTTGGAATGCTGAGCGAGATATAGAATGCAGATCTAACGGGACGGAAGGAGTAGAGAATAGTAGCGCCATGTGTATCTGTTGATGAACTTTGTAACTAATTTTCAAACTTGAAGCGAATAAATTCCTATCCTAAGCAAAACGCAGAAAACATTCAGTTTTTCTTTAATTTATTTTTTCAAATCGTCGCTTATTTTTGGGATACCCGGTATTTCAGCCACACACGCACAACGCCTTCTCACTGCCTATACTTGTTCCTTCATTGCAAGGTTAACCTGTTCTGAACTATAGTTTAGCTCTTCTAGTACCAAATTCATTTGTGAATCCATTTGACAATGGATATTTCAGAGCAAAACATTCTACAGTCAACTAATTAGTCCTATCCCTAAGCTATTATGTTTTTATCTATTTTTTTTTTTTTAGTCCTGTTCCATTTTTTGGCAACAAAAATAAGTGCTTTAATAGCATTAGAAAATTTTAATGATTATTTGTTATTAATAGTGATGCACAGGTGTTATAATTAAGGAGTTTAAAATTATTTCGTTTACCTTACAAAATGAAGAAACCATAAATTTTGATTCATCTTTAGATGTGCTGGAAGTCATAACTCGGTAATTTACAATTTTTTCAGCAGAAAGCTGGAAATTCCTTGAGAAATCAATGTTTCATATCAATATAGTTAATTAATTAAAAATTATAATCAAAAGTGATATTATCAGTGTGGATAAATACTCATACTCTTGTGATAATTCAAACATTTCCAGCTGTGGAATGGGTGGTATTTCTTTCTTCTCAAACACATTCATTGTTTTCTGAATTGCTTTAAGACGGTTATAAATCCATTCAATTCTCCGAATTATATTTATTTTCTTATTACGAAGCGAGCAAACTTTATTATTGAATTCATTTTTAAATGAATAAGCCTGGAAAAGCAAGCGAAAAAAAAATCAAACAATATTTTAATCATTTAATAATAACAGTCCATATTATGATGCATTACTCTTAACGCTACTATACTAAATACAATCAATGTTAATCAAATGTCCCAAAACTTTTTGGATAGTCGGTCCCTTTTAGAACTTCCTTGACTTCTATTGATTTCTTTCTACTTCATGAAATTATGTAATTCCCTATTATGTAACTATAAAAAAAAATACGCTTAAGCTTATGTGGGCTTTTTAAATATTTACTTTACAGTTTTTATTAACTTTTTTTACAGATGGATTATGATAATTTTATTATGTATATAAAATACAACTCAGTGGCCAAGAGCACTAAGACACAGGTCTTGTTGATCTCGAGATCATCCAGTAGCTAGTTCGAATCTCGCCAAGGGCATGGATGTTTGTGTTTATCCATTTACTAACAAGCTTGGAAAACCAAGCTACACCTCAGTAGGCTAATCTTAAGCTAGGTTAAATTTCAACTAAATTCAATGGTTCTTTAACATTCTCAATGCTGATAGGTAAAAGATGAATAGAAAAGATTGATATAAAGACTGAAATTGTCTCTGTGTCGAAGTGTGTTTCGTGAATCTTAGTTATTTTATTTCTTACCCATTTCTTTCTTGGATTTAGTCAATGTTGCTTCAAGATTACTAAGTTTCAACCATAAATTGTTATGGATTTCTGTATCTCGAATGGTTATCCAGAAAACAAGTTCCAACAGGACATTAAAATAAAAACAAAAACAAAAAAATAACAACAAAGTATCAGTAAAGGTGCTTTTTGGTATTTGAAGAACTTGTAGCATTGTACCAAATGTTATGTTTCCTTATGACAGAAAGGTGCTATTTCATAGAGAACTTAATGTGAAATTTGGGGAAACTGCTGGGAGAGCAACATCATAGTGAACAGTCTGTTCTCTCTCACCTCGTCAACTGCATGCAGCAAATCATCATTCTCCAAAGAGGTCAACCACACCATTCGTTTTCTGAACACAAAGAACATTAAGACATCAATTGATTTTCTGAGACATTGTAAGCACTTTCCATGAAGCTTTGAAAATGGCACCAGTATGATGGCAACAAACTACTACACGCGGAACGCATGAGCACAATCACAACTGCCACGCTATTATAGTATACGTAAAAAAAAAAAGAGCCCACGTAACTTGTTTTTCATCATGTGATTGATCATGCCTGACTGATGTCCTAATTACAGAGCGTTTTAATACATACATGATTTTCACCGACATGCACCCACATAGGTGGATTTACACTTTAAAATTGTTCAATTTATATCAACTAATAATTATTATACTGTATTCATGATTTTAATTGACCTTTTCCATCGACTCCCAACTGATCTCTAACAACATCATATCTCTTTGAGAATCTCTGATGTATAAACTGGTGACTTAACCAATTAATCACAGTAAGCCTATGTTGTCTATTTGAAAAATAAATATAATAACACACACATTATACAAGGCATAGAGACGATCTTCTGTAATAGAATTATGAGCCAATTTTGTTGATAATAATTATGGTTAATTTTATAATTTCATTAGTTTTTATTTAAATGATGAAAAGTCGTTCATTCATTCAATCATTAATTTTAAGGATGTTTAATGTACGAGATTAGATCATTAGATTAGAATTTAGCCACACAGAATCACTACAAAAGTAAGAATTGCAATCAAAAATAACCTCCATACGAGACGGAAGACATTCATCCCACTAAAAAGGGAAAACCCCTCTAATCCACAAGGAATAAAATTGAAATACCTCTAATCCACAAGGCTGTGTTTCAATTTTATTCCTTGTGGATTAGATGCCTTCCCTTTTTGGTTGTTCCATTCCACAGTATTTGTTTTATTTTTGCTTATCACACTGTCTCGCTAGATGGTGGATTCCTGCTCACATTACTCCTACAGTGCTGAACAAAACCCTCCTTTGATAATTTCCACCACTTCCGATCAAAGCTTTGTTTCACATAGCTTTTCTTAAAGAGGCCAAAATAGCAGTTATTGTACATGGAAAAGATCTTTCTTCAGTCTCTGATTCTGATGGAAGCATTTGTGTAATCATACAGAGTATCATTTTATTGCAGAGCATCCGATGCTTTGTGTTTTTGATAAGCGTATGCAAAAATTTCATAACACCTTGTATTTTTGACACTCACGTGAATTTTCATAAGCATAGCTGTGGACATTTAGCCTTGCCTCATCCAATATTGCTGCTGTGATGATCAAGCTGATCTGACACACTGAAGGCAGCTATCTTGAGTATGTGGTGAGAGTAAACTGGTATAAAAAAATTAATCCTAATAGAAGCAAAAATGGATATGTTGAAAGTTGGAAATGTGAGGACTGCTAGTAATCAACTACATTTAAGTGAATTCCATTCTCACAGCAAACACCTGGGCACAAGACATGGTAACTACTAAATAAGTTAAATTGTCTAAAAATCTTATGTGGATAATGCAGATGATTAACTTAAGAATAAAATAAAACTCTTTTTCCACAACGAAACAGGAATTGAACAAACATAAAAAGAAAAAGACAGAAAATAAAATGAAGAAAATACAACCTGAGTCTGTAAGCGCTTTTCAAAAGCTTTGCTTTCATCATTCAGCAGTCAAGGAGCACCTCGAGAGAACTGACTTGGAATAGAACATGCTGAGTATTTATAAAGTCCCATAAGGTGTATCCCAAATTTATTGATTGCATTAATTTTAAAAACTCTAAGGATCCATGTTTAAAGAATATTCTACCATCCGTAAAACGTAAGAGGCTAATCATGGAGATTGGCTATTTGAATTACAAATTGTCTAATACTGAGGCAAAAGCCTATGCGTTGCATTTGAAAATAGGGAGCCAACTCAAACCTAAAGATTGGGACATTTACTTGCGTAAAGTAAACAGCGTAAACCAGTCTAAGATTGACATCAAAACCAGAAAATTATCAGAAAAACTAAAGAGTATTATTAATAATCAAAAACCTATAATTAATAGAGTTAGTAATAAATCTTCGTTATAAGCAGGACTGGAAATTTTTTAGAGAACTTATGAACGACAGTAACATTCCCTATCAGGATCCCGTCACTAGCAGTGACATTGACGAAAATATCAAAAAGGTCACTCACTCCATCAAGATTGCTACAAATGCTAGTGCTACTCCGGTGGATTGCAAGCGGCCAGACCATCTGTAACTACCTCCCTCCATCAGACGAAAAAAAACACTTCAGAAGACTTTGGCAGCGTACCAGGTTTCTCCACTTCATGACGAAGTACAACAGGCTATCCCGCAAGGTAAGTGATCAGATTAAGGATTTAAGGAATCAAAGATTGAACGACAAAGTTAGAAGTCTGTCCGTCCAGGATAACTCTCTCTGGAGTATGGTCAGGGCCCTTAAAAGCAACAGGACTATTGTTCTCCCTCCTCTGCTTACAGAGGGTGGCGATTTCGTTAGCAATGACCAGGACAAAGCACAA
Source organism: Rhysida immarginata (assembly GCA_023313115.1). Classification (NCBI taxonomy): domain Eukaryota; kingdom Metazoa; phylum Arthropoda; class Chilopoda; order Scolopendromorpha; family Scolopendridae; genus Rhysida; species Rhysida immarginata. The sequence continues at coordinate 173,800 of JAHWFO010006418.1, forward strand.
ATTATCGCCGATTCACTGATGAGCCAATTCTCTACGCCCAAAGAGGATGATCTGGTCAATATCACTCGTGAGGTCAAGGACGGGTGTGATAGGTATGGCCACACACAGCGCACTCTTGGCTCTCCAGATGTCATTGGCACCTCTGAGATATTGGACATCATAAAGCGCCTGAAAAGCAAAAAGGCAGCCACCATCGACACCATTACCAACAGTGCTCTCAAGAATTTGCCTCCCAGTGTTATCTGCATCATCACTAAGGTCATGAATGACTGCTGGCTTAGCGGCCATTTCCCTAGTGCTTGGAAGGACTCAGTCATCATCACCATTCCTAAACTTGGACTGGATCCTGCTCTTCCCACAAGTTATAGGCCCATTAACTTGTTGCCCATGCTTTCGAAGGTCTTTGAGCGCACTATACTCTAGAGCAGGAGTGACCAACCTGCGGCCCGCGGGCCAAATGCGGCCCTCCAAAGGAATTTATGCGGTCCACGAAATGAACTATTTACTGTAAAATTTATTAACAAGTGAGATTGTACGTGGTTAATGTTTCATAAAATATTTTAATGTATTTGAATTACAAATGGTTGGCCCCCTGAAAACCTTTAGAAATTTATTTTGGCCCGAGACCAAAAAAGGTTGGTCATCCCTGCTCTAGAGGTTCAACGAGTACTGCGAGGCAAACAACCTCATTCGTAGCTTGTCAGCTTCAGTTATGGAGGCTCGTTGCTGATTTAAACGGTCCTCTCAATCTCTCTATGTTTGGTGGTCTCGTTTTCCTCGATGTCCAAAAGGCCTTTGACCAAGTCTGGCATGATGGGCTCATTCACAAAATGATTACCTACGGGTTCCCTGACGATCTAATTGCTCTGGTTCGCTCCTTCCTGTTTCGTGTTAAGGTTGGGGACTCCTTGTCTGAACCCTGCGATGTAAATGCTGGTGCACCCCAAGGCTCTGTCTTGGGGCCAGCCTTATCCAACTTCTTTATCCATGACTTCCCCAAGTTTGCAAAGTGTAATCTTTACATGTTTGCTGACGACGGTTCCATCATGACCTGGGCCGAAACCCAGCACATGTCATCACTCTACTACAAAAAGCTTTACATCAGTGCGAGAGCTGATTCACTAAGTGGCGATTAAAGCTGAATGTCAAAAAGTGCAAGGTCATGTTTATCACTCGCAAATGCAAAAACCCTCCAAAGCCCCTCTTCTTATTTGGCAAGAAACTTGAGTGGGTAAAAAGCTATAGATATCTTGGTGTCATGATAGACTCCAAACTAAACTGGAACGACCAAGTCCAATACGCGCTCAACAAGGCAAAGAAAGCGAAGTTCAGTTTGATTGCACTTCTGGGGCGAAACAGCGCTCTTGGTGTAAATAAACTCTTGATATACAAGGTTGTGATTCGTACTATTTTGCTTCATGGAATGCCTGTTTGGGCTTCTATTTGCAAATCTATGTGGAAGGATCTCCAGACCTTCCAAAATGTTGCTCTCCGATCCATTGCCCAACTTGACAGAAGAGTTGCCAACAACCACTCTATCTATGATGATTTGGGGATGACCCACATAGGCACCTTTGTCCAGACACTTATGAAGAACATGCTACCCAAGATGGAGGATTATGAAAACACCCTGGTTTCTGGTATTCTGGGCCATCCACTCGTTGTAAAGAATCCCCTCAGGTTTTGAAGACCGCGCCATATCCTGGATGTCTGCTTTGATGACGTTAACAAGGCTGCCTTCTCCAACTATTGGATCTTTTAGATCCTGCTGATTTTTGGGGACTCTATTCGTCAATCTACAATCTGACTCTCGTCCCTTCTGGGGACTTCTTCTCTGGAGGACTTAAGAGGTTCATCAGGCTTCTCACCTAGTTCAGTGTACCTCCTCTGGTTTACTCTTTGGGCGAGCATGCAAAGTGAGCTTGGCTCCTGGACCACTCGCGTCTTCTTTTCACTTCACTGTTCGATTGTCGATTGTCTATTCCAAGTCAGTTCTCTCGAGGTGCTCCTTGGCTGCTGAATGATGAAAACAAAGCTTTCGAAAAGCGCTTACAGACTCAGGTTGTATTTTTTCATTTTATTTTCTGTCTTTTTCTTTTTATGTTTGTTCAATTCCTGTTTCGTTGTGGAAAAAGAGTTTTATTTTATTCTTAAGTTAATCAACTAAATAAGTTTGCTACTATCACAACTTTTATTATTTCCAGCTGTGTTTCATTTGATCATCCCTTTTATAAAAGCAAAATCAAAACAGTATAATTGCAGAATAGAAATACTGGTCAACAAATTGAGCTGATCTGACATATTTGAAGGCAGCTGTCTTCACTATATGGTGAAAATGAACTGATACAAAGTAACTAATTACTAATAATAACTGGCATGGATATATCAGGGCTGCAAAAACAAACTAATAAAATGTGCAGTCAGAGAAAAGTTTTCTTCCTAGTTCAATACAATCCTCAGAACGTCTATCTGACAGTTGCAGCATCCATGTATGATAACGATTTCTATCAGATTAGAAATTCACACAGAACTATCAATAAACTCTGTGCAAGAAACCAGTTTACTGTCTCCAAAGAAAAACTTCTTGACATGGAAGTACAGTGGGGGACCACGAATCCGGAATGCTCGGGACCAGAAGCCTCCCGGATTCGTGGTCTTTTTCCTTGGGAGAAGTTACATAACACGTGTGTAATTAAATCGTTTCTGACGACTGTTATTTAAAATTTATTTTAAAATAAAAGTTTTCACAATTATACAATTAAAGTCATTATTTTAATATAATCTTATTTATTAATGTAATTATATTACGATTTTGTCCAGATCGTCTTTTTTTTTTTTAATGTTTACCAAATATTTCATAACTTCAAGATCGATCTTCACATTTGGTTAGCCACTGTCAAAATTAATTTTCCTTCCGATGTTTCTAAGAATTATCACATAAATTCATTTATAATGTGTGAAATTGAGAAGAGTGTTAGAAATTGCAGGAAAATTCAATTAGGATCTGTGTTAAAACAACAAGACAACGTTTCAAAAGTGTAGAAAATTCGTCGGCGAATTAGGCCTATCGGAATGTACACATTGTCGGCGATCAGCCCTAACAGTCTATTCTGAAAATGCACTAAATCATGAAAAATACTCAAAACTGTGCATTGTGAATATTAATTTATTAAGGAATTTTAATTAAAACTAAATTTTATTCAGCAAATATGAAATTATAAGCAACTTTCGCGAGTCTTAAACATTCTTCATCCGTCGATGTTACAACACTCGACGTACGTTTTTGTTTTGTTTTTTGTTTTTATTTCTCTTTCCTCCTCCCTAAATGTTTAGCATTATTTTTATGCATGTTACATGGGTGATATGGACTTGCGCGGGGTGAATGTTATATTCGCAAGGAGTAGAGGCGACAAGCGATAAATTATTCATTTTAATTGATTAGAACCAATAATTAAGAATACAAATCATTACTATTGAAAATTGGGGAGAATGTCACGTGGCGCTATTGCTTCTTGCGAGCAGTTTTGTTTCACCAAATTGTGACGATTAAAGATAGACATTAAAGATAGGCGATTCAATTTACGGTTATCATGAAACTTTTAATAAGTGTATAAAAAAAAATTACGCTTTAAAGGTAAAGTGCAAAAAGTAAATAAATAAATAAAACTGAGATAAACCACGTAACCACGTTTGAGATCGAAATGCGCGTTTGCACCCCCCCCCCCCACACCACCTTCGTAATCAAATCCATTTCCGGATTCATGGTCCCCCACTGTATTTCATTAAAGGAGATTAGTCTTCACGAAATTATGTCTTTGGAATCAACTGGTGGAAGACAGGGATGTCACTGTTGCTCCTGCACTAATACACTCTTATGCAAATTAATTGAAATAGAGCACGTTTTCCGAGACCTTTTTTCATGACATTTACTGCTTCGAATGAATGATGGTGTTGGAAGCCTGCAGCCAATAGAAGAAATGATGAGTTTGCCGCAATATATTGAGGTTCTACAAAAGAAAGTTGTTCTAGAGCTGGAAAAGAGGTATCCTGATACTGCAGCCTCCTGTCACACATCGAAAGTGGTGAAGAAATTCATGACAGAGCAGCAAATACAGGTACTTGATTGGTCAGGGAATTCTCCACCCATTGAGAATTTGTGGGCTATATGCAAAAGTTGCCTCCGTGCTGTGGACTGTACGACCATGGAGAAGCTCATTCAGGCACTGATTCAAGTGTGGTACAGGGATCCTAAAATCTCTAGTGACTATTACTAATGTACGTATATGTGAGTTTTGTACAATAAACTAAACTAATAAATTCATTGTTTGTTTCAATTCATTTGCACAAGGATGTAAGTAAAAAGCCAAAGCAATTGCAACCAATATGGTAAAGCAAAATAAAAATACAAATTCTTTAGTAATAAAATATGTAAACAGCCAAAACTGGACACTAGGTTAACAAGAAAGGAAGAAAAGAAACCATTATTTCACATTATTTTATAAAACTCCTATGTACATTTTGGAGCTATCTGTTTCCTTCATCAGTGAGAAAGTAGTCCAATAGAAGGAATGACTTGTTGTTTCTCACTGATTTAGGAGACAGAGCTCCAAAATGTACATAGGAGTTTTATAAAATAATGTGAAATAATGGTTTCTTTTCTTCCTTTCTTGTTACAAATACATTATTAAACTGTGGATACTTACTGTGCAATAGAAGAGAGGAGGTCAGTCAACACCTCTGTGGACGGAAACAACATACATTGTTACATCATCATACAGTCATGTTTAATTGTATTTCTACCAATAATAAGCCCTAAATTATGACTTTGTATGATATAACAATGTATGAGGTTTTCGTCCACAGACTTTTTATCTAGGTGGTGTTGGGTCAGTCCACTTGTCCACAGGAAAAGTTTATTCAAAATATATACACATATGATGAATAAAGTTTTCTTGTGGACAAGTGGATTGACTTCCTCTCTTCTACTGCAAAGCAATATGGTGATCAGTATAACCTTGCGTGTCAAAAACTGTAAAAAATGATTTCTATAAGCATCTATTCAATAACATTAAACTATATTGGCCGGATAATTTTGTTTTTTTTAAATATTGTAAATACTTCTAATTAGAACTCTTTAACCTTTGTATTTTTCTACTGTGCATTAACATGCTTTATCCATTTCTCATATTTGTCCATCTGCATGGTTTTTTGTTTTTGGTTTTTTTTCCTGTTAAAATTAGTTTCTCCAAAGCTTAGAGGCAATTAACCATTTCCAGACCAGAAATCTCTGATAGATGCTAGAAACTAGCATTAAATCCAACATCCACCAGTACAAAATGGTGAATACTGGTAATTGCAGCCAATTTCAGGGTACTGTGGCATTTTCAGCTTTCACAAATAACAGATACATTAAATGGATAGATAAGGTTTTGGCTTCCCTTTTAATTAATTTCCTGTCATGAAGAGTGTAATTGCTGCAGAATAGTGAGTGGAATTTATGGCTAGAATACTAGAAAGGCATTTAATTGTGAGTGATGACATCAAATCTTCAATTGAAATTTTATTATGTTGTGTGAGTTTCAGTCAGATACAAGAATACAGATATTTTTAAAACATTGTTTTCTTCAACAATTTTTACCATTTGAAGTAAAAAAGAAATGTGTATCTTTTCTTATTATTTTTCCTTTTTTTTCTTAATTAATTAAGAAGTAAATTATAATTTAATTATTATAATCAAGTCTAAGATGATAAAATAAGTATTCCTTTTCTTAAAAAGTCATGCAGCATTCTATAAAAATTACCATATAAATACACTGGACTAATTCTCTTAATTTTCGTTTTGTAGTCATTCTTAAATGTTCAGGTACAACATAATCTGGAGCCGATTTTAAAGAAAAATCACCAAGATTATTCTTGGTTTCTTCTATTACTTTTAATTTTTCTGGATTATTTTCACTTTCATTTGGTTTTTGTGCCATCAAGAGATCCCACTGTAATTAGAATGAAACAAAATCAGAAATAAAACTTAGATCCATAGAATGAAGTGTAATTTTAATGTTCAGATTGAAATAATGATTTTGCACAAAACATCTTTAAGCTTGGTTCATAGTCTGACAACACTGTTTTGCGTTGGCCGTCTGCCGTTCCGTCAAGTTCAAAACGTTGCCATTAGCGCCATATCATTCATAGTTACAGCGGTAAAACAGTCAACGGGAACACTGTACATGCTCTGTCAATTATAAAATTCTGAAATTTGCATCGAAGAAATAAAGATCTAGATATGTATGATCTATTTTTCAAAAAAGAGAATTTTTAATATTTTCTTTTAATTTTTGATCTTTATATTCTTTCGTTCTCATATCATACAAGCAGGGATACTTTTGAATCGCTTCGATTAACTTGCTTTCCCTCCATTTTTGTTTTACAAAGAAGAGAAATGACGTCAAGAGAACTTCAAGTTCTGATTGGTGGGCCATTGTGCATTGGCCGTTGGTATAGAGCACAGCACAACTATGAATCATTTCAGCAAACGGAACGGTATTCGTTGGAGCACAGCACAAATGGTAACGGCAGACTATGAACTATCCTTTATTCAAATACACTGCTGGCCATGGAAATTGCTACACCCAGTAGGATCCATTTGCAATGAAATTAAAATCACATACAGTCATAAAGGTGATGCAAGTAATTAAAAGTGACATTGCTGAAACATCATTACAACATGCGTATGATTAATAGGGTCATACACAGGCTGGAAGGACAGATTTCTACATGTTAAGAGTTGACTGTGGTCTCTAGTCCAAATTGACTTTTGTCTCTCTTTTTCGGACTTGGTAGCCGAAATACATATCTGGTATTTCAAATCTCCTTGTGGATTAGAAGTTCCATCTCTTTTTGGGTATTAAGAGGCAGATCTGTATGTCATGGCATCTACTCACGAAAAATATCACCCAGACTCGTTTGAATGGGATCGTATGGTCGGACTGCACAGTGTTGGACGATTGGCTCATTTTATCGTTATGCATCTTGGCCATATTGTCACCTGTGACTTGAAGTATGCAGGTGTGGATACATGCAGTTCATACATCACAGAATAAGTACTGGTCCTCCAAGGTGCACTACAGATGGCAAAGATTTTCATATCTGCTGATGTGCAGTACAGCAAGTGGCATCATATCCAGAGAGTATTTGTCAGTCTTAACAAGAATCATTAAATGCCATTTGAATGAACTGGTCTATAGTCACTGCATTCACTGCACTGTTTCCAATGACCCGTTATCATGCAACACCTTGTCAATGGTGCCAGATACATCAACATTGGACAGGGAAATGGCAATGCATTGTGTTATCTCATGAGTTCCAGGTCAATCTTCATGCAGATGATGGTTACATCAGGTTTTGAAAATGCAACAGAGGGTAAATACAACGATCCTGTACTAATTCGTGAATGCAATTATGTTCTTGACCCTAGGTATTATGATATAAGATACCATCACTTATTACTCCTGGTCATGCCCCATGGTTTCTTGAAGGCACGGAGAAAGCACAGCGATACATCAATGAGGTTCTGCAGCCCCGTTTTCTGCAACATACCCAAAACATAATGGTCATCCACATATAGCTCTCATTACCCATTAGGCTCTCCAAGACATGGACACCATTCCTTAGCCTGCCTTGTCTCCAGATTTGTTTCCTATTGAACACATATGAGATCTGATGGGGCAACGTTTGCTACACCATCATTACCGCTCAACACGGGATGATCTATTTGTGCAGTTGCAGGAAGCATTGTGTATGTGCCTCATCATGGTGCATGTGCCTGATCTGTGCCGCACTGTTGCCTGTATAGCCACGAAAGGAGGGTCTACCCAATACTGACCTCGTGCTTTGCAGATGCTAAACAATGTGACCTTCATGTCTGAAAGACTAATCATTACTCATTTGCTTAGGAATAGCTACCAATAACATCTTCATTTTCCATTTAGCGACTTTTTAGCACCTGTTAGGGGTCACTGACTTTTTGGTATATTTTTGGAAATCACATTCGTTTTCCAATTAGCGACTTTCACGTGTATGCATCTGTTAGGCGTTTATCACGTGTTATTTCAAGATCTGGCGAAGTTAGATTTTTACACGTTTTTTTTCAGGCGTCTTTTCAGATCCAACTAATCAGGAGCAATCTATTTCGCTATGTATTCTGGATAGTGGTCTTCACCGATTCAGATGAAAAACCTTTACTGCTTTAACTGGTGTTCGCCGACACGGATTCTCGTGACTTTTCCCTCGTAAATATATTAATAATGTAGTGAATCATTTATTTACTAAGTAGAAATGATATAGTAATAAATTCAAAGCACGAACATGATCAACTTGGTTGATATCCTCTTTTCCATAGCCTTGAGAGAGCGACAATTGTTTGAAGTGATTCGACCAATCAGATCAGACCAGAGTCGGGATAACGCCTGAAAATGGCTGAATGGAAAACAACCTGAAACCCATCATGCTTCTTAGGTATCGTTAACATGACGCCCTTAGGTCGCTGCACATTATGGATGTACTTAAAAGTCGCTAAATGGAAAATAGGCTTAAAAGAACTGAAGGACTGTACTTGGCCTTCGAAAGAGCAAATATCTAAACCATCTTCTTGGTGTTGTTACATTCTGCTTAACTCTCTCACTGGTTAGCATTTGTACATTAAATACTACCTCGTATCCAAAACATTCTGAAAACTGGCACACAGATGGATGGATTTGCATGGTGTCTCAAACTTTTATGGTCAAAATCCTGCAGATGGTAAAGGACCGAGTATTTTGAGATAGGGAACCAAATGATTGGAAATGCCTATTTCAGATGCTATGCGATCTTCAATGAGTAATACATATGAGGAAAATTTTTGTAAGCTGCTCTCGTTTTCATAGCAAACAACTGCCTGCTGTGTCGATGTTTGGTGGTGCTAGCTTGCAACGCAATACACAATGGCCTATTATTTTCCACGATAATATATTCTGTTTATATTTTACAGTTATTCATCACAGGATCTTGTAGATATGATCTTGTGTGGTGCAGCAGAATATAGTGCCTGGAAATCCAAATGGATGTACAGAGAAAAACTTCCCAACAGGCATCATCCGAATTAAAACAAATTTTTCACCATGGATAGGAAATTAACTCATGAGAAATTGGGTCATTCAAGCCAGAGAGCTGGCCAGCTTCTAAACAAAGAACTGTTAACACATTAGACTTTGAGAAGATGGTATTAAATAATGTGGCAGAACACCATCAATATCAAACTGGTGGTCACCACTTTGAATACTTGCTCTTAAGCTGTAAATTGTTGCTACTGAGGTGCAAGTTGGTTATGAATTAAAAATTGTGGTTTTTTTCTGAAAACAAAAGCAGCTTACAAAAACATACCTCAAAGTATTACTTGTTCAAGATCTCGTGGCATCTGAAATATGCATATCCCACAATTGGTTCTCCATCTCGAAATACTCAGTTTACAGTCCTCTACCAAAGGCTGAATGCAGAGGAGGAGCTGAAGGGGCTGCACCCCCCTTCCCCCCCAAATTGACCACCTTGCTATACAGGGTGTTTCAAAATTATGTACAAAAAATTTAGTGACATATT
>JAHWFO010006418.1:183526-212321 GCA_023313115.1 Rhysida immarginata
AAATTATGTACAATAAATTTAGTGACATATTCTTCAGGTCAAAAGAAGACGAAAATGTTCTATAGCACTTTGTCTGGAAACGATTTATTTACGCGATACAGCCAACTAAATCGTAATGCGTATGTCAAAGCACGCAAACGTTCTGAAATTGATATTCCTAGTGGATGTACAGTAGTGAAACTACAGTAATGGAAACAACCGTACACAACTAATGGAACAACCCTAAAGTAGGTTTAAATGGAACAAACCACTCAACCTAGTGTTGGGTCGAAACGCTGGAACTGCTAAAATATCGTCCGCTAACTACCATGCTTCCCTACTCTATCATATTGGATTACTCGCAAACAAATCGTTTCCAGACAAAGTGCTATAGAACATTTTCGTCTTCTTTTGACCTGAAGAATATGTCACTAAATTTTTTGTACATAATTTTGAAACACCCTGTATAATTCTATTATACATGCCCCCCAAGCACAATTACTTTTTCCGTAAGTCTATTAAGCTAGTTAATTTTTCCATTAACAAAAACTTCATTGATAGCCATTTCAGTCCTGACTTTTAGTAAGCGATCAAAAAAATTAAAAACTTTTAATATTTGATATATATGCTAATGAATCACTACATATTTTTTACTTTCCAGTATTTTATTTATAAATTATTAAAAAAAAATGTGTATTAAATGTAGTAAACAAGGTCTCAACCATACAAAATACTCATAGCTGTAGCTGTTCTTATAAATGTTTTATTAGACAGAAGATGATGGATATGTCATATAAAAATATTATGGCTAAAATGTCTAATATGAACGTTTAGAGCCCTAAAACATCATTTACCAGGAACAGAGTGAGAATGGGAGTGAGAGTGGATGGGCATATTGATTTGAAACTAATATTTCCTTGTTCCAGCAAATAACTATGAGAATTTAAACTACAATATGTATTTAATGTAGTACTGTACATCAGCATCAAGTGCAGTTTCTTCATTTATTTAGTTGTAAAAATTTCTATAGCACAGGTACGCCAGGGACGAAAGCAGTAATGTAATTAAAATTTTCTTTAAAAAAATACCTGCATTTTACGAATGATTCTTTGTTTACTTTTTTCTTCTACGCGTTGTAAAATATTAAGCATTCTTCGCTCTAAATGTATAGGCGAAGCTAATGGCTTGATTGCCTGTGAACCCGTACTCTTCTCCTGAGGGATAAGGACTTCTTCTGTAGTTGCTATAATAAAGGTTAGAAAAACACATCTCTCAGATTAAATTTTGTTTATTTACATTAATTTTTATATTAAAAAAAAAAAAACCCAAAAAAAAAAATCTATTTTAAAATATTAACACCCTCCTTTTCTGATAATGCAACTGAAAATTCAATAAAGAAAATCTATGAATTTCGCCTTAACAGTGATAACCAAAAACTGCAAGCAGTACCAGAAGAGGATTTTTCACATGCCCTGCAACAACTGTACAAACGCTGTCAAAAGTGTGTTGTGGCCATGGGTGTTTACTTTGAAGGACAGTAAAGTATCTCTGAAATACCTGTCCCTTTTTTGTTTTCTGAGCCATTCACCAGATTTTCTGATCTCACCTTATATAATATGGCGAAGTTGCATTAATTACAGAAGATTGAAGCAGCTAACAATGAACAATTTTGATCTTCTTGCATGAATTCTCATGACTATTTCATGCATGATGATTACATGTGCCTAAAGCATATGCATTGTAGAATACATCTACACAATTAGCTGATAAGGTTAAGCCTACAGTGCTAGAAAAATTGAACACATTTTGGGAAGAGTACATATGCACCCTGTCTGACATAGGTTTCAGTTATTCCATAATAAGTGAAAAGTGTAAGAAATAAGGTCTTTTAGTAAGTAAAGATCCATCAGTAAAATTATTTAATGGAGCAAACAGCAACAACCTCAGGACAGAGGTCATAGTGAAAGATGAACCAGAAACAGAATTCAGCTTATCCATAACATAGCCAACATGAAGAGATTTCAGAGCTATGGGTCCCTAGAAAACCCACCTATGCAATGCCACATAGGGAACAAGCTGAAAATATTTCAAAGTGTCAGATGCATCATTCAAGAAAACCTGAAACTCCAGTGTTGGCATTGCCATTGTCCAACAGAACGACACATCTGCGAATGCTTCCTCAATGCCTGGCGACTGCTGATCATTCTAGACGGCCAAACCTAGCTTGGGCCATATGTTCCTTAAACCTGGTCATAACGTTCCTACATGTGGCGCCTCGGTAAACCTTTGGGCATCGGCTACAAGTAATCTCATAAATCCCCGATTGTGACAACAGTGGCATCTTGTCTTTGGGGTTTCCCAGAAGATTTCTCAAAGTGTTTAAATGGAAACGGAATGGAAAATTAGGCATGATATCCTGATGAAAGACTGTCGTCTGCTGAGACATGTCAGGAATAGGGATTTGCTAGACACTTTTGAGACGCTGGAAATTGCTAGGAAGGACCCGGATACACTTTTGAACGGAGACGCAGGACCCATCGGAGACTCTACACTAATTCATATGTTTAATTTCTCACAATAATTTAATTTCCAATTCTTGTAATATTGTATAACGTTTTTCCTTATATTTGTATTCTTTTTTATCTGTTTTTATAATTGTTGCCTTGTGTATTTAAATTTTGTATTTAGCAATTCCTAGGGGTTTTTCTCCTAGGTCCGCACTTCTCTTGTAACTTTTGTAAAAGGAGGTTCCTGCTTCCCATTGGCTGCTACGATTTGGTCGCTGTCAAATCATTGAGGAATCGGTTACCTACTTCCTATATAAATGATGTTTAGTCGATTCACCTCCAAATCTGGCACTGAATAATGAACTCAAGGAGTTCGAAATACGAGGATGGGCTGAAAAAGTAATGCCTCCATGGCTGTAACTTTTTTTTTTTTTTAAACCGATTTTCAAAATTCTTTTTGCATTACATTTCTCCTCTATGTAATGCACTATTCACTTTTCGACATAGTCCCCATCCCTTTCCACGCATTGTACCAACGCGTGACTAGTCGGGTGAACCCGTCGGAGGGGAATTCCAGGGTTGTTGTCGACACCAAGACCGAACGGCAGGTTTCACCTCGTCGTCAGAACGCAACTCATGCCCCTTAAGGTGTTCTTTCCTCTTTGGGAAGTGGTGAAAGTCGCAAGATGCAAAGCCTTTCATTTTTGAACTGCAGTTTTTCATCTTTGAACTGTAGGCGCTGCAACACCCTCTGATGTGTGGCGATCGTGTGCGGACGGGCGTTATAGTGCTGCAGAAGAGGATCCAAAGCTACCATTCAATCCTCGTGTCGACGACAACCCCGGAATTCCTCTCCGACGGGTTCACCCGACTAGTCACGCGTTGATACAATGCGTGGAAAGGGATGGGGACTATGTCGAAAAGTGAATAGTGCATTACATAGAGGAGAAATGTGAGTATCAGATACAAAAAGAATTTTGAAAATCGGTTAAAAAATAAAAAAGTTACAGCCATGGAGGCATTACTTTTCAGCCCTCCCTCGTACATAAACGCTGAATAAAACTTTGTGGACAAGAGGTTTTCTCCAGTTATTAAAGCAAAGTAGTTTTGAAAAGGGTTTATGATGGCAGCTGTATATTGTGCTGATGGTAGACTAAGATTCCACAAGGTGGCTAATAATGTTAAAATCAACTGTGCCTAATTCCAACAGAAAGTCATGGACCCAATTTACTATCAAGAAATTCCCTTTCTCTACAGTACAAATGCTCATCAAGACATATCCACATGGACATGGCATCAAGCTACAGCTCATATTCTTCTCTGGCCTACTATGAAGAAAAAATAAATGGTAACCTGAATCTAGGTGATCCCATTTTCATCAATCCTGGTTAAGTCCCCAGATGCTTCACCATTAGACTTTTGTGGCTTTGGACCCCAAAGAAAGCTTGTAAGCTGTCTACCTACAACACTGAGAGGCTTCCAGAAAGTGTGCGAAAAGGTGTAGAGAAACATCCCCTTTTCAGTGATTCAGAAGTCTGTTATACTGGAAACTGCAATGTCAAGCCATTGTCCATAACGGGGGACATCATATTAAACAACAGATGGTGGAGGAATGGTATCTCGAAGCAAAGCTAAAGGTTAAAATCATACAATTTTAACTGCCTGAACCCTCTGTATTCTAGGAAATAAATAAATAGAATGTAATTTTCATCGTAAGTCAATGGACATACCAGTCTGAGATTCTAATAAACTTTTATGCTGTTTCAATTTGATTTCCTCAACTTCTGTTGCTAACAACTGCTGAATTTCCACAGTAAGATGGGCCAAACGATAACTTCTAACTATTTCCGGTCCAGTGAAAGATTTTACAGATAGTATTTCTGATTGTACAGCTTCCTTAAATCTGAAATTAAAAAATGCAATTTTGAAGGCATAAATCATAATAAATATATCGGTATTTAAATTTGACAAAAAAAAAAATTCCTTTGCCACATTATAGTTGAAGTCCAACTTTTTGATCACAGTGACACGACATTACGTTATAGCGAGTCCTTGGGTAAAAGAACAGGGTTCCCATATTCTGGAAAGTCAGGGAAATGAAACGTGGTCAGGGAAAGTCAGGGAAGAAGGGCTATTTCCATGCATTTGTCAGGGAAATGAGACTCTTCCTGGGAAAAGTCAGGGAAATAGATTTTACTGGAGACATTAAGTTATTTATCTACATCTATTTTATTGACAAGGTCGTTTAGACTTCTTGGTTTTAAGTGTTAATTTTTTATTTACCCACTTTGGGTGCTATTCAATAATAATAATAATAATAATAATAATAACTGATTAATCCTATTCATGTTTCCAGTTACGGACCAGGAGGCAAAAATTCTTGAACAAGCCTCGTAATACTGATACTAATACTAATTTTATATAATGTGACAACTAATAATAAAAATAATATTAAAATTGTGTCTGAAAAGCTGTTGTAGAGACATGTTTTTTTATAAAAAAATTATGATTTGGTCAGGGAAATGAGACCGTTGATGTCAGGGAAAGTCAGGGATAGTCAGGGAAATGAGATATAGATTTTCTGTGGGAACCCTGAAGAAGACCATAAACTGTGAATATTGTAACAATAAAAGTAAGAAGAAAACACTTTTCCAAAAAATTTAATCTATTTTACTGTGTATGCCAATTTCGTAAGCATTTGGCAAAAACCTATAAAGTTAGCATTTATGTATACAAAATATAGTGTCCATAAATGATTGCCCCGGTTTCAAGATTTTATTATAGGTGTATTATTTAAGATATCATCACGAACCTTTGCAAATACATAGAGTAACTCGCCAAGGTTTTTTTGAAAAATGTCCAGCAGATCTATGTTTCCGTTTGTGCCCGCTAGAGGGCTACAGCTGCAAAATTGATGGAGCGGTTGTCACATTACTCATTACACAGATGGGACAATCAACGTTAAAGTAGTGGAAACAGCAGGGCTCATTGTTTTGACGTCATCGATTGTTGCAAAGTCCCTCTGTACCGCTGGGCACGCTGTTTCGAAACATTGTCTTTCATGTATATTTGATGTTTAATAAAGAATTCTCATTGAAAATTTCCTAAATGATATGCTATATATTTTTTGCGTGAAGGAAAGTACATTACTCATGGTTTTTCCTTAAATCTTGTAATTTAGTATAGTCACCGATTGCTGCACACCTGGCAATACAGTGGGACACTATCACGTGACCTGTTTCCATTTTCTCCATAAGGACGTCATCATTTGTCCCATCTGTGTAATAAGTAATCTGTGGCGGTCGTGTTGGAAATGATGATCAAGAAAGCTGCAATGGCCTCCACACTCCTCTGACTTAACCCCTTGTGACTTGTTTGTATGGGGGGTATTTGATGGACTTAGTGTTTGTGCTGCTGATATATGAACGTTGCTGCATCATAAAATCTGTCATTTTCGCAGGTAATTTTAATGATGTAATAAATTTATTTTAAGAAAAAATAGAGGAAACAGTAAAATTCCTATTGCTATACAGGTTCCTACCTAGTGTATAATTTTTTCAAAGCCAATTTACATTTTTCAGTCTCCCAGGCCAATTCAGCAATGGTTTGAGACTTGGAAAAGTTGAATTCCTTCATTATTTCTTTTCTTAAGTTCAGACTTATAATTAATTCCTATTATTGAAAAAAAAATATAAAATTAATGGTGAATAATTAATAAAACCTTTTCATTTTAAAATATATAGGAATAAAGAGATTAAATAAGGAAATCACACAGAGTTTAATGACCCAGATATATATTTCAGAGGCTACATCTCCTTTATTAATGATTCTCCATCTGAAGAAGACAGCTTTACCATAGAAATACTCATACGAGAGTAAAAATCATTTTGTCGTAGAAAAAGTGGTATCCTCAAATGATTATTTTCTCTCAATTGATTATTTTCAATTAAAAAATTACTACTGATACTCAAATAAATACAATGAAAGCAATTAATGAAACGACCAGAAGATAATGGCACCATAATCAAAAATCCATTCTCATTTCATTGGAAATTACTACAACAGGTATCTTATGAGTACTACAGTCTATCTAATGTAACTTGGCACATGACCTTGTTTGAGGCAGAAACGTCATAGTTCAAATTCAGCCAATCACGTTCAACCTTACCCTCCAACTGCCAGCGCCTGTTTTTTTACTAGTGATTTCATTCACAGTAGCAATAGCACTAATTCACACGCATTAAAAATGTTTGTCAATGAGGTATCAAAATTCATTTTGTTAACTTGATTTCAGAATAAAGAAATAGTTCATCTTTATTATAAAAAAAAAAAAAAAATTATTTGATCTAAATGATGTTTTTATTTTTTTGTAATATCCATCCATAAATTTCCATGATAAATTATTCGGAATAACGGGAAATTTAATTTTATATTTAATTCAAATTTATGATGTTGCTCATTTTAATTTTATTAAATAAGAAATATTTGTTAACATTTTCATTGTTTGAAAATTAAAAATTTCGTTTTTAATATATTTATATTTCCAGAATAAAGTACAGTCAAAACCCGTTAATACGAAATCGCCGGGACCATAAATTTTTTTCTTATTATCCAGAAACTCTGATAATGTTTGACATAAGCATAGAAAAAGTGTTATAAAATACGTACATTTTTATTCCGTTCCTTCAGTAAAAAACTGTTATTTTGGTCTATCTACATGACATTACAAAATTTCTGCTTAAAACATTATTTACTTTTGAGTATAACGTAAATAAATCTGGAGGAACATTTTCTCCATACAAAATAAATGATATGAGATCGTCCATCACAGTAATCATACGTTGTGTTGATAGAGCAGAGTGCTGAATTTGACCAGGATCATCATCACTTTCGACTCTGCCATCTTGGTTTTCTATCTAGACACTGCTGCACGTGTACAATATGGAAAAAAGTAAACTCTTGTTGAAACCATTTCAGCAATGCCTCTTCCATTTCCTCTTAAGTGTCCCACTTGTCTCTGCTTGCTGTCTTATTTTTTCAGCGTTTTCGCAGCATTTTATTAGCGTTGACAAAGTTGACGCAGGAATTTCAAATTCTTTAGCAATCTGTCCTTTTTTGCATTTGGTTTTTCAACAGCATCTAGAGTTTTTAATTTCACTTCTAGCGCAAGATCCTTTCGTTTCTTTTTCCTTACGTCGGACAGGGTGTAGCAGTACGTTGTATAGTCTGTAGTCTGCAGCTGTGTAATCTATATTGAAGAAGACAGATTAATTCCTGTTTAAAATTGCCATGTGATCCAATTTCTTTTGAAACAAGTGTGCTCTCATACAGAATCGGCAGATTCGCATTAGTGAACACCACATTGACAATGGTGTCAAAAACTAGATTCGCGTTAGCGAACACCACGTAATTAGTGGTGTTCGTTACGCCCGAAAGAACATGTGATTCTTTAGAAGTTAGTGGTAATAGATAACAGTAAACATTTAATTTTTATTTTAGAAAATTGCATACTTCGAAAACTTATTAGAATTTTTATTCTGATCACTATTTTCTCACAAAATATCCGAAATTTTCCTTCGTATTAACCGGACTTTAATTAAAAATCATTCATATTAAGAGGATGAATTTACATGTAAATATCATTCACGGGGACGGGCCAGCAAAATTTTTCATATTAACCAGGTTTTCGTATTAACCGAGTTCGCATTAACAGGTTTCGACTGAATATTTTTAAATGTTAAAATGGTACATAATATAAATTTGTGGATACAAAACAAAGCTGAATCAGGTCAAAGCAGTAACAGTTGAGGAGTCAAAGCCTCCACGGCTTAATGGGACTTTGCTTAGGTGACCATGAATTAAAGTTACCTTGAACAGAGGCTATGAGTTAATCCTCTCCTCTCCCATTACCCATGGCAACATATTAGCTCATGTGCCAAGTTAGACTAGACAGACTTTAAATCCAATGCTCTACCAATGAGGATTGTTATTGTTAAGAGTTTAAAAAAATGATAAACCCACTTGAATAAATTTCATTGTCAATTATAATCGAATTGAGTATTTGATAATGTCAATAAAGAATGGCATTTTTTGATAAGGAGAAACTTTTTCGTTTTTCATGGTTTTATTTCTAACAGTACCGCCCCCCCCCTGGGTTTTTTCGTTTCCTTAATCAAGTAGGTGCCTCCTTTTTTCTATCAAAAAACACCATGCTTTACTGATGTCATTGAATACCCAATTTAATTTCATGTAAATTAATAAAACTGTCATTAGTTCCCCTTTTTAGTTGTATCCCTGATGAGGACAGGAATAAAAGCAAAATCAAATGGAATTAATGTCTGTCTATTTCTTAGCCATTTCTTATTCCATATTTCTTGCACAGTCTCTCCCTCTGCAAGTCAGCATTCCAGAAATCAGCAATTTTTTTTCCTGAAAGCCAAGATGACAGACAATGACTTCCAGTAGGGGATTTTTGCCAAAAGAAAAATCAATCGATAACGCTTATGGCGATTAGAATATTCAAAATTAACAATTTTAAAGTTATCCTAAGACATACAGCCTGTTTTGGGGGGACGATGAAAGTTAATGATAGAAATTAATATGAGAATTAATATATGCCTATTTTCTTTAAGCTCCAGCCATCTCCCCCCCTGAAATTGACCACCTTGTCAACTAATTCTGCTGCTTGTGGAATCCCCCTGCCTGCTAACAGACTTGGGCCTATTATATTCAAGAACATACCTGCTGATTTAATTGTAACTTTGGTGGTAGATGTTTATTTTGTTCCAATATATTAATGAACTGATTATGTAAATGCCGAATAGATTGATGGAGATTATGGCGTTTTTTTTCAATGAGCTTCATAAATTTATTATTTTCTAGCTGTTGCTTTTCTTCTTCTATGCTTGGATATTCCGCATCTGTTATATCAGTCACACTCAAAATTTCTTCCTTGGTCTAAATAAAGTATTAAAAAAAAATCTATTAAACATGAAAATAATCTTAAAATAATTTCTAAATATGCTGAAAAGATGAATATAAAAATTTGATTTTAATTTAAAGAAAGTTATATACAGAAAGGCAAAAACTATATATAAATATATATGTATTTGATAAATAGTTAAAATTTATTTATTCATTCATCTGCAATCTTTCCAACAATTATGTACCATGTGCCATATACAGGGTGATGAAAAACAAATGGTAGATAATGATACACGTAATAGATCAGGGTATAGTGATGCATTTTGTCCCTATGAACATGGGTCCAAATTTGAATGCTAACTGAGATATGAACAGAAATAAAAATGCCACCACCAAGATCAACATATTAATAACTCAGGTTCTATAACATCTAGAATGATGAAATTTGGGAGAATAATAGGGTACATAAAACTGTGTATACCGTTAAAATTTGATCTTATACCAACGAGTAGTTTATAAGATGGGAAAACTACCTCTTGATTCAGCATACGTCAATGACATTTTAATCAAGTTATGCTTAGCAATTCTCTCTATTGAATAGCAAAAACAGAATTTGAAAAAGTTAAACCATCCTCAGTCATTGCTTCTCTCATCATCGTTCAGTTGATAATAGATAAAATAATATATTTACCTCGGGTAGGTTGGTAACCAGGTATTGGAGATACTTCAGAAAGGCTTAAAAAGTCAATTTTTTGAGAAGCGATTTTTAAAACTGAAAAAAATGTTATTTTCTTCTATTTCTAACGGCCATGTGACATTATTCCTATTACAATGGCATTTTAATGCTGTGTAACGCTATGGAAAATACCCCTCCTCCCTCAACCATTACGTAATTTATGGACGACCGCTAATTTATCTCTCGTGCTACAGTGAATAATGCAAAGTGAACTTCCTACAATTTTCGCAAAGTTTGATTGTTGCGATTACAATGCCCTCTCTGTCACAACTCGTAAAATATGTTTCCATTAAAACTTTCATAGTTTTTGTCAAAGAATCCAGATCTGCAATAAAAAATGGGAGTTCCCATTTAAGATTGTTACCCTCCACCCACCACCAGGGGCTGGGGGATCAATTTTGGTAACATTGGATAGGCTCCTTCAAGGCGGACAAATTTCATTCTGAATGTTTTTCGATCTGATGTGTAGTTTTCGAGATATTTCAATGTCTTCATTTAAATTGACCATGCTGTATATCAGATAATGATAACACAGGAATCGATGCAATCATATTAAACTGTACTCAGAAATAATCATTTTAATTCCAGTTTTTTGTAAATCTTGATTATAAGATTAACATTAATTTTTAGAACTCTTGTTTCTGTCAAAATGTTGTGTTATATTTGGGGCAATACAGTATACTACTACAATCAGTAAGTTTGAAGACTGGCCTTCTTGATGGATATGATATATTGTTATCACGTGTAAGTACAACCATGCCCTTCTGCCAACGTAACTACAGTTGCTGAAATCATTTTTGGACCCCTTTGGAAGAGATTGTCTCCAGGGTGGCCATCACTGCTTCCTGAATCTCAGATGCACTCTTGGAAGGGTGTCCTTTGAGTTTGTTTTTCAGACAGCAGAACAGGTAAAAATCACTTGGGGCAAGATCGAATGAGTAAGGAGGGTGTGGATGGTTTGATGTTCGCATTTTGGCCAGTGCAGCTTGCACCATGAAAGACCGATGTGCACGGGCATTGTTATGATGCAGTACCCAATCCTTGCATTTCCAAAGTTGTGAGGGTTTCCAGCAGACAGCATCCTTATTACTCTTTGTTCACTGCTGTCCCTTCCGGTAAGAACTAATAATACACTACGCCCTTCCTATGAACACGAACAACTACAGTTCACTGACATGCATTGTTTGGAAAAACCCTGCACCATGGAGCTGCTTCCTCCTTACCACATCCTGCGTCATATGTGATTATACGCCACAGTCAAATATTTCCCTCTCCTCCAAGCCTGATTGGAGATATCAGCAGAGTCTACAAGCTTACTGATCATTGTAGTAGGCTTCTTAGCATATATAAGTTATTCCAAGTTAATAAACAGAATAATAAGGGCTGGTCAAGTGGTGATGCAAATGGGTACAATTCATCCAGACCCCAATCAACAGGGGCTCAGAAAGCACGTACACTTATGTGTATTGAATTTCTGTAGGTTGACCTGAAACACAGCCTTCTGGAAAACACCAGGCGTGAACATAGAAAAGATAAAACACTGTTATGGCAAACTGGTGGTACTATTACAGAAGTTAGTTCAATGTCACAATCTTAGTGCTTCAAGAATACATTATTGACATGTTCAGGCCTGGTAGTTTCTAGGAGGCCGTGCCTGACACCACAGTCAACCACATATTAAATTATGACAATGCTTTTGTCTCTTTCATTATTAACCCTCTTAATTTATAAATAATGCATTGTGATTTTGGGGATATAATATGCACCCCCCCTCCCAGTTTAACCACCTCCAAAAAAAAATTGTTTTAAATCTTATTTTCATTGCATTTATTATAGGAATATTAAATAATATTTATATTTTATAAAAAGTAATAATGATTTTTTTTAACTTTTATTTTTCCTGCATATTATATTCCAAAAATTATGTTAAACTGGTAATTTTTCTCAAATGATAAACATCTATGTCTTAATCAAACACAGTGAAGACAAATATGTTGGGGGGATTACTTGATTCTGTTATATACAGTGTTTCATAAAGTGCATTAGTTTTAAAAATGAAGTAAACCAGTCCAAGTTGCATAAAAAATGAAATTTAATAGTGAAAAACAATATTTGGCTACAGAGTTGCATATGTCTACCTCCACTTTCACCCAGTTACTCAAATTGAAGTTCACAATGGCCCTTTCAAAGATGTCTGTGTTGCAACTGAGTAAGATTTCACCCAGGTGATTTTACGGTTGCAACTGACCCAGATTTCTCAAATTTCTTTATCAACCTCACTGTAGCTTAAGTGGAGGCATTGTTACGTCTAAAGATCAGATGAAGTTTACGGATTGCCACTGTATAGCACTCCTTATTTTTGTAAAGAGTTTTCATAATTATGATGGCAACTAAACAAATACACAACTAATGCTTCATTAATTGGAGTGAATAATAGATAATAAAAATGATAAGAACAGTGCTGTCAACCTTCAAACAAAAAAAATGCCACACAAAATAAAACCTGTGCACTTCATGAAACACCCTTTAGTTAAGTCAATAAAAAACCTTAGAGATAAGAGGTCTGTTCAAAAAAATGGACTTTTGACATCCTAACTTTATTAACTGAATTACAACATGGTTGTCTCTTTCAAAATAGTCCTTCTTGCTTACAATGCACTGCTCCCATCATTTCCACGGCAGTTTGAAATGCTCCCTGGAATTCGTGTTTTGGGATAATGTATAGCTGACTGCAAATTCTGTTTAATCTTCTCTATATTTTCAAAAATAATGTCTTAAGGTAATTTTCAACTTTGGAAAAAAAGAAAAAGCCTGCTGGGGCCATGTCTGGAGGGTATGAAGGGAGGGTAAGAGCGGCCACTTCTTTAGGGGCCAAAAATTGGCCAATAAGCAGATACAAGTGACTTTGTGCGTTCTCTTGGTGTATTGTCGAGTGACTTGTTGTCATCATGGTGCGTTGTCGTAAAAAATTGTGGACCTAGCTCTTGTTTTTCCATAGCTCAGTACATCTTGCCTTAGCAGAATGGTGACTGCATGAGTTCACTTTGGTAGCTTGCAGATCGCCAAAGGATAAAGGTGGAATGATGCACCAAACATTTTGTTGCCAAAGGGTTGGCACAAGATGGTGCTACTTGCAGGAGTTCAATCGGTCCAATGGTTTGTTCATTATGGCAAAAATCTGGAACAGACCTCATATTTAAAAGGCAGTATTTTTTCAACGTTCTCTATAGAATTTTAAAATCATCTAAGTTATTTTTACCATAGATGGTTCAGGAATATCAGCAACTCCTTTCACGACTTCTTGGGGTAGATATTCTTCCAAGTTAAAAAGAAAACAATATAAACCTCCATCAGCTCCAGCAGAAACAACAAATCTAATGGGAGAAAAATTATATCTATTTATAAATACTTTCTTAAGTAGAGTATGTATAAAAAACAAGTTCCATAAGATTGAATTAGACACCAACTGTGGATATAGATCAATAGCAGAAATACCAAAACCTCTGGTCCACATAAAATGTTTGCTATCGAGTTCAATAAGGTTTACATAATGAATTTTTCACATAAGGTTTACATAAGATAATATTAATGAGAAAAATACATGTGATGTTTTCAAAATCTTCAGAATATTCATAATTCTGCAGAGAACTTGACAAAAAATTAACGAAAAAGGTTTCCATAAATTGTCTTTACAACTTTAGACTTTAATAACTAAAATGGTTTTCAGCATGTGACAAGTAAACTCAGTATTTTTCCTCATTCATAAGCTTCATTGTGTGCACCCCTCATGGCATGTAAAAGCATTGAGAATGTGTGTGTTCAAGCCCACTAGGTCTCTAACCTTAGTTGGTACACCTGGTCTTGTAGCAGGTTGTCTACAGAGTTTCTGAAAGTCAATTTAGTGACTTTTTTGGGACTTCTTAAAAAAATTTCCTGACCTAATTTAATTATTTTTAATCCCAAAAAAGCCTTTTTAACCCTTAAAGGTAAAATGTATCTTTAAAGATACGTGAATTTCAAATTTTTTTCTTGATTAAATTCATTGGTTAAGCTGAACTAATGTCCATGTATTTTTAAAGATGCATCTAATGTAGTTATTAAACAAGTGAAGTCCTCAGTCGATACTAAAATAAAGTAAAAAACAATTTTTTTCTTCAACGCCATTCTTCAAAATGGCAGATGATGTTGGTGCCTCTTCAAGTGCCCATGTAAAATTAACCTGCTTTTTATATGTTTTTAGCCTTTAAAACTGTATAGCTAAGATAAATAATAGTAGAGATAATATAAATATTTAAAAGCATTATTCGAGCTTGCTTGCATTTTCATTTAAGCTTGGAAGGAGCAATGTATATATTAAGAAAAAGACTTATTATTCTGCATAAAATTAATTTAACTCCCTATTTGGCATTGCTGTACTTATATAAACAAGACTTGATTCAAAAATTATTTTTTTGTTGCTGAAATGATGAGTGCTCCTTTAAGGGTTAAAGTAAAGAGTGGCAAGGTAGATAGATGGATTCAAGCCTGGACCAGACATAAACACACACCCCTGTGTGCGCCCAGATCCGGCCTCCACCACGTGTCCGAAAGAACTTTCACATTTATCATTGTTGTCATTTTTCTATCATTATTATTAGTATTTATTATTTGCAGTGTCTAGTATAATCAGTTATTAAACTAGTCTTTAAAAACCATGGAGTCAGATATTAATAAGTCACCACGACAATACACTACCATTTAATTATTGTTAAAATTCTAGAAAATCAATTTAAAGAAAACTAAAATATAAAAAAAGCTTTAATAAACTATTTTCCGAATTTAATTTTTAAAATTCAAATGAATTCTGAATTTTCGTGACCCATTTTGCGGTTTTGCTACTTTTTTCGTGACTTTCGTGACCTTTAGACACCCTGTGTAGGAAACCCCACAGGAAGAAGTCCAGTTGTGTGAGGTCAAGTGATCGAGGCGGCCACCAAATTGGACCTGTGTTCCGTTGCAGTTGGGTATCTTACTTAGTCTTTAAGAACCAGGTAACGCACTGAGCTTTTTCCTGTGTCGAAATTTCTCGTCAAAACTGCTTCACCAACTGTAGTTATTCTACTATAATGCACTTCTTGTATAATGCAATTCCACTTTAGAGCCCAAAAAAAGTAAAAATTTTATCCTAATGCATAATGCAGTCCCCATTCTTGACTTGTTACGAGAAATAAACTATGCAAGATTATACAGAAAAACCAGGTTATTTATATTTATTGCTCTGTCTACTGATATTTATGCTGTACAGTATTGAATAAAGACAAGAGCAATTTAATTTTGGGCCCTTTTAAATATTCATATGTTAAATTAGTAAATAAAACATGATCAGAAAAAATGCAACAGGACAATATCAACTTCGTCAGATCGAAGCAGTTTTGAAGTTGCCATCTTTTCAAGAAGTTATTTTCTTATTAGCTTTTGGCAACGGAAAAATCAAATAAAAATGGAATTACATGTAATATACTGTATAATGAACTGCACATTTTATATACTGTATTATTAATGTACTGTGATGTATATTATATGCTAATTTCATTTGAAGTTCATCAGCCCAAAGTTAATTTTCTTACAAATTAACATTTAATTACTAATATCTGAATACTAATTAATAATTAATAATAAATGCTGATGAACAACATACCTTTGGTCATAAGTAAATTTAACATTGTTAACTGATCCTGAATCACAATCATGTATTCTTTGTTCCCAGTAATAATCAAAGGAATTCAATATCCCTTGGGACATTAATTTGACAATACGAAGAAAGCCATTTGCAAAACCAATAGCTACATATTGATTGGACGGGCTATAAATATTTATATAATGTAAATCATTTATCAAATATAAAATGCCAAAAATTACTTAACAATTGATTAATTCACCTAAAGGATAAGCTATGTACAGGGACATCATCCGAGTTCTCCAGTAAAACTGCTGAATCTGGCTCTGAATTAATTGTATATTTATCTCCTGTAGAATCCCACTCATCTTCAGGCTCTGCTTTTTGTACTTCATATTCATAGAAGTACCCTGCATCATATTCATCCTATCATCACACATAAGAAAATTCAAGATTTTTTTTGAAATGTTAACCATTACAATTTTTGAAAATAGAAAATTTAAACTATCCAATAAAGAAACATTAAAGGTAAATTCTACAGAAAAATTTGACTTTTTTTGGCTTCATAACATTAATCAAGGGCAATGCTTAACATTAATCAAGGACTTTTGATTGGTCTATGGGAAATTTATTAGCATAATGACCATCTATCTAATACGACCAGTGACTGGTAGTTTTGATCCCCTATGTATAATAAAACTATACCAAAAACCTGCTTATAGCAACCAGTTATGCAACCAATTAGGTCCTAAATGCCAATTACGTCACTACACTATTCTCTGCAATCAATCAATCAGGTCCTAATCTAATTGCAATAAGACAAATTTAACAAATTCTGAAGGCACTAGACTTTATTATTTTTAATAAGATTTTGAGCATTGATTCATCAGATGAGGGGGAAACAAATGTTGGTCTAAAATCATTGGACGTGCTCGAAAGCATATTGAAAAATTAATTTTCACTAGGAAGACAAGAAAGTGCAAACAAAGTACTTAAATTCTTTTTTAAAGAACTAAATATATCTGTTGTTGATTTGTATTTTTTTTATATTGAACCTATATAGAGGATGAACTAAAACAATAGGGATAAACTTCAGGGGGTGATTCCTCACAAAAAAAAAGCAACAACAAAAAATTCATATCAACATCACGACATCATACCCCCATAGCAATACAGATTGGTTTTTTTTTTTTCTGTTGCAGAGTAACTTTTGAGTGAACGTTTTGCAGCGGAGGTACAATGGTATATACATATCGGGAAGAAGCCAAGATGGTCTTCACATAGGGAGAAAACCATGGGAATGGTTGCAAGTCTGCACGGAAATATCAAGAAAAGTACTCTGACAGGCAGCACGACCTGAATCTTTGGGAATGATGGAAGAGCTGCTGGCAAACGAACAAACCAGTGGCTATCACCAGCTGCTGGACATGCAGCACTGGTCACTCAGCAAATGGGTCAGACTAAAGTCCCCCAACAGCTGTGCCCCAAATAGCCATCCCACCCAGCAGGATGAAGTTGCTTAACTTCATCAATCAGCGAACCAACCAGGCCACAGCCACATCCCCCCCTTATTCAAAGATGCTCATGCCTCCTGTTCCACATGAGAGGCGATCACTCACAATTTTAGTTTGCTGAACATCTCAATTGAATTTGAAAATTCAACAATGCTGCTTTTATTATTTGGTAAAATGCATTTTTTTATTTGGCGAGCTTAATTTTAATTCCGCAAACTATATTTTTAACTCTGCAAGTTGCATTGGCCTGAATTAGGTCAGGAAATTTCCCAATCAATGAAGATGGTTTTTCTGGATCCATTATGGAGACAAATACAGCAGATCAACCATCATGTCTTGGGACATGTGTAGCAGGAACTTGAATACTGGATTGATGTCTGTTGCCATCATCAAGGGTGGACATACAGTAGAACTTGGTTATAACGACACCTCAACTATAGCGTCAAACATCCTGCAGTCCCACCGTGTTTTATTTAAAGAAAGGCGTTTTTCAACCTTGCTTAATATTGTGATATGTTGTTTGCTATGCAACAATGGGAGGTATTATTAGGGTTTTATTATTAATGATGTTGCCTAAGCTGACTCTGCCATAGCAAAACCAATCATTGAATGCTTAATGAGATAGCAGTTACAATTCACCCATGCAACAAGTGCTTAGCCTAAATTCTCTCATTAATATTACTTATGAAGATATTTCAAGATTAGATTCCCTTCCCTGAGGCAATGTTACACTAACAACCCCACCCAGGTAATAGACTTACTTTTCTTAACTTTCTCAAATTTATTTTTTATATGTTGTGCCTGCAATAATCTTTCTCACTTACCCTTAACAGGTACTTAATTAATCTCTGTATTATCAATCTTTCTTTATGATCAGTTATTACAAAATAACGCTTCTTAAATCATAGACTGGAACTAATTATCATAAGAAAGAAAACGATCAATTATGATAATTCAAATCGTATTGTTTTATTTATTCAAAGATTCAATTCAGCAAATTTAGTGTGTTAGTAAGATATAATGAAAATAGTACGTAAACATTTTGTTATACTTCTAAGCTTCCAAAAGTTGAATTTTATGATAATTGACTAGACTTATTAAATGCTTTCCCAATATTATCAATTAAACACGCAATTGTAATAGTTTACTTTCAGTTTCATATTTTCTCTCTCATAAAATCGAAGTGAGCTCATTTTAATTGTTAATTGGAAATATGTGTTCACTTATCACTTATCTGAATTGCATGCTGTCAAACATCTAGATCGTATGTTGAGGAACCTGGTGAAATCTGTTCAATGATGATGATGCTCGTTGGGGCCCGTTTTGATGAATTGTTGTTCACCCTCTCTTGTTGTTGTGTTGCTTTTGTCAACCGATGAGATCTTGATCCGATCCTCTTCTATTCCCATAGACCTTGGTTGTCACTGCTTCTCACCCCACGGCTACCACCGCCGCTGCCTCGTGGAACCAACAGTTCACTCTCAGCTTAGTCACTTGCAGGAGACCTGGTTAATCCTTGCACCATGTCGTGGATAAATGTCACCTGGTTGACCTGCTTTCATTTGCATTTGTTCAACGCTCCTGAAACCTGGTTGATCTGCCTATCTTGACTTTCAATGTCGCCAAAGCTCCAGTGCTTTGGTTTCGATTTCGCCATTCCACAGCAACAAGTTCATGTGTGTGTCACTTTAAGTGAAACGTTCATGTCGAATCATTAGACATTCACAATTACTCATCATAGATAGTTGAGAAAATGAATATGCAGCTTTGCATTAGAATCATTATTGAAAGAGCATATTTGACATAGAACTCATAATGAACGAGTTCAGTTGTGAGAACTCCCACGAAGGAGTGCACACGTGCGAGCGAGAACAAAAGCACACCGATGAGACAGAGAGAGAGCATTTCCCCCCTTCCCTTTTTATAACCAACGCTTGCTGCGCGGGAAAGCTTCAAACCGACCAATCATTGCCCTCCACCTCACCAAGAGTAGAAAAGTTCGTTCAGGAGAAACTTTCGTTTCTACAGATCACGGCAACCGACGTTTCATTAATTTTCGTTGTTGCTTAGCAACACGCTTTCTTAACTTTTGTTTCTTTCTTTTGCACACGATACAAGAGACGCTCTGAAACTTGGCGGGTTGGAACAATGAAAGATAGGCTGAAAAAAAAAAACATAAGACTAATTGAACTATAAATGAATTCAAAATGTAAACAAAGAGAAATGTATAATAACGTTGAATATAATATAATTATTCAAAGAATAAAATTGACAAGGAGCTGATCATAAAGTTAAGTTAAACACGAATTCAAATGGATAAATTTGCATTTGCATTCGTGTGACATATCAGATATGTCACAATATGACAAACAAATATGCGTCTATCAGATATAACAATTTTAAAGTTCAGTTTGAGCCCTCAAAAAAAGTTTATTACATCATTATGACTGCACGGGGCCAACAAAATAACAGGCCCCATACGGAAAAGTCACCTGACCATAGAAGTCCGAGTAACAATGAAATCTTCATTGTTTCCATCTTGGATTTTAAAAATCAGTATTTTTTTATTTTGTTGGAAATAATGAAGGTTGGATTGTTAGTTGGGCTAATATGATCTGATGATTTTTCCGCACTGGGCCCCTTATTTCGTTGGCCCCGGGATACTTTGTTTGCATGTTCAAAAGTGAAAGTGAAAGTTTTGTTACAGGAAGTCAAATGTTTATCCCATAGAAGGAGAAATAAACTGCACGATTCTTGATCATTACACAGGGGTAACTGTTACAGTACTGTATACTTGCATCTAATCGTACAAAGCCTTTATTAATATATGTCAAATTAAGTTAATTTCTGTGTTACTTACCATCTCACTTAACTGACAACACAAACCTCTCTTACAATGGCACTCGTTTATGATGACACGTTTTTTTCGGTCCCTTTGATGTTGTTATAACCGAGTTCTACTGTATGTAATATCTGTAAGATATGGACAAAACTTTTGAGAGATTCTCTATCCATTGACATGAGCATTTCTGCTATCTTGGTTACTGTTCAATCAACTTCTGAAAGCCTGGAGGAAATTATGAATTACCCTGTATATTAATCAAAATGTTTTGCTATAACTTAATATTTTATTAAAAAAATGCCTCAGAAAATAAAAATTTGCTCTTTAGTCCTCCCCTCCCTGCTCCTGAGGAAATAAGCAGAACATGACGCTGCAAGAACCTGCTGGAAATCTCATCACCAAATGAAGCACTTTCGATTCTATAGTTTGGGACAGATTAACCGTGCAATGAAGAATCAAGGCTATGTTCATGTGTGGCTGAAATATAGTCCCTAGCATTTTTACTTACTATTATTTTCTCTTCATATTTTAAAAACTTAACACATCACTTGCCAGGTCTTTTCATACTTTTTATTTATTAATACATGCGTTTCTACCTTTTCGGAATATTTCTTATCATGGCTGCCACACTGTCGCTATTCAAATCGCACACCTTCAACAAATCGAATGAAATAATTAGTTGTTTACGTAAGATTGCGTGAATGATATCCAAAAAATTCTACAGCAAGCAATAATCCCATTTTTAGATTAAGTTTTTCTCCTCTACTTAAATTGTTGCTCTACTCCCATCTTACTTAATTACTCCATGCATTGATAAAAAGATCTAACACTGTACTTGCTCCTTCATTGCAAGATTAACCTGCCCGAGCTATAGTCTCGAACGACTCGACAAAATGCAAGATTTAACTAACCTGTTTTCTGTGTAGAATATGTTCAAACTGTTCTTTGTGTAAATAAACAAACCAATAGATATCCAGGTGAATTCATGATTCCAAAGCTCATGAAAGAGATTTCTAAGAGGTGTGGCAGATGTTACCCTACTAGATAGAGTGCAAAGCAGCACAATAAGGGAGTCTTTAGGTGTTGAGCTGCTACTTCTTTGCATGAAGAGATCTCAGTTGCGCTGGTATGGTCACGTGATACGGATGCCGCAAACTGGTCTTTTTAGGCAGTTATTTTCCAAGCACTCTTTCGGTCATTACATTATATCTTGTGATTTGCAAAGGGACTTATAAAAAAACAGGGCATCCATCTCGATATGCTTTACCCCATTTTTAATCTCCATCTTGCTCATCCTTGACTTTTAAGCCCTAATTTTTAATCCCTGTGTTTTTATCCTCACTTTTATCCCCAACATTTTATCCCCACTCTTAACCCCTTTTTTATCCCCAAAGCATATCCCCAATTTTTATTACACGTACTACATTTTTTATTTGGCAAAATAAATTTTTGATTCTGTAAAATACATTTTTATTCTTCAAAATGCATTAATTCTGCAAGTTGCATTGGCCCAAATTAGATCAGGAAATTTCCCAATCACCAAGTAATAACAATAAATCTGAACCTCGAGTAAAAATCATGACTATAGAATCAAGATTTAAATTTGAAGAATTTGCTACACTTAAGGCTAAATCAGTTACAAGAATCAATTAATGAAATCAGTAAATAACTTTAACAGAAGGAATCAGGAAATATTATAACAAAATATCAAAACATGGAAAGCAGACTGAGTAAAACGGCCTTTAGCTTTTGTAAGGAACTAACTTCCACCTACGTTTACAAACAAATTTTTGAGCAAAGGCACTTTACTATTCAGTTGTTTTCTTTAAAGACACTTATCCTTTTCCAAGTTCAGCCATTTTCCAGGTGGATACATTACAGAGACAAACACAGTAGATCTACCAAACATTAATGTTAA
The DNA here is from genome assembly GCA_023313115.1 of Rhysida immarginata. Taxonomy (NCBI): domain Eukaryota; kingdom Metazoa; phylum Arthropoda; class Chilopoda; order Scolopendromorpha; family Scolopendridae; genus Rhysida; species Rhysida immarginata. The sequence continues at coordinate 205,603 of JAHWFO010006418.1, forward strand.
GATCTTTTTCGTGCAAATGTCATTCATATGGGCTTTACAGGTATTTAAGATAGACGGATATATAAGAGAAGGACGAGACACAAAAACCCTGGAATACCAATAAATAATATTATTTAATTATTTTTTATTTCTTAATTAATAACTAAGTAATATACCGGGTGGGCAAGAAATAACGTGAGGTGTTCAGAGCTCGCTAGCGGGAATTCTATTAGGCCAAATGCAGTACATTTTGGTGTATATACAAGGTGATTATAATTAAAGTCCCTTTGTAAAAATGCTATAAAAAAACAACCATGAGTCCGAATGACTTCAAATTTGGACTGAGCATTCTTGAAGAAGGGGCATTTGATATGGGATAAGAAAAAAATAGTTCCAAAATTTATCACTAGATGGCGCTGTAAGCGGCATAACGGAAGCGGATTCAGCTAGAAGTGACATTTTGAATTGAAATATGACGAGAACGCCATGAGGCCTGCGTTTTTATAACACATGCAATGTCTCATGCGCATGCGTATCTTTCAATTTGCATAGTACAAATCCTCCTAGGCATAATATGCCGCTTACAGCGCCATCTAGTGATAAATTTTGGAACTGTTTTTTTTCTTATCCATATCAAATGCCCCTTCTTCAAGAATGCTCAGTCCAAATTTGAAGTCATTCGGACTCATGGTTGTTTTTTTATAGCATTTTTACAAAGGGACTTTAATTATAATCACCTTGTACTTAGTGGAACATGCAGTTTCGATTTCTGCAAAAAAAAAAGTACCAAAAGTCGCCATAGGGGGCGCTTATTTCAAGAAAACAATGAATACCTAATTGTCAAATGAACAAATACCGTAAAAACCAACTTTAGTAACAACAATAAACAATGTTTTATTTTTAATTAAAAATGTGTTTCAATATGACCACCAGTGTGCTGTTCTAATAGCTGCATGCAGTACACAACATTTTCTACGGCAGCTCGCAGCATATCTGCATTAATTAGTCTGATATGTAACGCTATTTGATCCTTTAAGGTTTGAGAGGTCAAGAACATGTGCTTGATACACAAGGCTTTTCAAATATCCCCATAACCAAAAATCACAAGGGTTGAGATCAGGCGACCTGGGTGGCCATACCATGGGAAATGCACGACTAATTTATTCTGTTGTCTGAAAAACGTTCTCGCAAGATCTGCTGCACCTGACGTCCGATGTGCGGTGGCGCACTATCCTGCATAAAAATGGTAGAATCCAGACAACCCTTTTCCTGCAATCGTGGTATCACAAAATTCTCAAGCATATCGGCATACCTGGCAGAATTGACGGAACAAGTCACCGGTCCAGGGGGACGGATTTCTTCAAAAAAGTACCGTACGGGCCGATGATGAAAGAAGCAGTAAAGCCGCACCATACTATTAGTTTTGGTGAATGCATAGGAGTTGGCAGACACACTTGTGGATTTGATGCAGCCCAAATACGGCAGTTGTGGATATTGATATCACCATTCAAATAAAAATGTGCCTCATCACTCCATAAAATTTGCCATGGCCATGCATCATCCACTTCCATACGTGCTAAAAATCTCAACGAAAAGTCAGTTCGGGTACGTTCATCTCCAGGATGTAATTGTTGAACAGGTGTGAGGTTATAGGGATAAAATGTCAATATCTTATGCAATATTTTCCTAATATGTGATATCCGTTTGGCGTGCTATTGCGTGTGCACTGCTGGTACCCTGCACAGTAGTCATCTCCTGTTCCACAACAGCAGTTGCAACTTCTTCAACGTGTTGCTGCCTGATTCGTTTGCGTCCCCGGCCTGGTTGCACTCCTAGAGTTCTGGTAGATTCAAATCGTTCAATCATTTTCCGTAAGTTAGTTATGCTCATCGGTCCTCTTCGTAACGTTTTCAATCGCCGGAATTCACGAAGGGCAGCACTTGCATTATCGCTCTTCTGATAAAACAACTTGACTAATAACGCCCGGTCAGGCAGAGTAAGCGTCATCGTCAGGCCATTCATTCGTGAATGATGGGAAATCCTCAGCCTTGCCTTTTATTGTCATGATTGCTCAACACGGTATGCACTTATGCAAATGTATTCATTGTTTTCTTGAAATAAGCGCCCCCTATGGCGACTTTTGGTACTATTTTTTTTTTTTTTTGCAGAAATCGAAACTGCATCTTCCACTAAGTATATACACCAAAATGTATTGCATTTGGTCTAATAGAATTCCCGCTAGCGAGCTCTGAACACCTCACGTTATTTCTTGCCCACCCGGTATAATAAATAATAAACAAAATCAAAATAAAAAGCGGCGTTTGGATAGAGACTGTCCTTTATCAAAGCAAAAAGGATAATTCTCTAAAAGCAAAAAGAGAATTATCCTGAAGTTATGAAAGGAATACTAAAGAACGACTTTATATATAGTTAGCATAGGGAGTAGTAAGACGGTATTGGCTGAAATACTAGAAGAGAACAAATGGGAGGCCCGGAAATTAATTCGAAGACGTGTAAGGATAGGACAAGAAAGGACAAATACAAGGTGATAAGAGGGCAGGGAGAAAAATGCAATAGGATAACACAAACCGAATAAAAATGACAGAAACTATATAAAAGGTTAAGAATGGTAAAGCTTCAGATATAAGAGCTCTGCGTTAAAGGTCACTGCCCAAAGGAGCTCCCACACCCAGATCCGATTGAAAACAAAGAGTAGAGGGTCGGACATAAAATGAACGTAGACGAAGAAAATTATGAAAGAACATTAAAAAGAGGAAATAAAATGAAATGAACATAGAAGAAGAAAATTATGAAAAAACATTAAAAAAGAGGAAATACCTGATAAAACCAAAAGAGAAAGAAAAGGGTTCAGAAAAGCCTGTGACAAATTAGGGAATAGTTGAAGTTGGAAACGAATGTGGGAAGGGTAATGAAGGAATGGTGCCTTTGCTAAAGTTAATGCCATTAGGGGTTAGAGAATTAAACTTCCAAATAAGAAAAGACTCTCATTGCTTTCTTTCTTTTTTGTTATGGAGGTTATTGTGAAGAATATAAAGGCTGACATCCTGTAAAAAGTGACCAGGGGAATTAAAGTGTTTAGCGACAGAGGTATCAGCTTTGCTAAGGGTGTCGAACTTATGTCTGGCGAATCTGGTACGTATGGTATTACCCGTTTCTCCGACATACTGCTTCTGGTATACTTTGCAATGTATTAGATATATTAGGTTGTGAGAAGTGCAGGTCAGGTTCTAATTAATCTTGAGAATAAAGGATTCCTCCTGGAAATGGAGGTGGCAGGAACAGAAAATGGAAAATGCCACAACGCCAGAAATGGGTTAGTAGAAGCGCGTGGTTTAGTGATAGCAGCATGGACCAGAATATCTTTAAAATTAGATGTCCGTGTAAAAGAAACTTTTGGTGGTTCTGGTAGAATGGAATGGAGAAGAGGAGAGTTGTCAATAATATGTTGATGTTTCCTTAGGACATTTTAAATACTATTGAGGGTTGGATGATAAGGAAGAACTAGCATAGGCGTTGCCATGGCTGGAGAAAGTTTGGGATTCTTGTTATAACGAGAATTACGATGTTTATAGATAGAAGCGCGTATGACAGATTTGAGGTAGCCTCTTACTTTAAGGGAGTGGGTAAGGGCGTTAGCATAGAAGTCCTTGTCACATTCTATGGATGTGAGTTAACTGACCTAAAGGGATGTCATCCTTGCAATGGCATGGATGGCAACTGTCATAGTCTAAGTACTGGTGCTGGTTGGTGGGCTTCTTATAGAGATATGTGGACAATTTATTGTTAGTAATAGAGAATAGAGATGTTCAAAAAAGGAACCATAGTGATAGAATAACTGTGAGAAAACTTGATGGAGGGTTGGATGGAGTTAGAATGGGTGATAAAAGATAGAAGTGAGTCTTCATTATGTGGCCAGATCAGGAAAACATCGTCAATATACTGCAGCCAGACCAACGGCTTCAAGGGAGACATGGAAAGTAATTTGGTTTCTATCTCATGAAAATATTCACATAGTTGGGAGTCATTTTGGAGCCCATAGCAGTGCCGCTGGACTGGATATAATACTCATTGTTAAAAGTGAAGAAATTGGAGGTGAGGATGGTGCTAGGGAGAAGGCAAATGGTGCCAGTAGAAGGAACTTGGAAAGGTTTGTTAGCCGTGAGACTGTTGTGAACAGCTTCAACCCCTTCATCATGAGGAATGTTAGTATAAGAGAAGAGACATCAAGAGTGCAGAGGAAGACGTTCTTGAAATCGTTAAGGCGCTAGATATGGGAGAGAAAATCGTTAGTGTCTTTGATATAGGAAGGAAGACTGGGTGGGATGTGGTGGTTGACATAAGCAGCTAGCGACTCACAGAGGGTGTTGCTACAAGAGATGATCGGACGGCCGGGATTGCCAGGTTTATGAATCTTGGGAAGAAGATAGAAATGACCAGGGGAACTGAATTTAGGAAGGAGGAAGAGGTGGATTTTATTATCAATTTGAGAAGAGGAATGAAGCTGAGAGAGGATATTTTTAAGCTTGAGGTAGATGGTGTTAGTAGATCAGTGGTTAGTTTCTTGTAGAATGTGATATCAGAGAGTTGTCTGTTAGCTTTATTAATGTAGTCAGAGGTGTTCATGACAACAATAGTGCTCCCTTTATCTGCAGGCTTAATTGTTATGTCAGCGTTATTGCTAAGATGTTTGATACAAAGAAATTCGTTATTGGTGAGGTTAGGAATAGGTTTTTTTTAATATTGGCATTTTAGATGTATGAATTAAAATTTTAATTTTACTATCTTACAAATTAAGATTTTTATTTATACAATACCACATATATTTGCCCTATGCAAAATGAACATAATTCTTCCACAGGCTTTTGATAACCATCTGAAACTCCGATAATCAGAAAAAACTCAAAAATTATATTAAATCCAGTCTATTTTGTTAATCTTTAAAAGTGTTTCACCATGATTTCTAATTTCTACCTTTCTCCAAAGGCGATTAAATATGCTAAATTAAAATTACGCCTCTTAATTAAAACTCATAATTGAAGTCCAGAACGTGAGCAAACTTTTTTGAACTGTCTACCATTCTGAATTTTACAATAAATTTGTAAAACAGCTGATTCTAGAAATCAGCTTAACCTGTACTCTGTCCAAAGAAAGAAAAACTAGGCGTGTCCAGTTAAATGTCCTATTTCAATTGTTAAACATTGTTAATTTTACGTAGCAACAATGTCTAACAATTGAAATCGGAAATTTAATTAGACACGCCCAGTTTTTCTTTCATTGGACAGTGTATAATTCCCACAATTTGTTATATAGAGGAATTGCCATTCTTATTACCTACCAAAGAAAGCCAAATCTTCTGAGCCTTTGGTGCAAAATTTCCAAAAATAATAGGTGATGGTTTTTCAGGAATATAAAATTCTTCTGGAATATCTTTTACTTCTTCAGACTGAAACTGTGGGAGTAATGGAGTATCTGTAATAAAAAAGGGAATATGTAAGTGTTTCCCCTCCACCCCATCCATAAATTCTTTTCTATTTGAAGGGTTTCTGGATCCTTGTAGTGCATTGAAGTGTGACCTACAGTAGAGTTCAAAAAATAGCAGTCTACTGCCACCCCTATCATTGAAAGTAAACAGTTCACTGCTGCTGCAATTAATATTGAAAATACATAAGTTACTGGTATTTGTTTAGGGCATTGCAAGTGGCAATTGCAGTGGAAAATTATTTTGTCCTTGAATTTTCTTACAAAATAAAGAATCAACAGTTCAAAAAAATAGAAGATTTTTCTAGATTCTTTGGGAGTAACTATATCACAAGACATGTTTTCCAGTATATGGTAGCATTTGAATCTGTAGCAAATCCCAGTAGTTTGTCTTGTCCATTATATCAACAATCTTAAATATCAGAGCCACTCCTTCCTGATTAAAGTACCCTCATACAACTATATTTTCACCGCCATGCTTTATAGTGTGTAATTAGTAACAAGGATTCAATCTTTTATTGTACAGAAATCGAACATACTGGATTCCATCAGATCTCCAGAGAGAAACAAAATTCATAATATTTTATTCAGGGCCATACTCAAGATTTTATTTCAAGGATGGGGGTGAGGGGTATAGAAATTCAGAGTGCCCCACCGACCAATTCACCTAAAGATGGGTACAGACCAGGCCAATGAGTGCCAACAAATGAGATTCAGCAGTGGCTACTCACATTCATTAGCCATCGTTCCGATGCCCATATGCATTTGTTAGTTCAATCAAACATTCACTGGGCATGAATCCAGTTTCGATGTGTGATGGACTGCAGTGAAGAAATTTTAAATACGACTACCATATTCTTATATCTAAATGAAATAGCAAGAAAAACAAAACACATGCAGAGGTGGTAGACACTGCAATTTAAAACGACAGAAATTTCCTTCCAGTCATCATTTCTTTTAGTTTTTAATTTATAGTCCTTATGACTAGGATCCCAGAGACTTGGCCTTTCTTTACATAAATATATTAATAAAAAAATCTCTTAATTTGTCCACTCTCCATTTTTAGTTTCCATATTTTATGTAGTTACCTTAGCATATAAACGTAAATCATCAGCAATCACACGTCTAAACTGTATGTTCACTCCTCCAACTGAACCATCAAGCATTCATTCGTTGGACTTTGGTGTCCATCCAAACAGTATTCGCTTGAAGGGTCCAAATCCCTTGACATACCGTCGTAC
>JAHWFO010006418.1:232321-273039 GCA_023313115.1 Rhysida immarginata
TTAATAAAATGGTAGGAGAAAGTACAGTATTTCAAAACTAAAACAATTTTTTTACCTCTTTAGGCAGCCAAATTAATGCTGATGCAGCAACCGGAGAATTCACTTCGGACAATAATTTCTTTGCCAAAATATCATACAGCCTAACTGTGCCATCTGCTCCTGCAGTTGCTACCAAATGAGACAATGGACTAACATCCATGCCAGATATAGGTCCACAGTGACAAGAAAGTAATTTTTCTGGTTGCTTGCTGGTGTAACTAAAGGATAAATCTAGACACCATATTCCTCCTGTACGATCCTTAAATTATAAAGTGAACTAAAGTGAAAATTAGCTCTAATAATGGAATGCCTAACTATACAAATAACTTAACTAATATTTTCCAATTGCAAGAGAAGAAATCCAGGATCTAATTAAAAAAAATTGGCTTTATTAAGTATCAGAAAGGTGCTTTGACATTTTTGTCTGTCCATTTGTCTGTAACTTGATTCTATGGCTCGGATGAACTGAAAGATCCTTGAAATCAGTTCAATGGAACATATTATATATTACTAACTCATTAATAATAAGATATTTTTTGTTAGACATTAAAGCATTGTTGAAGCAGACTTGAAGCACATGCCCACAAACAATTACAAGCTTTGTTGCAACAGTGCTCATTTTATTTCAATGCAAATGCTTACATAAGAATGCTTCAACAATAACAATAGAGGCTTCAATAATAGACCTTACAAAGAAAACTTCAACAATAAATCATGTAAGCACACTTACAAATAAGTTGATATACAAAGAATTACTCCAATCTTCAAGGTTTATGTGACCGTGATCATTTAATCTTTTATTACTAGAATAAGTCATTTGTTAATGGTTTTATTTTAGACACATTTTAGTCGAAGCCCTTATCAGTTAGGTTACAAGTGAATAGTGACAAATCTGAAAAAAAAAAAATTATTGCAATTAGATTCTGGATTTCTTCTCTTGTGATCAGCCTACAATTTGTTAATAATCATTAGTATTCAATATCCTCAATAGAAAATGAGGAAATGTTCTTGAAGAATGTTCATATGGTCACAGAATGTTAAATCCATTATGATCACTATTTGGCTTTCTACTTTTAACTGGAATTTAGGATTTTTCATTTGCTCTTACCACAGAATTGTATTAAAAAACATTTTAATCAAATTTGCAACAAATTTATTTCCTTTGTATTTTGTAAACTTAATAACTGCAAAGTATATGGTGAAAGTAATGTGATTCCAATTATAATAAAAAAAACAGCCAACAGTAAACCATAATTAGCTTTTTGAATAAAAGTCCTTTCCTCTATTGAGCATATCTTCCATTTTTTGGACTATCTTGGAATTTCTTAATACCTGTGCATACCAGACATGGGCTGTATTTTCATTTAATGATTTTACAACGTACAATAAATGAGCACTCTCAGAGACACATGTTTCATTAAGAGGTTCAGTTTCAAAAGTTCCAGATTCATCAGTAGTATCTGCACTATCAAGAATCTCAAGCTGCCAAACCTATTAAAAAACAAAAGAAAACAGGAATTTTTCCTACAATTAATAAACATAACAGTTTATCAGATTACAGCAAGAACATTTGTCAAACACTTATGTCTTCATTAATACTCCGATATGACTAATTGACTATCAGGAAAGATCTCTTTGAATTCAAAGGTTACAGTTGAATATTAATGCTATGACCTTGGTAGATCATAAGATATTATAAGACCCATATAGATTTCACTGCCTATGTTATTAAATTTATTTAGCAGAAATGCTATTTATTTTTTATTATGAATGATCATAATCTGTCTCTTCAAAAAGTTCCAGAAATTTTTTAATTGTGTACCTACGATTAGTTATAGGGATATCCAGGCAAGTGCATTGTTTTCAGGTGAACCTAATGAATAACCTCCATTGTGGGATTGTTATCAAATATCTTGGAATTTAAGCATTTTGTTTATGCAAGACGATTCCCCTAGTGTTCTGTGAGTGCTTCATTTTCAGAAAGAGCAACTTGCACGAAGAGAGTTGTGAGTGAAATTCTGCATCAAGCTGAGAAAAACATACCCAAAAGCCATCACAAGTTCAGAGGCAGTATCGAGTTGTATTATGTCAGGGTCTCCTCAACCAAGCCGAGGAGGATGAAACTTTCTTGTCAAGCATTATATCATGGTGATGTATTGAAACCATGTTATTTCCCTTAGTGGCTTATTTTTTGTCTCAGCTGAAAAGAGCACACAAAATTTGCTCCAATATCAATGTCGTGCTCGGAATTTGATACTAATGACATTGTTCATCAAAAATTCCTCCCATCTGGTCAGACAATGAACCGGAGTTACTACCTTCAAGATCTGAAACACCTCTGAGAAAATGTGAAGACGAGATCTTTGGTGAAATCAGAACTGGTTTTTCCATCATGAAACGTGCTAGCTCACTCAGCTTTGTCAGTTCATGAGCTTTTCACCAAATAAGTAATGACTGTGGTTCCTCACTCCTCATACTCCCCTGACCTGCCTCCAGCAGACTTTTTGATGTTCCCCAAACTGAAGGCAACACTGAAAGGCAAGAGATTGAGAGATCAAGAAAAATTCGCAGAAAGAAGTAAAGGAGATTCCAAAAGAAGCATTTCAGGAATCTCATTTATTTGAGATTCCAAAAGAAGTATTCATTGGGGAAAGAGTACTTTGAGAGTTGAATGAATTCTTAAAAAAAAAAAAAAAATTCTGAACTTTTACACCAATCTTGTATGTATTAATTTGGAGAGGACCACAGCTATTTACGAGGTTGAATCAAAAAGTAAGTTACACTCTGAAACAGTAAAAACAGATGTAAATTAAGATCCCATACAATAATTTATTTCACTTTTCTACATAATCACCCAACAATTGTAAACACTTGTCTGAATGTGAAATTAACTTTTCCATGCCACTGCGGTAAAAATCTGCTCCAGCGTTTCTCAAGCATGTCAGCACACTCCCATAAGATTCATTCTGGCAATTTCTTTAATTCTGATTCATTGATTGTCCAGAATCATCTCATTAACGCAGGCAGATGGTGCTGAGTGTAACTTACTTTTTGATTCACCCTTTTACATTCAACAGCACCTTAAATTTATTAATTAGATTGAGCTGCAAAATAATCCAACAGAATTTTGTAAAGTTTACTTTTCTTGATCATTTATAATGTTAAAAGGATGCAAAAAAAAACGGAAATCTATATTACCTTAATATAGCCATCACTTCCTATGCTGAGTATTTCTCCTTCTTCAAGAAAAAATTGAGTAATTGCAGAAAAATGACAAGTTTTCGCCATGCGTCTTGTTATTTCTACTTTAATCAATCCTCCGTCCCATAATAATATATTTCCCCATTCACATCCAGTTAAAACCTAAAATATACATTTTTGTTAGTGAATTAAAACAAATTCGTTTTTTAACTACAACACGTAGAAATCAATTACTTTTCCATCTGGAAGTTGAATCAATCCTTCTATATTAGACACTTCAGTTTTACCAAATCGACCCAATGCACCTTGCAGCTTTAATCCTGTGAAAGTTTTTGCCATTTTCCAAAAACTGAAAATGAATCATATTTTATGAAATGAATACATGTAGGAGAGAGTCTTTGTTATTTCACTAATATAGATAGATTAACAAATAGAGGACAAACAGAGAAACAGACCAATGATGGATGTCAATACATGTATTTATTATTTATATATACGAGGATGATCTAAGACCGAAATGAGTCTCTGTAATAAATCTATATTGTTGCAAAGTAGTACCTTTCTCCTTATTTATTTATTATTTATTAATAACTTATGAAGCATAGTTCTCCTCCTCTTGAAATTTCCAAATCCACAGACATACAAAGACCATGGTTTCACTTCACATACTTCAATAGCTGTAACCAAAGAATCACAAAAATTTTCCGACAAAAGAATCTCAAAATAGCCTATTGGACCATGGTTGAATAAAACAGATTAGTCAGATCAGGCCAGGAGTTAACAAGCAATCTTAATCTGTGGTGTCAAAGGTTCCACATGGTATTCGGAAGTGAGGTGAAAATCACAACAAAGTAAAGTCTAAATTTTGATTTCATATTATTTTGGCAAATGACAGATACTCAGCAGTGGATTGAAATGTCTGTCCTTGACCTCGCCTCGTCTCCGAATTGCATGTGGAACCTTTAACATCACAAGTTAAGATTGCTTTTTCCTCCTGGCCCAATCTGACTAACCTGTTTTATTCAACCATGTATCGGACTGTCAACTCCATCCAAAAACTTCTATGATGTAATCCCGCCCAATCTGCATGCCATAACGAAGACTACAACCAAAAAGGTATATACAAGCTTGGGTGTTTCCTGCCAGAAAAAATACATCGGAATGACTAACAGTAACTTTACAACCAGATTCAGGGAGCATACCTGTGCAATAAGACTAATGAATGGATATTCTGCATTTGCCCAACCCATCATCAGTCCCAGACATAAATTTAGGACCATCATCATCTATACTTCAATCCATTACACAATGAAATATATGAAAACAATTTTCCAAGTAAAGTTAGGATGTCGAAAGGTTCCACATGGTATTCGGAAGTGACTGAGGATGGAGATAATTTCAACACCCAAACTTGCTTTAACATTGATACACTACTCTCTGCTGTCAGATATCCTTGTCCTAATAATGTTAATCACTGTTCATTATTCTCAACCTGTAACACCTGAAGAAGGCCTTGGCTGAAATGCACTGGGAAAAATTATTAATAAATATTCACTTTCAAGGTTTTTCTAGAATCCTACTGCCAATTATCTGACACAAACTGGTAGGCTGCATGTTGGGCAACCAAAAATGTCGGATAAAATGAAAATTAAATCTCTTTTCTATTCCTCTTTTACGTTTTCAGTGTCAAGGATGTTGAATAATCATTGAATAATCCTACCAAGATTAAACATAAATTTCTCAGCTAGTACTAACAAGGGAATCCCACATAGCCTATCCGCTTTAACAATGGAGTCCTAGTATGGCCATGTGTGCTCAAATTTTTTCGTTTTCGTGGTTTATTTTGAAAGAAACAAAATTTCGCACACCCTTATTTTGCAAGCATCTATAGTAGCTTCAGGTGAGTAACATATTTCAATTTGGTGGAAATCTGTGACATATATGTTTGAGGGATTCCCTTGTAAGTATAATTGTTTAAAAATTGTGGGAGATGTTTATGGTATATCAAAGCATTTTTGGAGAGAAAACACAAACATCCATGCGCTCAGTGGGATTCAAACCTGCAACTCGCTGATCTCAAGAGTCATAAGACCTGCACCTTTTTGCTCTTGGCCACGAGTTGATAAAAATTAAATAAACTCTTAATTTTTCAATTTTTGAACTACATTTCGTTTCTCAGAATACATATGTACTATTTTAATGTTGCATGAAAACATGTTTACTTTAAAGTATTTTGCAGTACAGTTGCTAACAGACATACAGTCACTTCTACATAAGGTCCCTTTCTTCATTTCGTTGCTTATTGCTCAATTTACTTATTATTTTTTCCCCACAATACATTATATGAATAATTTCTTAATGGGACAACTCAATGCAACATTTAGAAGTTTTTGCGATTGTCAAAAAATTTTAATATTCTTTCAGTACAGTGTTGGATAAATAAATCGGAACATCAGTTAAACGAATGTCAGATAACTGGGACTCTACTGTATTTGTTAAATCATATTTTTGCAATCATCTTATTCATCCACTAAATAAATAAAGCTTATTACAGTGCATCCCTACCGAATATGTGCAATTCCGGCCGAAGTTAAATAGCCTGCAGTAAATGGAGAGAACACAACTAAAAATACATCATTAAAGAATGCCTTCGTTCTTAAAATAATGTGTTCTTCTTGCCAGTTCCAAACAGTCAACATATAATCAGGTTCTGTTGCAACTGAAGCCAATAATGATCCTGAAGAGCTAAATTCAAAATAGGAAATTTAAATAAAGAATAAACAAACTTCTTAAAATCTCATATAATAGAAAAATTCATACTTAAACGATACAAAAGCATAAGAATGCTCTGCTCCTCCTTCTAATATTCTCCATAATCTAAGTGATGGATATTCATAAACATATATGTTTGGAGGATTTCCTTTTTCTCCAATTACCAAATGTGTCACATCTGGATGAGTCTTAAAAAGGAAATAAAAAAATTTGATAAATTCACTTTCAAATAAAAATTAAATACAAAGGTTGGGCCATAAATCATGGCAACTATTTTATTTTTTATTTTTTTGGCAGAATTCGAGCATGGGTAGAAAAATATGAAATATACAGATGAAAGGACAAGGAATGGACGAAATGTACGGACATTTAACAATGCACCAACATTTTGCTCCTCATGTTTATTAAGATAGCTGGCATAACATTACAGGTTTCATGTTCCAGAATCATTACAGCATACATACCCGTTTTAAAGGGCCTCAAAGTAGCTCCCTGCAACGTTCACAACATGAAGCCAACGATGTGAGAGGCACCGAATATCAGCTGAGTCACCATTTCCCTCACAATGTATGAATCTTATCATCTGTTGCACAGCATTTGCAATGTTTATTCGTGTCACAAACTGTCTTCCATGTAATGGTTCCTTTACCCAGCCTTGCCTTTACCTTCCGTATGAGATCAAAATCACAGAGAAAGGTTTGAGATTAAAATCACCCATGCTGAAACCAATTTCCACTATCATTAATTTGACATTATATTCATTCATGACACATCATTCCAAGTCGTTTGCTACATTACCTGCCATATTTTAGCATTGAAAGTAAAGTTATATACGGAGTACGGGCTTTTTTTCTCCCATGTTCATGTTAGTTCATGAACATGAACATTCTAGCATGACATTGGTGCATATGCTCCTTGTGGCATTCCTCATCTCTCTCATGAAAAGCCATAATGGTGGAAAAACATTGCTTTGCTAAATATTTTATAGTTATACGGATTAATTGCATCATCATGCCATGAATAATTAGTGTAGAAGGAATTCTATTTGTTCAAGAACATCATTTATGGACCGAAACAAGAAAACAAGAAAAAAACAAAATTACTTTTGATAATCAGAGAAGATTGGGTCAGCAGTAGTAACATACCTATCGCTAAAAGCTCCACTATCCCCATCTAGCAGTAAAATTTGTAACTCTGATCGTATTTAGGATTTGTCGATAAAGCTTGAACATCATTCATCTTCAATATATGTAAAATGATCAAGATCATGAATTGTAGCCATATGAAAAGCTTCATCAATAAGCATCTTTTTTTTCGAATAGGCATAGAATCGTTGATTTAGCTACGTTTATGCTGGATTGCCGAGTTGCCTGCTCGCTGTGGCGGTGCATGCAGTCTGCTGAGGATTTAACTCTAAAACCTGCATTCTTTCAGAAATCACCTCTAGCACAGATCGTGCTTTAGCTTAGCACGACTAATACGGAGTTTTTGAATGTAGCTACTGTTCCACAATCCAATGGAATGAACAGGATTGAAAAAGTTTTTTTTTTCAATAAACATCTCAAATAATAAACTTCTTTGGAATGAATTTCTCAATTTTATAGACAAAAAATATATATTATAAAGTGTCCAAATGCTTGTATAATACATTTTCACAGTATAAAGCTATTAAATACACACAGAAATGTACAACATGGCCAAAAGCATCTGGACACTCTTCCAAAGAAGCAGATTTTGTTGTTCACGTGGTCTGATGTCTCTTTGAATGATATAAAAGCACTGGTGGAAGATTAGGAGCTCATATACATGTACTACAGAGATGGCGAGTAATTGGCAGAGCTTAGTGATTTCGAACATGCCTAATCATTAGATGCCGCCGTTGTGAAAAAATCAATCGTGAAATATCTGCCTTGCTGCAGGTGCTGAAATCAACTGTAAGTGATGTAATTGTGAAATGGAAATGCTGAGGAAGTGAAAGTGCAACAGAAAGAAGTGTTAGGCTGAAAAAACTTAATGTTAATAGCTGTGAAACCTAGAAGAGGTAGTGAAGGAACACTGACATTTCTAGTTGATTACATTTTTATGAAGGTTTTGCTTTCTGGTATCCAAAACTCTTTTGCCAATTGATACTGGGAGTGGACAGAATAATAGGAACATCTTTCGATTTAGACATTTTGTCGAATATCTAAAAAAATACTTGACGAATAATCCTGAAATTTCAGGGGTGTAAAGAGCATCTTACACCTCATATATTTTAGTGAAAGATTTGTCCCAAAGGCAAATAGGGGACCAGTAACAAATTGAACTAAAAAAAAAATAATGTTTGGGATCACCCTGTAAAAAATAATGTTGAAATGCGTTATAGCTGTAGCATGTGATTAGGAGGCTTCTTTTACTTATCTGTGTTCATTTGCATGAGAATAGCATGTACAGTGAGCCAAAAAATTATCTGTACACCTTGACTTTATGAAATAAATCAGTAGTTTCATCATGAAATGAAACAGAAATCGTGGAAAAATTACACTACCAAATACCTCGATATATTTTGTAGAAAACCATGTAAAAATATTTATTTAAGCAAATAATTATTTTCACAAAAAAAAGAAAGAAAGAAATTCAAATCATAACAAAATTGAAGGTCAAAAAATTATCCATACACACTCATTTTTTCCTCAAATATGCAACAAAAGATTTGCATATCAAAAAAATTTGCATATTTCACATCAATTATACAGGGTGAGGCATTTATCTTGAGACAAAATAGTAGAATATCTTCGGATTCTTAAAATAGTAGAA
The DNA here is from genome assembly GCA_023313115.1 of Rhysida immarginata. Taxonomy (NCBI): domain Eukaryota; kingdom Metazoa; phylum Arthropoda; class Chilopoda; order Scolopendromorpha; family Scolopendridae; genus Rhysida; species Rhysida immarginata. The sequence goes on from JAHWFO010006418.1 coordinate 241,130, forward strand.
TATCTTTGGATTCTTAAAGACCATTAGAAGTAAAATAGGAATGTCTGTAAGACCCACTCTCTGTCTCTTTGTCTTCATTGATAAAATTGGGTTCAAAACTTTAAAAGTTCCACACTTTTGGGGCCTCTATCTCCTAAACGGTTGGATCAATTGAAAAAACACCAAGAATAAAACATTTCTCGAATATTGCGTACGATCTGAATATACTATTAAAAATAGGGGTTCCTGTTTACGATTTCCAAGTTACCCCTCCCCCCAGCCGCCCTCACAAGTGAGGGGGGGGGGGGTAATTTTTTAACTTTTTTAACTAATGAATTCCCCCCATGAAATAATTCACTTTTGATTTTGGACATTTTTTCGTACAATGATATTCAGTTGTCTACAATGAAATAGTTTCCGAGATATTCAGTTGTCTCAAGATAAATGCCTCACCCTGTATAAAGAAGGCCAATACACCTTGTATACTGTTCATTTTGAGTTGCTGAAATGAAGCAAAATGGTGAAAACTAGTGAACATTGCTTGGAAATAAGAAAACTAGTCATAAACTTGTGGAAAAGAAAAAAAAACTTACTAATTGTGGGAGAGATTGAGTTACCTAAAAGTAGTGTTCAGTATAGGTAAGGACAATACTTCTTACAGAAATTCAGAAAGGACAATACACTTGTCAACAAGGGAGGGAGAGGAAGAAAGAGAAGCACTTCAATCAAAATTGACCAGATCATAACAAGATCAATCAAGAAAAATCGTTGTTTACCTGCTACTAAAGTTGCCCAACATCTGCAAGCAAATTATGGGGTTATTTCAGTACAAACAGTGAGAAGTAGAATGCATGAAATAAATTTCCATGGAAGAATGGCCCGAAAAAAACCTTACATTAGTAAGGTGAATAGAATGAAGCGACAGATATGGGCACAAGAGGATGTTGAAAAAGGTTTGAATTTCTGGAAGAAGGTAATTTTCTCAGATGAAAGTAAATTCAACCTCTTTGGATCAGATGGACACCCAAAAGTGTGGCGGCAACCCCATGAAGAACTAAAGAAAGAGTGCCTTTGAGCAACAGTAAAACATGGCGGTGGTCACATCATGGTTTGGAGTCGTTTTTCCTGGGCAGGATTGGGACCCTTAATTTTCATTGAAAACACAATGAAGGAGGAATATTTAGCCATTCTGCAAGAGAATTTGAAACCTTCTGCTAGAAAAATGAAGATTTCCTGGACATTCACTTTCCAGCATGATCTTGATCCAAACCATTCATCAAAACTTGTGACATCTTGGCTGGAAAACAACAATGTTAAAGTACTTGCATGGGTCGCTTAGTCACCAGACATGAATCCCATTGAACATGTTTGGAATGATATGGAGTCCAGGATGGCAGAGAGGAAGCCGAGCAACAAAAATGAACTGAAAGCATTATTACTCAAAACATGACATGAAACAAGCAAAAAATTCTTAAAACAATTGGTGGAATCCATGCCCCGACGTTGTCATGCTCTTCTTGAAGACAAAGGAGGGTCAACAAAGAACTAACTGTTTTGTTAAAACGTAATTATTGTAAGTGTACGGATTTAAATTTCTTTTTTTTTTTTTTTGTGGAAATAATTATTTTTTTAAATAAATATTTTTACATGGTTTTCTACAAAATATATCGAGGTATTTAGTAGTGTAATTTTTTTCACGATTTCCGTTTCATTTCATGATGAAACTGCTGATTTATTTCATAAGTCAAGGTGTACGAATAATTTTTTGGCTCACTGTATATTCATGGAGATATAAAGGTTTCTTCAAAAAAACAGAATTATTTTTTTTAAGTTTTTTGTTTATAATATTCAGGGTTTTCAACCCAATGCAATGTCATTTTCAGGAAACTTGACAAACTACAATAGAGACAACACTCTGCAATCAGATTATTAAAATATTTATATTTTATGAAATATGAGCATTTTTACTAAATAATGTTTATCTGCGCATGCGCAAGCGTTACCAAGATGTTTTTTACATAATTTATTAGCCAAATCTATAGAACTACTTTCATAAAAAGCCCAAGCAAATATCATGAAAATTCAGAAAGATATCGCCAGTAGAATTGAGTTGAATTTCAATAGCTCTCAAAATTAAACAAAACGATAAGGGGCTTTCTCCAAATTTTTATTTTTGGACTGGACGCCAGTATCAACTATTTCTTCTTAAGCTGATAAGAACTCAATATGAAGTCAATATGCCTTCATATCAACTTAAGGAGAAGTTGAAACCAGTGTCCAATCCAAAAATAAAAATTTGGAGAAAGCTTCTTATCGTTTTGTTTATTTTTGAGAGTAACCAAAATTCAACTCATTCTATCAACGATATCTTTCTGAATTTTTCACGATATTTGCTTGGGCTTTTTATGAAAGTAGCTCTATACATTTGGCTAATAAATTATCTAAAAAACATCTTGGTAACGCTTGCGTATGCACAGATAAACATTATTTAGTAAAAATGCTCATATTTCATCAAATATTAATATTTTAATATTCTGATTGCAGGGTGTTGTCTCTACTGTAGTTTGTCAAGTTTCCTGAAAATGACATTGCATTCGGTTGAAAACCCTGCATGTTATAAACAAAATACTTACAAAAAATTTCTATTTGTTTAATGTAACCTTTATATCTCCAGGAGTATACATGCTATTCTCATACAAATGGACACAGATAAGTAAAAGAAGCCTCCTAATCATATGCTACAGCTACAACACATTTCAAACATTATTTTTTACAGGGCGATCCCAAACATTATTTTTTTTTGTTCAATTTGTTACCGGTCCCCTATTTGCCTTTGGGACAAATCTTTCACTAAAATATATGAGGTGTAAGATGCTCTTTACACCCCTGAAGTTTCAGGATTATTCGTCAAGTATTTTTCTAGATATTCGACAAAACATTGAAATCGAAAGGTGTTCCTATTATTCTGTCCACCCCCTGTATTTAATCTTACCGTAATCATTGTAAGGCAATGAAAGACTTATTATAGAATTACTGATATAACAACATTGTATTTAATCTTACCGTCAAATGTCCAATGCCATATCCATCAATGGTTCTCAAATAAAAAAGTAATTTTGATTCGACATTCAAAAAATGTATAAAATTTCCTGCAGCAAAAGCTAGTGTTGTTTTATCAACCATCAACAAATTTCCTCTCTTCGTACAGTCATAGCTGAAAGAATGGCTTCAGTTTTTAAGGCAAATATCCATGCTTTAATGAAAACTATTTGCATCTTCAACTACAAGTGATTAATATTTAACAACAGATATATGTACAAAATCGGCAAACTATGACACCAAAATGACTAGTTATCTTTATGTAAAAAGCATGAATATGGAAGTTCTACCATAATATGTTTCTAGGTACATTTCATTGAAATCGATCTAATGGTCATGTGACTATTAGACCTGCATATTCTCGTGATAAATTCAACAAAATTCTCCATTCCCTAAAAGATTATAAATTACTATCATTCCTAGAGGCTGTTGAAATACGGTAGTTAAAAATAAAAATTTTTATAGCAATACAGGGTGGTGCAAATAAAAGTAGCCTCGCATGAATTCTCTGGATATGGCACATGAAATATTATTTGATAGGAAATGAAGAGAAATGAAAGAATTAGAACATTCCTTTTGATTTTAGAAATACTATATTCAAGAAACTCATCTTTTTCAAGATTTTTCTTGGAGAACTTTAATAACCGTTTATGAAAAAAAACAAAAAAAAAAAAAAAAACGAAACTCACATCAAGAACAAAAATAAATAAAATGAGGCCGTAGCTTACGAAATATGTATCTGGTATTTCATATCTCGGATGTCCTCGTAGTTAGAGGTTTTCCCTTCCTTAATTCCATACCACAGTTCCATCCTATATTATGTTACTCTTTAACATTACAATTATCCACATTAGTCTTTATTTTCGTTTAACTATGGCTACTCAGGCTTCTATGTATAAGAAGGAACAGAATTATTTCTTTAGACTTAAGAATCAATTCAATTAAGGCGGATATTTGTTTCTTAAACCAATGCAAGTACCATAGGGTGTTTCCTAAGTTTATTGATAGTATCACGTTTAAAAATTCCAAGGATGTTTGTTTAAAAAAGATGTTATTTTCGGTTTCCTATTTCTTAGTGTTGTTGTGGTTAAAGAGTTTTTTATTATTAATATTAAGATTCACTGTTTAACAAGTTTAAGGAATAAAATTAGGAGATATAGAGAATTCTTCCTAAAACTGAAAGATCACCAAGAAGCACAGGGTGATAGGTGATAAGGAAGGGGGGAGAGGGGGGTTGTTCAGTTGCCTCACCACTGAGCAAAAAATCCGTGGAGTTAAGCAACAATGGATTGGGGGGGGGCCCCCCCCCCTGCTGGAGGGGGGGAGTTGAGCTGTCGGTCCTGGCTGCTGTCAACATCTTAGAGCAGTTGTTACTAACATAGGAAGGCAACAGCAAACCACCTATGTAGATAATTGCCAAGAATACTTGATTAGGTCTGGATTTGTCAAAGGACAGAGCAGGATTGATTGATTGGTATAAAGAGCACAAATGATGGAAATAGGTAGGTAATCTATAACTTAGCCAAAGCATCTTGATACGATCCCAATAAAATAAAAAAATTTTCAAAACAAAACTGATGGAGCTAAATGGATGGATAACTGAAGTCTCCAATGATGACAAGATCAATATCAAGACTAAAGTCGGTTAACCTTTAAGTAAAAAAATTTGAGGGTTAGTTCTGAAGATTGAGAGGGGACATAAACTCTGAAAATAAAGTTCTGTTTTGCATAATTTCAGGCCTCCATTTGACAAGTCAACAGATGTCTTCTGTAAGTCATCACACATCAACAGATTAAGATTCCACTGCTGAGGTTCGAATATGTACAAACCTTGCAAAACAAAGGGGTAATATTAATAAATAAGTCGCTGAAGCATGTTCCTGAAAATGTTAGCTCTCTCATGTTTTAAAACAAAATACCAGAATTAAAAGAGGCAAATAAATACTTGGCAGGATTCTATGAATTGATATGAATAAATGAAAAAAAAAAAAAAATTAAAAAAAGGATACTATAAAGTAAGAAGATCATAAGAAAAAGGGTATCGTTCACTAAGTTTTGCAAGACAGATATATTCTTCAATATCATAATAATTTAATGGCGAGTTTCCAACAACTTTTTCAGTATCTTCATCTTTAGAAGTGTATGTTCTTTCAGAAGTTTCATCCTTATCTTCAGAAATTTTTTTACCTTTGAGAAATTTTTTTTAAAAAAATAGCAATTTTTAAATTTCCAGTTTCAGAATTGAAAGCAATTATAATAAGATATTAAATTTTTACCATTAGCTGGAGTTTTATCCACAGGATCAGGAGCTTCCATTCTAAATAATACAATTTAAATTTAAGAGGACATACTTTTTTATTACACAACAGAAATCAAAATATTTCATTACAATATGGACTTATAATTTTATTACCAGGGTGTGTTTGTTTACTGCAACAAAAGTGACAAGTGAGACTAGCCTTAACACACATTTATCCAAGTTGTCAGTGATAATATACAAAAAAATTGCCAGAGAGACCGCTTTCAAAATGTGCGGTCAGCAACAGTAGTGCATGCATTCTAATGTCTGCAGTAACTTAACAAAAATAATGAAATACTTGTAATTCCTGGTTCAAATGTAGGCTACGGAATTTGTCCTTCCATTTTTTCCGATAAAATAATTATCGATAACTCCACCAGCTTAAACGTGAATTGCCTTCTCTAATGTTAACCCCACCAAAACTGATAAAGTTTTCGGCTCATCTATTTCATCAGGCAACTAAAAATTAAAAATTTAGTGGTGCATATAAATTGTCTACAAACATAAAAGGTTGCACACTTCTGGTTTAAATTTACAAAAATTGGCTGTTTTTTATAAGCTAAAGGGAAGGACTATCTGGGTTGCATCTAGCAAAATGGCACGGTAGGGAAATGAACAATAATTAGGGCACATTTGGTCAGAAAGTAGGGCAAGTCGGACACATAAGTGAACATTATAATGGTTAGTTTAAATAAATCCAACGAAAAAGGCCAGTGTGCGCTCAGAAAGGGCAGGGCGCATTAAAAAAAAGACAGGGTGCCATGCCCTTCTATTCCAGCCTAGATGCAACACTAACTATAAACATGAAATGTAGTCTTGCCTAGTGAAAGGAAGGACTTTACTGGCCATTGTATCACGGTAATGAAATGTAGTGGTACAACCAATCACATGCTATCTTTTTCAAGTTAGATGGTGAAATCTGGAGACGGCATAAGCCAGGAGAACAAGATCTATCAAAGTATGATGTCTCAACACTGATAGTAATTTGGTCTCGTGTTGGTTCTCACGATTTTGTTTTAGTCTATTGGTCTATCTGGAGTTGCATCTAGGCTAAAACAGAAGGGCACGTCACCCTCCCCTTTTTAATGCACCCTGCCCTTTCTGAGCACACCCTGCCCTTTTTTGTTGGATTTATTTAAACTAATCATTTTAATGTGCACTTATGCCTCTGACTTGCCCTACTTTCTCACCAAATGTGCTCTATACTCTGTGCAATAAAAGAAAAAACTGGGCGTGGTGCCAGAATGGGCTGTTAGCCAATCAGAAGCCTAGCTGAGTGCTCAGCCAGGCTTCTGATTGGCTAATACCAGATTCTGGCACCATGCCAGTTTTTTCTTTTATTGCACAGAGTATAATTATTGCTCACTTACCTGCCCTGCCATTTTGCTAGATACAACCCTGACCTGGACAATTATGGTATATGCTTCCTATAAAGTGCAAGCAGGTTAGTGAAGGGCTATTTGTTCTTGCACCTTCACACAAAGCCTAAGCAGTTAACATTTGATCAGAAGACATGAATGTACTGAATTGACCTATTCAAAGTCCCAATCTCAACCACTTAGATCATCTTTGGCATGAACAAGAATGTCAAATGCGAGGGTGCATGAGAAGTATCAAGAAATATGTCATCAATGGTTGAGGCTTTGAACGAGGAATGGGCAAACATACCAGCACCCTGCTATCAGACACTTGTGGAGTGTATGCAACAACGTCTGCAGGCTATCAGGGGAAGGATAGGAGCATTAAATATTTCACATGTTGCATACAAAGAATAATAATTCAGCATATACAGAAGTTTCATAAAATTATGTTTATGAAATTGAGATCATTTTAGATGTATTTGCAGGCAGGATGTCATGTATGGTAATTAACATTATAAATTTAGGTTAATTTTCAAAATAAAAGAAAAATGCCTGCTAGATGAAAAAACTAATGAGGAAAACTTGTGATCATCATAGTGATACAGTTTATTCAGAGATGATATGACATAATTCAGTGTTGTACTGATACTGCAAAAGAATTTTAAAATGGTAAAAGCAGCAATGGTTGTAAAGTGATGCTGCTAATGTAAGATAATAGGATTATCTAACACAGATAGCACTACCATCCTTAAGCTGAGAAGTATAAACCATCCAGTAAAACTTGTAAAATGTTTTAAATAAAAGGCAGTGCTTCAAATAAAAGTCTTAATATGGCATCAGCATGTATTAAATCAGTGTTTCCCAAACTGTGGTTCACAACATCTTTCAGGGGGTTCGCCAAAATTTTTCTGTAATGGCAGATTATTTTATTGTATGCATGTATGTTTATATATTTATAAGTTAGTGGTTCGTGCTACTCAGATCTATGTGAAAGGGGTTCACAAGTTGAAAATTTTGTGAAAGGGGTTCGAGAGTCGAAAAAGTTTGGGAACCACTGTATTAAATGAATATGGATTCTTGTGGAAACCATTAATTTTTTTTTTATAATGTAAAGCCTACCTTGCAATAACTCATAAATGACTATTTACTTTGATTGGCAAAGAGGTAAATGCAGGTAGAAGTTCACTAACCTTCCCATACCATGCAGACCACCTGATCACAATCATGCTCTGAATCTCTAGTTAGTAATTAAAAAATCTACTTATTTAGATCTTATTCATTAAGAAATTTCCATAAGAAGAAAAATCAAGAAAAGACATTTTTATAACGGGTTGCTCCAGGCAGTCGTGTTTCTCCAGGATTCGGCCAAAACCCTCACCAGAGAAAACCTCCAGATAGAAAAAAAACCCACACTTAAAAGTGTAAAAGAAGGTCAAAACCCCCAAATGAAACCTCTATTTTTATTCATTTTTTTAATAATTTTTAGATTAAAGTTTTATCTAGTTATCCAGAAATTTACTAGTTTTTTTCCTTAATTTTTTTTTTCAATTGCATTGGTGAAAGATATTAAGTTTTGTCATGATATAACTGACAAATTAAAATACAGGATATCCATAAAGTCTGGTAACGTGGCAGATATCCGGAAACTAAGCATTGTACGAAAAAAATGTCCAAAATCAAAAATGAATTATTTCGTGGGGGAAATTTATTAGCCAAAAAATTAAAACCCCTCCCCTCTTGTAAGAAGGAGGGGCTGGGGGGGCGGGGGAGACTTTGAAATCTTAAATGGGAACCCCTATTTTTAATGGTATATTCAGATTGTACGCAATATTCGAGTAATGTTTTATTCTTGGTGTTTTTTCAATTGATCCAACTGTTTAGGAGATAGAGGCCCTGAAAGTGTGAAACTTTTAAAGTTTTGAACCCAATTTTATCGATGAAGACAAAGAGAGAGAGAGAGAGTGGGTCTTGCAGACATTCCTATTCTACTTTTTGATAGTCTTTAAGAATCCCAAGTGAGAATTTCAAGAATTCAAAATTTTTTAGTGCACAAGCAAAGTCTTGGGGGCAGCAGTCATATGGAGGCAGTATCTGTGCGTGTATTGAAAAATATTGGATTTTTGAAATTCTGACTTGGGATTCTTAAAGACCATAAAAATGTAGAATAGGAATGTTTGTAAGACCCACTATCTCTTTGTCTTCATCGATAAAATTGGGCTCAAAACTTTAAAAGTTCCACACTTTCAGGCCTCTGTCTCCTAAACGGTTGGATCAATTGAAAAAACACCAAGAATAAAACATTTCTCGGATATTGTATACAATCTGAATATACCATTAAAAATAGAGGTTCCTATTTAAGATTTCCAAGTTACCCCCTCACAAGAGGGGGGGGGGGTAATTTTTTGGCTAATGAAATAATTCACTTTTGATTTTGAGCAATTTTTTGTACAATGCTTAGCTTTCAAGATATCTGCTATGTTACCAGACTTTTTGGACACCCTACATAATATACGGTAGTTTATAATATTTCTAATTTACTTTGGTGTTTTAATTCTGTTGCTGGTTCTTATTACTTGTTCAATTATTACTATGAAGATAATAATGATGCTTTCTTATTGAATATTTTAAGTTTTCAAATTACAAAGAAATTCTTTAATTCACATTTATTTGATTATGATGAGGCTCTGTCTGAAATGTCGACGTTACACAGGGTGTTCAAAAAAAGTACATTTACACTTTTAGAAAATCATTAAAAACGAAACTAGGATATACAATTAAGTTTTTATTTTATATTCATCTATTCCTGGTAATATTTTTTTTTTTAATAAAATCTTGTAAACATTCCAAGGAGGAGCTTTAGCTGTGAAGCAAAAATACATTTATTAATGTATTATGAGCAACTGACCAATCATGCGTCGACGAAGCGATCGTCATGTGTACGTGCTCATGTCAACAATGCTTAAAAGATAAACAGAAAGTAACAGTGTATTCATTTTTGACGAATCAGTTGTTATAAAACAAGCCACTATCTTGGTATTCTTTACAATCGCTGTTTTAGCATGCGAGTTTGACTTTGATGGTGTCGATGAAAAATCCTTAAAAGATGATACAGCCGAGCTAAGACCTTGATGGTCAAACTTCTGAACGTAGAAAACGTTAATTAGTGTTCCAAGTTTTCGTGCAAACAGCGGTCAACCAGATAAATGTACAGACCAGGTGTGAATTCTTATAAGTAGCTTTTTGCTGAAGCTCTTAATAAAGTGAACTTGATTTTTTCCTTTAGAGATACATGAAGGAAACCTGCTGAATACGTTGTTTCAAATCATTTACTGATGCTGGTATAGTCCCAAAGGAAAAAATCAACTGGTGTCAAATCAGGCAAACGTGGTGGCCAATGAACTGAACCTCCAAGGCCAATCCATCGATGTGGAAACATGTCATCCCGTCATTGACGTGCAATGGCTGCAAGACCTGCGCCATAATGCTCTCGGCCACTTAGCTGACTGTAGGGAGTTTATTTTTAATATCTGCTTTTTTTTTTGTTTTGTTTTTTTTTTTCTTTTGTTAAAATCAGTGTTTTGAGCTCTACAACTGTACAATTGGAAATTGTTCTCTACCTGTAATGGTTACAAATTTACAAATTGCAAGATGAAAATTCGAGGTCAAAGGTCAAATTTGACACCACCATAGTTCAGCCCCTACCTAACTTCCTGTATGCTGCCTGCAAACAGATTTGTTGCATCTCCACTCGTTTTTAAATTGTATGGGGAGAGGGGGGGGTAACAGACTTAAGTTAAAATTTTGATTCGCCCTGTATAATTTATAGAGTATAAATGTTTGCATTCAAACCAAAGAAATTTTAGAGTTAAAAAGTTTAAAAAAAAAAAAGTTTAAATATAAGCAATTAAAATGAAAACATCAAAATAAATTAGAAATATCGTAATCTGTTTTCATTTATCGTTTATAACACAACAAAATTTGTCAAATTATCTGACCATTAATTAATTTGGTAAATTAAGGAAAATTATAAGAAAAAGAAAAATCAGTAAATTTCTGATAAAACTTTCATCTGAAAGTCATTAAAAGATGATATAAAAATTGAGCCTTCAGATAGGGGTCATGTCATTCTTATGAGAGTCTTGTACTTTGTGCTTAGTTTAGGGAGTTTTGTCCCCTTCTAAAAGGTAGAAGTGGTAGGGGGAGAGGATGGGAGATAGGGGGGGGGGGGAGGAGTTTGCCGTATCCTCGTTTCTCAACCGCTGGGCGTTAATATCGATACAGATGTCCGCAATGTGTTCCAGCGGCCTTGTTATCTGATTTTTTAACATGTGAATGGCAAATTATTTTGAACTCCTTTTTGCTGCTTTGAAGTAACGTAATTATGTTCGGGGAAGCAAGGGTACTTGCCTGCTTTTCTGCCTTTTAGAAGGGCGAAAGTCATCAAATTTCGTATTTTATTAGAATATTCTACGGTGTAAGCAAATCAATTAAAAAAAAAGGCAAAAATAAGTCGGAATTGAATGGTCACTTCAAATTAGATCGTCATTTACAGATTTTTAAAAATGATAGGATCAAGACGACTAGCGGATTTCGGTAAATGTGGATTCTTCCGGATACTTGCACGCAACCTAAACTCGACCTCAACTTGATCAACTTGTCCAATGAAAATGCTTATCATTTGCCTGTATTTAACAGAAATTTATACCTGTATTAATCAATGGAGTGATGCTCGCTATCTCATTTCGGTTTAAGCCGTTGGCTGAAAACCAGTTGCGCAAATAGTCTACGGTCCAAGCGGATTAACACTGAAATAAAAAGAACATTCGTCTTTGCCTCATTGTTGTTTCTCACCAACAATTACTTGACGTACAGAACAGCGCATTAATAAACATAAGGTTTTATGTGTTCCTAAACAGTCATGAATTATAATAAGTTATTATTATAAATGTAATGATATGCTTTTCATCCGGTGTAAAATTTGGTCTTTATTTTGGCTGCGGCCCCCTCAGCTACCTCCTGGGTACGGCCCTGCTCACAAGTCCGAGATTTGTATTTTTGTAATTTGTATTTTTGTTTTTTCAAAATCATCAGTAAAAAATGATTCAGACTAAAATTATCAGAAAGATAATATCTTAAACCAAGTGTTAATGAAAGGGTTGAGAATACATAAATGCTCGCTTAAACTTTTTATAGAAAAAGTCAAAGTATAAATTACACCAAGAGTGGGTGCAAGAAGGAATCTTCATAAATTTCTATTATTGTATCATGAACACTTTGAGTGACTTGTACCATACTCAATATAAGGCAACTCTACGATAATGGGACGGACATATCATTTACATGAAATCCGATTGAGCTTTGGAACACATTCTCGCACGTCAACAGCTGATGTGTTTTTATAGCGTTGATGTAGTAACTTGCTCGTGGAGTGTAATCGGGTGTCACACCTCAAAAAAGAATAATGGGGTACATTGCGGGCATGTCTACTTCTGATATTTCAGGAGAATAATCACAGCCACATTTCAACTGTTGATGATATCACGAAGAAATGGAACACTACAGGATCGAGATACGCACACCCCACGTCGGACGACTCCCAAAACTCACTGAACGCAACCACCGGGCGTTGAAGGGCGAGGTTCATAAAAGTCACAAGACATCACCAGACTTCGTCGTGGAAGGTCTGAGGTTCATAAAAACCAACAGAAATTAACAGTAATGCACAAGATAGAGGATGCATCCGTGTGCATTACAACACTTTGTGGAAGGAACTGTATGCACTGGACATTGACGGATGTGTAGCCGCACACAAGCCACACAATTCGCCAAAGAACAAGGCTGCCAGACTCCAGCAATGTTTGAAATGACGACATTGGACTGTCAGAGAGTGAGAAAATATGAGGGTCAGTCAAATGAAAACTAGATTATAGAAATGACAGCAAGGATATGCGCGTGGAGGTGCGTTGTTTGGTAATCATGCGAGTCGTTAGTGTTCATAGAAACTTGGTTGTATGCGGTTCGCTAAGCAAGACGTGAGATAGAGTAACGGCATTCGTCATCCAAAATGCGAGGAAGGAGGAACAGCGCGCGGTGTTGAAAGACCCTCTTCTCATTGAGTTGACACGTAAGGGCAATACCGTTAATGCGGATCGATACTGCGAAATTCTGCAACGTTTGCGAGTGGCCATCAAGAACAAACGGCCGGGCATGCTGACCGCTGGAGTAACCCCTGCTTCACGACAACGCCACGCCTCATACGGCCAACAGGACAACGGAGCAACTGATGAGGATGCGATGGAAATGTCTTAGAGGATCCTCCCTACAGTCCTGACATGGCACCGTACGTTTTTCACGTTTTCGGACCGTTGAAACGACATTTGAAGGACAACGCTTCACATCGGACGCTGAGGTCCAACAGGAGGTCACGGCTTTTCTACTTCAGCAGTCAAGAGAATTTTATGAGAAGGGAATCCGTCAACTCATACAATGCTTGCCTTAACGCCCACGGTGTTTATTTCTAAATTTGTTCAGGTATGTACCAACGCCTTTAAAAATCTCATTTTCATTTGACTGGCCCTAATATTTTGTGGAGTGACGAATCACGCTACACTCTCTTTCAGTCGGATGGGTGTATTTGAATATGGTGACTCCCAGGGGAATGCATCATTCCAACCGTGAAGTTTGATGGTGATGATGTCGGGTGTGGGAGTGTCTTTTGGCATGGCTTGGGGCCCTTATAATGTGATTGAAGGCAATTTCAATTCTTAACGTCTACAAAGAAATTTTGGACAATCTGGTGACTCTTAGGGCTGTGGGAAATTTTTGGTAACGAGGACGATAATGCACCATGTCATATTTCAGCTTCCATCAGACAGTGGCATACAAACATGAATCTGAATCCCCTTCCGTGGCTCACACAGTGCCCTAACCTTAATCTAATCAAACATATATGGGACGAGTAGGAATGTCGATTGAGGGCCAGGGTTAAATGTCCGTTATCCATTGGTTCTTTCAGCAAGATTGTACCCAAATACAGTAGAACCTCGTTAAATCGAATCTCAGGGGAGGAGCAAAATGCTTTATCGAGATTAAGGGTCATATCACTAACAACTTTCTTAACTGAAGGATTCCTTCAGCAATAATGAGCTCATATTGTTGCAGCCAAGCGTTCCTTTTCTCAACAATATCAGTTTATTATTGCTGAAGGATAACTTGAGTTGATGAAGTTGTTAGTGATATGGCCATAAGGGCCAGTTCATTATCTACTTTTTCAGCTGAGACTTCTCAACTGAGTGTTCGGCAACACTGCAGTCACATTGTTGTAATCTAAGTGTTCCTCATTTCAACAATCTAAGTCCATTGTTGCTAAAGACTCAGTTGAGAAGACTCACTTGAGAAAGTAGATAATGAACTGGCCCTAAGTAAAATAACAAAGTGTGCACTTATTTTTGACTGTTAATGCGGATAGTTTTAATAATGTGCACTTCAATTTATAATGCAAATTATTTGGCCAATTGGAATAGAGTACACTTGTAAAGCCAATCAAATATGCTTCTGAATGAAAACCAATCAGAACCGCTTATGAAAACTTTTAATAGGAAAGAGGAACTAATATCAATTCGGTTTATAGAGGTCTGAATTGACAAAATTTGATTTGTAGGCGAATTTATTTGCGTTAATTTCGATTTATATAGGCTAACTTTCTTCCAAAAAAATTCTGTTTATGGAAGTTCTGTTACTTCGAATTATAGAGGTTATAGCCCCGGAGCAGAAGGGAATAGAATGAAACTTCGGGTTAGGGAGGAATTTGATTTATCGAGGTTTCTACTGTACCAGAAGCTGCTTATTGGAACATTATGGAAGGTGTGCCCAGAAGGGTGGCTGACGTAATTCACTCCTGTAGCACAATCTTCCAACGGTGGTAACCAAGAAAAATAAGATATCAAGAGGAGTAAATGATATTATGTGCTCTTGATATCAACCCAACATTAGACATTCTACAGTATGAAATTAAATGATAAGATGAGAGAAAAATTGTTACGGCTCTCAATATGCAACAGCCCGTAAATCAATAGAATAATTCTTTAGTGAAACAGCTGAAGAGAACTTAATTCATATATTTCGAATGCAAAAATTAGGCCGACAAAAATCCTCCTAGGCCATCATAGATATAGGCATTGGAGCCAAACGGGAAAACTATATTAACGCCTATTGAAGCATAAAATAATTTAAGGCGTCTGCTTTAAATTGATACGTTACAGTCAAATAATCGTACTGATCAATTGTTCTAAATATTGTCGGCTTTACCAAATGGGCCACCGCGGATACGGGGAAGCCAGGCTGTCTCCAAATGTCCTCAAGACTACAGGTTTTGAACAGGCTGTAGAACGCCTATTGGAGTGCAGTAAATAAAGTCCCGCAAGACCCAAAACAATGGACAGGACCGCTTCAACGTTTGCGTCGGCTGGCTCAGGCGCTCCTCATCATTCAAGTCGAAATTGCCGATTCTGATCTGTTCGAACCAACGTTGACGTTCTTTTAGTTGCAGTACTCTCCATACCTTTCGAATAGGATTTTGGATGTTTCAGCAGCAGAAATTTTCCAGTGAATATGCATTGTCGGGTTCCATTTCTAAACAATGTAATTCGTGAAATAAGGAACAAAAATATTTGAAATTGGCAGGAGTAAAGATCATGCGTTCGCCCTTCATTCGATTTGATGTCCTTCATGACTGTGAAGCATTTCCTCTTGAAGCCCATTTTTTAGAAGAGGAAACAACCAAAAAATCACTTGAAGCCAGATCCGGAGAGTATAGTGGTCGAGTGATGACAGGGATATTTTTTCTCACTGTTCCTTCCACTTGTTGCGCTTTTTCTGAATGAATCAGACAATCTTTGCAAAACTCATATGACCATTAAGTTTTGTGAACTCATGGTGCACCAAATTATCACGTCTAAGGATGACATGAACATCACTTTCTCCTTGATCCGAGTTCGGGGAGATTGTTGCAACTTCCAAGAGGAAATGCTAAACTTTCCACCACGATATTGTACGTGCTATCTTATCTCTCATCCTCTGTTTGCAGAAGAATTTTGGTAAGTTTTAATCACCTTTTGAATCCCTGAGTGGATGCCTCCTTACCGTGGGTCAGGGGTTAGGGTGCTTCGGAGATTCTCTGAGTTATGCTGGGGTAACACTGCTACTTTAGAATCACCCTTGCCAGAAAGGTTGTAGTTGAGAAGTGAAACTAACAGCATCCAAATATATATCTCAAGATGTCGACGGATGAGATAATTCATACTCCT
Source organism: Rhysida immarginata (assembly GCA_023313115.1). NCBI lineage: Eukaryota > Metazoa > Arthropoda > Chilopoda > Scolopendromorpha > Scolopendridae > Rhysida > Rhysida immarginata. The sequence continues at coordinate 257,173 of JAHWFO010006418.1, forward strand.
TTGGTGTGGCACAGGTTAAAGTGACCCGCGTTCGGGAGTTAGGCAGAGCCTCCCGTTCGAAAAACAGTTGATAATGTCCCGGCTGTTACCTGGGACAATGATTCCAAGAAGCCCCACCAAAGCCTTCGCTATATGCTAGGGGAAACGGTCGGGTGCAGCGCATATTATACCCTGGTGGAGAAACGGGTAAAGCAAAAGCAACAACGGGATCGGGTGACGTCAATCGAGAAGAAAGGAATCCGAGTTAGTGGAGGACGTCAAACTACACTCACTCACCAAAAGTCATGGCACACCTGCCTAATAACATGTTGGGCCTCCTCTGGCCCGGATAACGGCGGCGACCCGTTGTGGTAGAGAGTCTACCAGTGCCCGGAACACATCCACAGGCACTGCAAGCCATGCCGCCTCCACTGCACTCCATAACGACGCTGCATTTACCAGTTGTGTTGGTGACGACCTGACAGATTGTTCAATGACGTCCCACAAATGTTCAATGGGATTGCAATCTGGGGAACGTGGAGGTCAAATCATTGTCATGAAGTCGGTAGCATGTTCCTCCAGCCACTGCCGTGTCATAAGGGCCACGTGTGGAGATGCAATATCTTGCTGGAAGATGCCGTTGCCCGTGGGATGGTAATAACAGCTCATGAAGGGGTGCAGGTGGTCGCCAAGCAGATCGACGTAGAAAGTAGCACACAGAGTGGATGTCAGATGCACCAATGGATCCATTGCATACAACGAGAAAACACCCCAGACCAGTATGGAGCCGCCACCTGCCTGAGTGGTTCCCCATCCGACAAGCGGGGTCCATGGTTTCGTGTGGCCTGCGCCAGATAGGGACACGACCATCGGCCCGATACGGCTGAAACTGTGACTCGTCGGACCAGGCAACCCTTCGCCAGTCCTCAGCGGTCCAATGTCGATGTTGGTTGGCCCAAACTAGGCTTTGCCGACGATGTGCAGCCGTCAAGAGTGGCACCCGTCGTGGCCTCCTGCTCCCAAAGCCTGCAGCTGCCAAGATTCGCCGAATTGTCGTCATGGACACAGTTGTGGGACGTCCCTGGTTGTACCACATGGTGATTTGGCCTGCTGTCGCCCTTTGGTCAGCAGTTGCAAGCCAGGTGACCCAGCGAACACCTCTGGCATCAGTGAGGCGTGGGCGGCCCTTCCGCTGTCCGACATGGGTTGTAACCCCTCGTTAGGTGTACTCTCGATAGACCCTTGCAGCGGTTGTGCGGGAAAATTCCAGGGTGTTGGCTGCATCTGATATTGAGGCACCAGCAATCATCCCCCGTTTAACTGCGGATAGCTCTCGCCGTCCTGCCATTCTGCAGCTAGTTTTGCTTAAAATGATTGTGTGATATCAAGGAGTCCTGTGCACCTGCATTCCGAGAATGGAAGCAGCGGGATCTGTCTCATTACGGACAGGGAACCTAATTGGAAGGGTGTGCCATGACTTTTGGTGAGTGAGTGTATACTGGCTGTATATGGTTGGCATTACCTCTACGAAACGTCCGAATTCTGGAATTGTGAACCTAAAAGGAGGGTAGAAGCTTTTTTATTCAGGTGTCGAACCAGCATGACTGCCAGGCGGGAGTGGGAATATTCAAGTCCCCAGTTAGGAGATTGTGTTGCAGATTGAACCCCTTTAGTTGGAAGACTGTCTCCTGAGATTTCAGATAGGGAAACAGGCTCTCGAATTCAGTCACAGAGTGTATTTGCTCTTCTAGATGAAGTTGAGAAGAAATGCAGATTCTGTCATACTAGTGGACGACTTCAATGCACACATAGGGGCTGCTGATCAAACGTAGAAAGGCGACCAATCACTCAGGTGTTTAAATGATTTAAGTTTAAGTGATCATGTAGAATGATGACCCTGATTTAAATCTCAGGTGTTTATTGAATCTCTGTTGTAACAATGGACTTTCCATCTTGAACATCTTCAAACACAGGAATGTCCCTAAGCATACCTGGTACAGGGATGCAAAAAAACAGAAGTCACTGATTGAGTTTGTAATCATGTCAGTTGGATACTAGTGTCAGGAGAGGAGCAGAGCTGTCAATTGATCACAACCTTGTCTGCACTTTACGGTTCTCTGATTCTTTGCCAACCAAGCATAGGGCTAGACAGATTTGGAGGCTATGAGCTGGAAGGAAGACATTTGCAGATAACATATCTTCATGCAAGGTTTAAAGGACTACCCAGTGATCGTGACAATGTTGAAACGGAGTGGCAGTTGTGGTCACAAGCGGTTGAATGTGGTGCTGGGCAGTGAGAAAAAGATTACATGGTGAAACTGTGAAGTCCAAGAAACTGTCAAATAAAAGAAGGAAGGCAAATAAGTCACCTTCGAGTCAAGTGCGGTAAACTGAGATGCAAAAAGCAGCAGCAAAGGAGTATCAACAGCTAAAACCAAAGCCATTTTGAATATGACCGACTCTGCAAGAGATTATAGGAATAAAACTTTCGTTAAAAATCAGTTTCCCACAGCCAGTGTGACGGAAACAAAAAGTGATCACGAACAACTACGAAAATGCCCCTTAAATTATTTCGTTTTTGTAGCTCCTTGATTTTCGTACGAAAAAACGCACACTGTTTAATTTAAACATTCTTAAAGAAACTTTCAGCAATGTTTAGTGTGGAATCCTTAGTAGTAGTAGTAGTAGTAGTAGTAAATCATAGTTTTTTGCTGAGAGGTGGCTCTAAGAAAGTTCACTCGGACTGTTTCCAGTAAATTAATGTCTAAAGTCAAGGCTGGCAAAATCCTGAAAAATCAACACCAACTACTGAAATCAGAGAAGGTATTGAAATATGTGATTCGCAATGTGGATGAGACGTATTATCTGGATGACTTTCAAGAAGACCTAAGAGCCAACTACCTCCCAGAAAAGGTAATCAGACTAAGGAAATCAAAAGTACCCACAGACATGCCTATGGCTTTGATTCTATTCTCTAACACCAAACAATCGGTCGTTTAAAAGCATCACTCTTACAGGAACATTGCTAGTAACAGTTTTCGAGGGAACCAGACCTACAATGGTCTGTCCTCTGAGCACGTATTCATGAACTCTACGAAAAACCCTTGCTGCAACAACTGTGCACAAGGGAATCAATGAAGAGAATGCCCTGAGATTAAAGGAAAGACCCCCGAAAGTGAATACAATAAGGAGGACATCACACTTCAAGCGACTTGAAATGTCCAAGATTAATAGGATGTTTAGGTACAAACATGGCTGCTCGACTTCAGGCTGCCTGGTTATTATGTATATTGTACAGAGAATGTATCTGAACACTGCAAGTGGTGCTGTGGTCATCATCAAGAAAGGAATTGAACACCAAGAGGTGGTCTCCAAGTCTTATACAGGTATGAAAGCTTCGGCGTCTCCCGTAGTGAAGTTCGTGGCACACTACAACTCTCCTAAACATAGCCTTGACGTTAACGAGCTCAAAAATTCACTAGTGATATTCCAGTTGTCCTGATAGGTGACCTTAATGCCAAGCACCCAAGTTGGAATTCAAGAACGCAGAATTACAATGGTATGACTCTACAGGTTTATTCAAAGTCGGGATAACATCATCGCTGCTGGCCCTTTGACGATAAGCCCGTGACCTTCAACTTTGAAAATCTTGACATCAAGAGGAAGGAAGAAGTGAAGCATCAGCAAGTTTGAAATTGTGCTGTACTGATGACACTGCCATAATACCGAAGCCATCATCAGTGTACAAGGGATGTCATCGAAGCTAACGCCTTTCCCTTGAGTGGCATTCCTTCAATCGCCTCGAGCTCACTCCAGGTATTCATAACGTAACTGTTCAAAGGAATAGGGCCTGAAAACTATAGTAAGCTATCTTTGGTAAGTTTGGTTCAAGAATAAGTATAACAGACTATACGTGCGAAAAGTCCATGAGGAGATAAAAACTACCAGCAATGAAAGATGGAGTGATAAAGTTAAATGCTTGACAGCTGGCGATAAGAAATTACTGGAGATCAACATTGAAGCTGGAGAGACCATTATCAGGAAGTTGGTAAAGACCCCTCGAAGAACCTTATTTGTACATCATCAATGATTGCTGTTTTCTTACTATACAGCTGCTTTGGAAGAAATCCCTCGTCCTACATATTCCGAAACTCGCCATTTCCTAGAACTACAGGCCTATAAACTTGCTATCATTCATCTCAAAAGTCTGAAGAAGACATTGACCATATTTCAGGATCACTGTAATGAGTGACAGGAGCGTAGTACGACGAGAACAGTTCGGTTTACGTACCAATCATTCCCGCCAGTTGCAGCTTTGGATGCTCGTCATAGATTTGATCACCCCATTCAACTAAACTACTTAAGACCATGGATGGGAGAACCCTGATCATTTCTGCGAATGCGTGAAACGGGCTAAACCATTCTGAAAATAGGTTTATCAGATGGGTTTGTTTACATGAGTAACTTTCTTAAATGGTTATTTTAATTTTAAACTCAAATTCATAATAAATTTGCACTATCACACTGACAAGATAAAAGCACGTTGCAGTAGGGACGAAATTTCACACCTCACATTCTCCCCCTCCAAGGTGAATGGACTTCACTTGGCACTATGCCAACCTGGGTCTCTTATTAAGCCTGACAAGATGTAATTAGCAAAGCCTGACATCCGGTATTATCTTTTTCGATGTTAGCAAAGCCTTTGACCAATTTTGGCATGAAGGACTTATCTACAAAATGATCAGAGACAAATTTTCGTCAGACTTGGTCTGGATGGTACAGTCTAAGCAGGTGTATCCCAAAGCTCTATCCTTGGGCCCCAACTATTCAACTACTTTGTGCATGATTCTCCAAAGCCTGATTACTGCAAATTATATTTTTTTTTTTTGCCTACGATACAGCTGTCATGACATGGGTGTACCACTTTGTCCATATTATAGATAGTCTACAGAAGGCCCTGAAGGATTCTGAATGCTGATTTAACAACTGGAAACTGAAGTTGAATGTTGAGAACTGCAAAGTTGTTTACTTAAACAAGAAACCTAAGTGCCACAAAATCATTCATTTTATGGATAGATAACTGCAAACACCTTAGTGTGATTATTGATTCAAAAAATTTTGCTGGAAACATGTGATATATGCTTCATTCTGACTGCTCTCAAAGGCTGCAACAGTGCTCTTGGCATCGACAATAAGCTACTCTTAGACAAATGATTATTCGGGCCATCCTGCTCTAAAGCATGTTCAGCACATAGAGAGAAATAAAACGATGGTTCAGCATGAGCGATTATGGAGTGAGATTAAATAATTTCAGAATTGGCAGTATGCTCTGAGGACAATTGCCCAACTAGGCAGGACTACAAAGAAATGGTCGACCCATAACGACTTTCAAATGAACATACTGGAAAAACTGAAGCGCCATAATAATGACTTAATGGCTGAATATTTTGAAGCACTCATTGATATGAAGTAGCACACAAAGTATTGGAAGCTGAAGGTGCATTCTGGAAGTAAATTTTGAAGATATTACAAAAAGCTTTAACAAAATTTCTTTCCCACATTATTGGATAATGGGGGGTATCACTCTTTGTCTGTTTTTGCAGTTTTAGGCTGACAATCATCAATGCCATGCATTTTGTGGATATGACCTCTTAGGTCCATCAGGCTTCTTACCTTTCTCTGAGATAGTATCTCAATATATTCCTTCTTTTATGGAATTACTGCTCCCATTCCACATGATCAAAATGTACACTCCACTATTCGATTCTTTATTTTGCGTATCAGCTCTGTTAAAATTATATAAGAAACCCATCAGCTGTTTATTAAAAACCATTTGTTATTTATTTGTTTGTTTGTTCAATATAAATTGAACTTTCTCCAATTTAAACAGTGAAGTGAACATAATCAGCTGTACCATAATTAACAAACTTAATCCTAATATACAGTGGAATCTTGGTTAACAAACTTAATCCATTCCAGGTTTCTGTTCACAAACCAAGACAACTTTCCCCATTCAAATCAATGTTAATACAATTAATCCTAAATTGCGAGTGGATTCATGTAGTACTGTAGCCACCAATAAGAAACTGTGGCTACTGTAGTATAAAATGACACCATATATTTCCGCATGCATAGAACAGATATATTGGTGCGTAAACTGAAACAAAAATTACATCATGTAACAAATTTTACTTTTTTCTTTGTTCCTAGGTTAAAACTGTTATTTCTATATTTATTTAGCCTAAATAATAATTATAGTGAAGGTTACTTCTCTAAAACTTTGCTTTTGCGATCAGGAGATTGATTTCCTGATATTAAGGTTTTAGCAGTTTGTAAGGAAAGATTCATGTAAAATAAAGCTACTTGTTACTCTGAAAAGTTTAATAAAAAAAAAAGTACTTGAAAACATAATTTCCTCATAAGTATAGAAAGAAATTGGCAGGGTTGGGTCCGTTATTGCTTTGCATAATGCGAAATAATGATTGGTCCGGTTATGCAATAACTGTTTATTATGTTGCTTATGCGTTTCGGTTTACACAATCATCAGAGCAAGATTTTACAAGTAATAAGGAAACTATATAAATGTACATTTTTTTTTTTTTGAGAGGGGGAGTTAGCTGTTAGCCTCGGTTCGGGACCCACTACTAAAAAAAAAAAAGGTAGGTTCATTTATATAGTTTCCTTATTACTTGTAAAATCTTGCTCTGATGATGGTGTAAAACCGAAACGCTTAAGTAACATAATAAGCAGTTATTGCATAACCGGACCAATTATTATTTCGCATAGAAAGAAATGCATAGAATAGACGAAATTTCTGATTTCAGTAAGATTCCAAGTCTAGAAATGAAAAGCTTTTCACGATTTACATTTATATTCCAGGTCACTCTCACGTATCAACCTCCAGATATAGTCATCCGTCATGTTTTTGTTGTACTCTCCCTGATAATGATGCTCAAAGTCAAAGATAAGGTAGAAGCGTTCGCCTGTTACTGTTTTTCAAATATTCTAAGTCACTCTCCTGCCCACAAAAGCAAAATTTGAACGGTTTAGTTATTATTTTCCATCGTTTTTAGTTAAATCCTAAGGGAATAAAATAATTACAATGCAGGAACAAAATAATTATTGGTCGTGAACCAAGGTATACTGTATTATTTTGTCGTAGATGAAAGACATTTCATACCTTACCTACTAACATAACAGCAAGAACAAGTATAGTGTTCCCTCTATATAACGGCAAATTATAATGGCAAGTCCATAATAAAATAAAACTTCGGAAAATAAAATTTCGTTATATGGAGTTGCCATTATAAATTTGCTTATAGACCTAGTCCCGTTATATAGAGGAAGCACTGTGTTATTATTATGGCTTACAAGTTAACATGGAAATTCTCATGTGTAATAAACTTTCAAAACTCCAAATAATCAAGTTATGTATTTATTATCGTAATAAATCAATATATAAAATACAAAACTTTAAAAATTAACTACCCCCTCCCCAATACATCAAAAGATATATATTCAATTATTTTTAGTCTTACTTAAATATTCATCTCATTTTGAAAACACTGGTTTTCAATTACAGTACTTCATAAAGCTCTGCCACATTTTCATCTAACTGGCTATTATTGGAATCAATTTTTAATAATGCAAATAATCTTAATTTCATTTTACTCAATTGGAGTTTATGTGAAACATTCTTAACAGTGCAATCCATTAACCAACAATGTTATCAATGTTTAAAAAAGTATGAAAATTGCAAACTTTTTTAAGTACCAATTATTATGTAACAATATTCTATTCTAGAAGAAGAATGAATTTTTGCTTAAAAAATGGGATATCACAAATTTTAAAATGTTTATAAATAATAGCTACTCAGCAGTTTCCAGTTTGTAGGTAACTTGCCAGGCATTGCTTCATGCCAATTTTAAGAACAAATAGCCATTTGAATGAAATTATTACATTCGACTTTTATACTGGTATAATTAAATAGAATAATACTGTTTATAAGGAAGATGAATTATCTTGACATTTGATTAACTTTATGGAAATGCACTTCAAATTAATATTGAACACGATTGAATAATTAAAAAATAAATGAGGGCAAAAAGAAAACATTGACTGTCATATGGAAGAAGAACATCAGTTTACACTTACAATGGATACTTTTAAATTAAAATGGACTCATTTGAAACAGTAATAACAACAACAACAAAACGGTTGGACTTAATAAATAAATAAATAAATAAATAAATAAATAAATAAAAAATCTTCAAAATGTTAATTCACTCAATGTCTTCAAATGAAAGCACAAAGGAAAAAATGGAAGGAAAATTGGCAAGTTAAATTTATCAATTTAACTTAGTAATGGGGGATTAAGTAAATTTTTTTCATTATGAAAAGGAGATCATAATTTATGATAGAAAACAAAATCAAGAAGATGTTGAAAATAAATAATGTAATTAAAAATTAAAAAAGTTAAAAAAAAAAAAAAAAAAAAAAAATAACAAAAATAGTTCTTAAACTATCTCGAGTATCATTTCATAAATAAAAGTTTTCTTTCTTTGTTTTTTTTTTTTTTTTCTATTTCTTTTTTTTGTTTGTTTAACAATAAGCAATAAATTATCAAAACACTGAAAATTATGGTAGAATAAATAACATTGGCATTTTAAATCTGAAAAACAGTTTATACTTTTCAACTTGTAAAGTATTTTACAAAATCTCATGAATTTTAAAAAAGCATTTCAGATCTGTTCTAAATATTTTCTCGCACACAGTTCATTAGTTTGGTTCAATGCATTGAAATATCTTCTTCTTCTTCATCATGGAGTTAAAAGTGAGTCCTTGATTTGAACAGCTTTGAAAATGGTTGATAATTCATCAATCAAAGTTTCATAGCGGTAGGAAATGCGAATATCCGGAACGTTGGTACGAGTAATATCATTTCCTGCAATTCCTTCTCTAAGGTAATTGGGACCTAACCAATACTGCTTAACCTAAAGAAGAAATAATCTTGTTACAGAAATCCTATTTATAAAATCAAAATTAAAATGAAAGGCAATATACAAGGTGTCCATAATTAAAGGGCCCTATTGCAAAGCTGCCTACAGGCAAAACCACTCATCAGAAAAGTGTGAAATTTTGTGGAGGACGTAATGAAGGGATGGGGATTTGTTTCAGCAGAAAAAAAGTTAGTAACGAATTTCGCCACCAGAGGGCGTTTTACATTGAATACTTGTAAGAAAAATATAAATTTAAGTGCAGTCATGCAGCAGCTGTTACCTACTGTAAAAAACTGAGGTACATTCACAGATCTTGTGTTCAATATGTACGCAGCTTACAATGACATTAAGTTTACGAGATCACACATTGTTGTAACCATCATACAGCAGTCGTTAATCCAGGTCCATCCAGAGACCCAACTCGTCGGCCTCAGGCTCTGGATGGACGTATTGGATTACGATGAATTAAAAAATTAAAATTAAATTAAATTGTTTTCCCAAAGCAGTAATTCCACAGTAGCTGCTCTACAGAAATTTCGGACTTTGAAGGGGATGCGAAAAGGTCCCATGAATGTGAAAAACCTTCGCAACAACTTACAGCTCAGAGCAAGTGTTCAAAATGAAAACCACCAGTCTCAATACATGCATTACAACAGTCCATGAAATTTTGTTGCACTCTTTGAAATATCCCCGGTATCTGTTATACAAGAAGACTCAACAGCTTCACAGCTTAGACCCTGGCAAACAGTATCACATCAGATTCTAACAAGGTTTCATACACCAACAACTTGATGTGCCCTCTTAGAAAAAAAAGCATACCTTTTTTGCTTTTCTAGAATTTTCAGAGTCCACCGTAAATGATATTGCTCATCAATGGAGAACAGATGCTACCATTACAGCGAAATCAAACCCCAGAAAGCTATAAAAACTCCATTATCATGCTTTCTGTGGAATTTACAGGGAAGCCCAAAACCTACCAAGATGTAAGTTGTGCTGTACAGTACTAGTAAAATAAGCATGAACAGTTGAAATAATGGCATGGCATTATATGAACACGTTCGATGCATTTGCCAATAATCGCAATGATTTTGCAAAATCTGATTGCAAAATTAGCCACCACCTTCTGTTGAAATGGCCAAAATTTCACGCTCAATACATATTCGCCATCAAGATCTTATGGTTCGTCTTGTAGAGCTTGTCCTTCACGTGACCCCATAAAAAGAAATCCAATGGATTGAGGTCAGGTGAATATGGGGGCCAGTTGACACCACATTGACAGTCTTGGAATAATCTAGTGTGATGACATTTTGTTCGAAATATTTGTGCATCACTTTTGAAAATGGTAATTGTGCGATGGAGGATGGAGACATGCACCATCTTGCATAAACCACTGTTGTGTGAGGTTACACCTGTCTGCACCTCTGCAATAATGCATTTCTTTCCAAAAGCACTGGTCTACAAATCCCAACCATTAAACAAAATGCCTTGATGCCACAAACTTATCACATAATTTTCGAAGAAACTTAGTACTAGCTGAGAAATTGAAGTTTAATCTTGGTGGTAGGTTTTGGGCAATCCTGCATGAAATTACACCCATTCACAATTATGGAGCTATCAAAATAATAAAAAACCATACAATAACCCCCCCCCCCCCTTCTTTCTTTTATATTTTTGGATTTAAGAATTTTTTCCTCACTCAAGTTTAGAAATTTTGCATCTTCAGTTCATCAGCACCATGAAGATGATTTAGCCCTGGAATAGTTTTCTGGTAGTCACATGTTCATAAGAATTCATTTTTGATATATACAGTAATTTTCAGGATATAATACGCATATGGAAAACAAAAGTTAAAAAACATTAATGTGTGTTATAAAAAATTGTGTACAATATTCTGATAATAAAACAATAAAAGGACAATGGGGGAGGGGGGGCATAAAACTTCGGTTTGACGAACTTTTACACTATTACAGCATATTATATAGTACCGTATATACAGTAACAACTACGTTATATGTTTGATCGTCTCCAATTAATCTTCCTGGTTGACTTAATTCGAGTCGGATTAATAATCTTAATCCTGTCCCTACTATTGAAGATCAAGCCCCAAAAATTAAATATATAGTTCCAATATCTTTGTGGTTTGTGGAAAATAATCATCGCGGTAAGAAAGTTTTAAAATGTTAGACTGTAAATCTAAAGTTTTAAATAATCACTTAATGAGCCTTCCCAATGGTGTGCTTCATTGCAATTCAAATGTGTTAGAAACCTCAGCCAACCTGGCCAACCCAAGCTGACCTTGAGTGGCTCTTTCTCGCCCATTTTCTCAAAATCTTTCAAGGGGAAGGTTGTGATTAAAAAATGTTTTGGACTAATGTGGTGTTGCTCTACAGGGTAGCGATTGGAAATTTTTCTCTATCTTTAATTGTTTTCGAGTTAACAAATGGATGACCTTAAATTTGGGGGTCAAAGTCAATTTGAGTGCGTCAATGAACCCCCCCACCATTACCTATAAACCACACTCATCAGATCTCGTCTACCTGGCAGCTTTGAGATATCTGCCATGTTACCAAACTTTTCGGACACCATGTGTAATATATACAGCACATATATTCTTGTTTTGTTTATAGATAAAAATTTAATAACATAATAATTTAATAGTATGTTCTGTAATATAACTTAATGTTATGTAATATTATATACGTAATGCCCAACTGTGCCAATCATCAGTGTTGATTGATAATAGCACTAAGCACTGTATAAACTCTAAACGTGTGAATTGAATTCAGTTGATCTTCATTCAGTGATTCTTAATTCAACATAATATAATTTTCTTGTTCTATTTTTTTCCTTTTGAAATTACTTGGGTTTCCGATTTCTCTGTCCTTCTGCAGGCTACGAATCCTTTGTGAAAGCAGTGATTACCCCTCTTATGGACAATGATGATTCCATGGGATTCGAAGATGACGAGAAAGAGGAAGAAACAGTAGTGAATCTTAACAGAACTACCAAATGAAATTATGGGATTGTTTTGCTCTGATACAGATGATTCTGAATTTGAGGGATTTATGCAGCTATATGAATACACAGATGCATATTATATACAGGAAATTTTCCAGGGATCAAGTAATAACTTGAATGTGTATTATACAAGGGTGCGTATTATAAACCAAAAATTATGGTAAAAGCTGTGTGATAAATAAATGTGGAATATAAAGCCCATTCGTTTTATTATTTGAAGTGACTAATTTAAGTAATAATTATGTTCAATGTCAGTTTCTGTTGAGATACTGATATCAGCATTCCTAGAATTAAAACTTGGCAGCTCTGACATACTATCCATCTCCTTTAAATTCCCTTGTCCTCATGCAGAAAATTATACACTGAAGAGCCAAAACATTATGACCACCTACTCAATAATGTGTTGCACCACCTTTGGCCTGCAAAACAGCTGCAACTCGCCTTGGCATGGATGCCACAAATTCTTGGTATATGACTGGAGACAGGTTGTACCAAATGTCTAAGCAGTGGTCACACAAAGTCGAGATATTCCGACATGGTGATGTTTGAGCTCTGACATCCCAAATGTACTCTATCAGATTAAGATCTGACGAGTTAGATGGCCAGGACAGTAATTGGAATTCATCTTTATGCTCGTCAAACCACTTCAACACAATTTAGCCTTGTGACATGGGACGTTGTCCCGCTGGAAGATTCCATTTCCAGTTGGGAAGACAAGACGCCATATAAGGGTGCAACTGGTCTGCAATGATGTTCAGATAGTCTGCAGCTTTCATGGTCCGTTCTACCACAATTATGGTCCCAGAGCCGCCCATGAGAACATCCCCCAAAGCATAATACCGCCACCATCAGCCTATGTATGGCCTGCTGTATAGGGGGGCAACTGTTCACCTGGAAGTCAGCATATCCTGACACAACCATCGACGTGATGAATAAGAAATTGTGATTCATCTGACCAGGCAACTCTCTTCCACTGATTCATGGTCCAATCTCAATGTCCCCGGGCCCACAGTAGGCGTAGTTGACAATGACACATGGTCAACAGAGGCACACGAGTGGGACATCTGCTGCACAGTCCCATATCCAACAGTCTCCGCTGAACTGTGTTCCAAAACACTTGCACTTGGACCTGCATTGTATTGGGCTGTCTGCTGAGCCAGTGTCTGCCGCCGATCTTGCTTTGCCAAGCGGGACGTCTCTGAAGTCTTTTTTCTTTGATGACGCATGGGCATCCAACACCTTGGCATCTACTGCTGGTTTCACTGTCATTTATCCACTTTGCATAAATGCTAACAACGGCAGATCGTGAACAACTACCAGTCATGCAGTTTCGGAGATACTCGTTCAGAGTTTCGGGCCATTACAATCTGCCCTCTATCAAATTCGCAGATAAGCAGCCTTTCCCATCACTTATTAATTAAGTGCAAGACTGATTCTTTACCTTCTCCAGCAGCAGTTAAATACTATTCCCACTTAATTACGTACCCTCCACGTGATCCAGATGAGTTCATTCACCAATGTCGTGATGATGGTCATAATGTTTTGGCTCTTCAGCGTAAACATTTTAAAAGGCCTTAATCCTTGAAAAGTTAAATAATAAAATTACCTTTGGTGAAAAACCACTCATTAATACACTGTTTCTTGCCAATTCACTCATGTCAACCGAACTTAATTTCCATACTTGAGCAGCTATGCTGTATTCTTCCATTAACGGTTCCTGCATATAAAAAAACCAAAAACATTAATATTATTACTTTCAATGCATAGTTATTCACTAAAACAAACTGAACGTTTCAGATCAGTATCGAAAAAAGTAAATGCTTATGATTTATGTTCAATAAGGTATATAAAATCGAGAGGATTGCTCAACAGAAATATGACTGCACAGCCACAAAGGTATCTCCTAGACAATGGAAAGCAGTTGCTTATACAGGGTGTTTCATTATTGGTGTCCCATCTTTAGGTCCAAATAACGGCTCAAGGGGAACAGGTGGGGGGAAAATGAATATTGATTATTTGGTTTTGATGTCCACTAATTCCGAATAAGAACATTTCGCTTCCCTGGAGGTTAAGGGGTAAATTTTGAAAATTTTAATTTTGTAGGGTAGGAGTTAGACCTCATGTGTTATTTAGAAAGTTGAAGAGAATCATGTAAAATGTGGGTTTAGCAAAAAACCCGGTGAAAAATTCTCATGCCCTGCCCCCTTTATCGAGTGGGTAAAGTGAAAGGTATGGCTAGCCGATGTGGACAAAAACCATACTTATTAGAAAACAGTAGGGCCTACATTTGGAAAATTAATGAGAATGAATGAGTCGTTACCCTGAAAAGCTAATAAACTCGACCGGGCTTTTCCCCCCAGGAAAAACATTATGAAATTTGAAAACTGTACATGGGAAATGGTAAATGTAAAAAATGTAAAATGTGAAATGAAAAATGGACGTAGAGGTGTTCATACTGAGAAGCATTCCTCAGTTTACAGTTCTTTGTAAACGTCATTGGGAAATTGTAAAATGAAAAACTAAAGTTTGGCCCATCTACTTTGATGGGAAATCAAATAAAAAAAAATTTAAACAAAATGTTCAATGTGGCCGCCATCGACCACAATGCATGTCTGCAGACGCTGCATGTGCTTACCTCTGCATACACGAAACATTGTAGGGGTAACAGAGCAGAATGATTCGGTTTTGCAAATCCACCAGATCTGGAGGTGGAGTGGCGTAAACCTGAGCCTTCAAGTAGCCCCACAGGAAAAAATCTAGGGGTGTCAAATCTGGTGACCGTGGTGGCCATGCTATTGGACCATTGGTCCCAATCCACTGGTCAGGAAACGTGGCTTGAATTAAATCCCTGGCACGGGCAGATTTATGAGCAGGAGCACCATCCTGTTGGAACCACATGTTAGGTACCGCAGCTAGTGGTAAGTTGTCAAGCTCTTCAAACACGTGTTCCCGTAACAGGTTACAGTATCGGTCTGTGTTCAAGCGGTCCAGGACGATTGGTCTAAAAGGAGACTAATATGACTGAAAATATTTCCACTGAAAACAAATTGAGGGAAAAAAAAAAAAAAAAAAAAAAAAAAAAGAGGAAGGAGAGAAAACTTATATTTTATGACTTCTGCTTATTTTTTTTACATAAAAAAGAGAAAAATGAAAAAAATGAGAATTTTTATATTTGTGCAAAGGTTTGTAAAGAGGTTTCTTTTTTGACTACCACTCTCCAAGAGTGAAGGCCTACGTGTTCGTTTCAGAAACTCATTTTTTTTCCTGAAATAGACTTTAAAACTCAGGAATCGAAAAGATATTTTGAAATTTTGAAAAAAAAAATTCTATATACATGTATACATATTGTAACGCCCCTTGTATTCGACACTGTAAAAAAAAAAAAAAAAAAAAATTGTTTTGCTATAAAACTTGAACGAAAAGACAATTTGCGATGATAAGTAAACTTGTGGCATTTAAACAAAGGAGAGATTTAATAATTATAATGTGCTTGAACAATGGAAAAGACCGATACAATGTTTGAACCATGGTGGCCTCGTGTGAAAGGGACCTAAAAGAAGGGTAAAATGGAAAATTTTTTCTGTGGGAAATAAAGTTTATTTAAGATATAAGAGGAAAGAATCAGGTAGATGAAAGAGATATAATTAATAAAAGGCATATAAAGTAGATGGTATGGATGTGAAATTAAGGTGATAACAAAGGAACAAAGTAATAGTGATGCTAAAATTAACTAGAAATATAAAAGAGGAATAGGGAGAGTGAAGGGAAAACTGATTGTGTCAATTGCAAGGGCAAAGTAAAATAAGCCAAATCTGAGCCAGATGTAAAAGAACATCAAAGAAGGAAAGAGGTGGGAGGGGGAGGTATTCAC
>JAHWFO010006418.1:273139-284649 GCA_023313115.1 Rhysida immarginata
AGAAGTAAAAAAGACAGAGAGATAAGCTGGGGGAGGGGGGGGGGGGGAGAACTGTCCTTATAGCAATATTATAAATTAATTGATTATAATATTGATTTGTAATATTTAAGTGAATCTCATGCTACCTGGTCCTTTCCTCTTATATCTTAAATAAACTTTATTTATTTACTTCCCACAGAAAAATGTTTCCATTTCACCCTCCTTTTATTCTCTCTTCTCTAATTCTCTTAGGGAATTACCAGGTACTAATCTTCTACTCCTCCACTAATCTTCTTCCTTCCCTCTCCTGAACAACAGCTTGAATAACAATATTTATTTTATTTGTGATTACTTAAATTAATAAATGATAATTCTCCTTAGGTTTGATTTCACATTATAAAAATTCTTCATTTACTAATAAAACCATAATCCTTCAGATTATAAATTAAATAATTTATTTATGTAATTATAATTAATTTATATAACTACCAGTAATTGACAGTTTAAGACATTGCTGTGAAACGAAATTGTGTAGGTAAATCAAATTGCATTTTGAAATTTTTCTAGTTATACCATTAAATTGGAAATATAGTGCAGGATGTGCCAATTTCTAAACACGTATTATATCTTTAAAAGCTATTAAGTAATTAAATTTTTTCCTAACTAATGCAGGAATCACCAGTAGTTGACAGTTAATGTACCAGAAATTGACAGGCAGTTTCACCAGTAATTGACAATAATTTAATTACCTATTTTTGTTAACTATTTTTACAAAAAAAATTGATAACATTCAAAAGTAGCTGAAGAAATTAAGCATTTTTAAGAATGTCTAAAGTATTTAACATTAACTAAAATTATGCTTTTTAAAACTTAAGTTGTTCATATAAACCACTTATATTTTTTCCTTTTGAAATAATAAATAAAATCAGTTCACTCCAATGTAGAGTGCAAGAACTATAGAAAATGAACGTGTTTTCCAGCAGTTCAATATCATTATATCTTGGCCAACAAATTGTTGGTAGAAAAAATTGATTTTTGACGATTGTTCTCCTACTTGCAAATGCTACTTCTTATCATAGTAAACAGAATAGTAGTTTTCTTCTTGGAAGATAACTTGTCCTGGGCTATCTGTTGATCGTCTCTGTGACAAGATTCAGGACCACAAAAAGAATCGGCGAATAGGGCCTAGAAGATTTATGTTAAATTGGCTGATCTAGAAATTGACAATCAAGTTCCTATAATTGACGCATCTAGATCAATTACTGGAAATTAGGAAGTTACACATAAAAACATCATGTTTTCTTTATTATTACCCTACATTCTATGTCGCATTAGTATATTTTTGTTCTTTTTTTTTTCAAACACAGAAATTATCAATAATTGAAAGGTTATGTCAATTACCAGTGAAACTACATATCTGGGTTCTAGTAGTTGACGGTGGGTTAAAACAGTTAACAAATTGGTCATCAGAAATTCTGTTAATACTAGAAGTAATGTCCACTGATCACACAAAAAGGTTCACGTAAAATTAGTAACAAATATTGCATAACATTCATGGAATAAATTCAAGTAATCAACTCCTGACGTAGTGGTTCATTGTAAGGTTTTTTCGACTCGGTAAGGCATTGAACAATCAACATGTGTTTGCGGCCATAATAGGGAGCAAAGTTCCTAGTTTTTTACTTTTCTGGGAAGCCTAATACATTGTTTAATACGAGGTGGCAACACCAATCCCTTTTCTTGCCTTATTACTTTATTAAAAGCTTTTAAATCGTGAATTGTCAATTACTGGTGCACTGTCAACTACTGGTACATCTACCCTATAGATAATACAGTATATTTATGCAATTATAATTATATTATGTAATTACTTATAATATTAAATGGTAACTTTCCTTATAATTGATTTTGCATTTTTAAAATTGTTCATCAGTAATAATAAAATGATTAATGATTAAATGATAATAAAGTTTAAAGTAATATTTAATTGTTAAACAGACGCACGGCCAGAAGAGGGGATGTGCTCGAGACACGATTCTTCGAGCCACCAAACTGGTGGCGCGGCCACGTCGTTACACTGCTCACAGTAGAGCCTTTCACACGACGTCGCGCCACCACCACTGTTGGGGAGCTGAGGAAGGGGGTTTCCATAGTAACAAATCGTTTGGGGCAACGTGAACAAAGGGTGACTATTTCCTATACCACCCCTCGCAAACACCTGTGCAGCCAGTTCGCCAGCTGGGTGTTTGCTTATTTCCGTGAATAAAGGGTGACTCATTTCTGGTGGCTGCGTTGGTGGCAGGAGAATCTGAGCATGCCGCCGAGGAACACGCCACCAAAAAGGGTGGTGGCACGGCCGTGGTGGCGTCGTGTGAAAGGGGCCTTATTCTCTCTTCTCTAATTCTCTTAGGGAATTACTCTCTCCTCACTCCTCCTCTACTCTTCTTCCCTCCCACTCCATCCCCCCATCCCCACTCTTGTTTAACTCCATTGACCCTTCAACCTACCTTGTTTATTGCACCTAGTTTTATGGATGAATAAAACTGATTATGGATAAATACCCATCTTAAAATATGTATATTCTGGAATCATGTGTGTTTCTTAAAGTAAATGTGTAAATTTTTATACGGAGTTAGGTGACTTTGCCAAAATTCTATGGAAAACTGATATGACTCGCAGATAAGTTGAGTTTGCTTCTTAGGATGAATTTTAAAACATAAATTTCTCGACTTATACGCGAGTATATACGGTAATTTTATTATTTAAACAATAAAATATTTATCATAAAACAATGATATTTTTCATAGATGCATTTCAACCTTCAAGAAAAGTAAATTATTATTCAAAACAATTTTCCGTTTCATTTCTTAGTCAAAATTTCAAAAAGAACAGTTTACCTAAACTTTTGAGACACACCTTAAGCATCTAATAACCTTCTCCAATAAATCTCAAAGCTTAACCCACTGGATAAAGCTGGATTAAATAAGGAAACCGCCACAATATCTACTGCAGGAGAGGAGACCAACTACCATAATAAGGTTGAAAGAAGCTTGACAAAACACTAACAAGGGAATCCCACATAGCCTATCTGCTTGAACAATGGAGTCCTTGTATGGCTATGTATGCTCAATTTTTTTCATTTTCACGGTTTATTTTGAAAGAAACAAAATTTCGCACTCTCTTATTTTGCAAGCATCTATAGTAGCTTCAAATGAGTAACATATTTCAATTTGGTGAAAATCTGAGACATACATGTTCGAGGATTCCCTTGTAAGTGTCAAATAGATGTTCACGAACAAGTTCAATATGATTAACTAAATAATCTATATGCCAGAAAGTGAACTGAGCACATCAATTTCTTGAATTACTTAACTTATACATGAATACCTTAATAAGAAAAACATTCACAAAGACTAGAAAATAGAGTTATTTAAAAGTAGATCCTAATAAAATAATTATTTCATGGTTGATGAAAATTCTTCGTTCTAAGAATTACACATAGAACATCTGGAATCTCCTACTCTGAAAATGGGTTACTCCACAATCTGGAAAATTTGATCATATGCTAATGATCCTATTTAACTTCTATGTAAAATCAGCAATGTGATATCACTCCCTCTGGGAGTTCTTTTTCAATTGCTACCAGTGTATACATTGCTCCCTCTACATAATGGCAACATCGGGACCAATCCTTGTTATTATAACGAGTTGCTTTTATGGAGAGAGAGAGAAAGAGAGAGAGCATGAAAATTCAAACTCTCAGATGTGTGAACGATATTTTGCGATGTTTAAATGCTTATTAATAGATTGACATCTATGATATATATAGTCTATTAATTGCTTTAGAATAACATTTAAGTCAAAAATCTGGGTTTATTTTGAAAATAATGAGTCAATAACAATGCTCATTTCAATTTCACCATTTATTTATTTATTTATTTATTTATTTATTTATTTATTTATTTATGTAGTTCAGAACAGTACATGGATATGGTAAAGCATATTTAAAAGATACAACTGGTTTCTACGCTATAAGTGCAAACGATGGTGAAATTGGATGCAGGCATTCCTTTATTTTTACGAGCGCTCTTGCAAATAATATTGTATTCTTCAAAACCATGCCTGATAACCACTTTGAATTTTGCTCAAGTTATTAAGAAATTAGGAAAATTCTAGGCCAACAGAGCATCGGTTGCAGGCAGACATGATTCTTGACTATTGAACAAATTACCCTAGCATTTTCCTGTTGATGGTGGAGCATTATCCTTAATGAAAGCAATCAAATATTCTCATCACAACCTAATAAATTTTATTGATGCTTATTTCCTCTCTTTTTCTTAACTGCTTGATCCATATGTAATCATAATGCTTTCTTTAATGACTTTTCTTAATCATCTATAGGAGGAATCATACCGGAATTGTAATTGTTACAATTACAATTCTATTAATTGTAACAAAAAAAAAAAAAAGAAAAACAAAACAAAACAGAAAACCATTAATGATGATGAATACTTTAAAAAAAAAAAAACAAATTCGGTAAATAGGGGGGAAAAAAAATTAAGAAAATAAATTTAAATGCAAACCTTCGGCAAGCGAAAGGTCAATGTCGTTAAAATACCCTGTGTAATTATGAACTAATTTGTAAAGCGGATTAATCCGGGAAAGAAAAGATTTCCAACTAGCAGAGGGTTTTATCACAAACCCCCTATGCGTCCTTCGAGAAGAGTGGAAATTAAACTCACAATATAAAGCAGTCACAGAGATTTTACGGAAGAAAGCACCAACCAACACATTAAATAAGACGATGCTAATGACACGATTCACACTAAACTCAAATAGGCAATCGGGTCCCAATTTGCTAGTGCTTGTCTGTTTGCAAGTGAAAGAAAAAAAACTAACACATTTGCACTGGATTTTGTTAAGAATTTGAAGGTTCCCACCGAACCAAATCCAGACGCAATAAATAAGCTTAGGGACAATGAAAGCCTTAAATAATATAAAGTGAGTCTCCGAGTCCACAAAGAAACGCAAAGCCCTATTAATCAAACCCAGGCGGCGCAAAATGATACGACAGTAGCTCGATTAAATGATACGACAAACGATTTTTCCGCATTCAACAAGAGACCATTATCGTCAGCCCACCTATGGACAGCAGCCAAAGCAGACTGCAACCGAGAGCAATCACTCCACCCCTTCACCTCATTAAAGAGCTTGACATCGTCAGTATAAAGCAAAACAAATAAGCATAAATAATAATAATAATAATAATAATAATAATAATAATAATAATAATAATAATAAAACAACAACAAAAATGAACATTATCCTGACCTTTGTAAAATGAAACTGGAGTGGATCATCTGTAGACACAGAAATGCACAAACCTCGGGCTATATATTCTGGTAATGGATTTCGATGGTAATTCAAGAATAAAGAATTATTGCTCAAAGGAGACATAGCAATTCCAATTTGGGCCAAGT
The DNA here is from genome assembly GCA_023313115.1 of Rhysida immarginata. NCBI lineage: Eukaryota > Metazoa > Arthropoda > Chilopoda > Scolopendromorpha > Scolopendridae > Rhysida > Rhysida immarginata. The sequence goes on from JAHWFO010006418.1 coordinate 278,599, forward strand.
AGTAAAGGTATTGCAAAACTGGCACCTGATTTTATTAAAATAAATAGAAAAAGATACTGTTAATTGTTTTTTCTTTTCATAACATAATAACAGGGGTTCCCAAACTATGTGCTACGGAAGCTGGACACAATGCCTGGTTTATAAGGGAGCCACAAAATGATTCAAAATTAAAATATGCACTAAAACAAATGACTTTTTATATAAATTATTTGTGAAATTAGGGTATGAATTTCATTTATTATTATTTTTTTTTTATCTTAACCAATCTAACTGCACCAAGTGAGCTTTTCAACTGTTAGGTTGCTTATGTTTTAAGGGTACTGGGGAAAAATCCTGAAATTGGGTGGTTCAAAAAATCATTGTGATTTTTTCACTTAAATGGCTGGGTTATAAATTTAAGGTACTAAATGCAGCTATATACATGTATTCATGCACCCATGTATGTTTGACAGCTGACATTTCTAACTCCATCAAGGGAGAAAGGTATACAGATCAATCAAAAATTATTCTTTCTATCATGTGGAAATGGCGAATCAACACAAGCAATTTTGTCAAGTTTTACTTTATTACTTCCAAAAAGGAAAGAACACTGTGCAGGCTAGTGAAAAGTACCGGTAATGTGAAGTGTATGGTGATGAACATCAGTGTGAATATTGGTTTGCTCGTTTCCAATATCCATCCTGGTGACTACAGCTCACTCTGATGCTCTCAGTCTGATGGAATTGGAAGAGTGTGGTATTTTTTAAGCTCTTTCAAGGAATGTTACGATCAATTCAGTTGTCTACTGTCAACAAATCAACAAATAGAACTAAGCAGTAATAGAAAAGTGGTCAAAATTGCAAAATCAGAAAGGAGTGGTCTTCTATCATGAACAATGCATGAGCACATACTAGTTTTTTGACTTGCAGAAAATTATCGCAGCTTGGTTGGAACGTGTTGCTTCACCTACCACATTAGCCAGACCTTGCTCCATCGGATTTCCATTTGCTCAGGTCTTGCAAAAATACTCAAGTGGAAAAAGGTTTGCTTCAAATGACGTTATTGAAAAATACTTTTGTCGCTATATTTTTCAAGAATGGGATTGTGAAACTTCCCAAAAGATGGCAGAAGATAATCAAACAAAAAGGGCACTATAACACTGATTAATGTGTATTTGTCTGAATAAAGTAAACATTCTTGAAAATCATTGGAAAAAATGCAAGGACTTATGAACCATCCAACACAAAGGGTGCCATGATTCGATCAGTTTGGTAACCCCCGAGATAATACAAATATTAAAATTACAAAAAGCAAGCAATATAATTAAAGCTATCAATATTAAAAGAAAAAAAAGAAACACAAACTTACTTTTCTCAATACAAGGCCATGAGATATATTTTCAGCTAATAGGAATCCAGCAACTAAATGTTGAACAGGGCCAGCTTCTCCACAATGAGGCCTTATTACAAACGTATTTAAACCTCTTTCTCTAAAATTTCACACAATTATTTTTAAAAATTCAAAAGTTCATATGTGTATTTTATTATATATAAGGAATTAAAATCTTTTTAATTACCTTCTGAAGTGGTTTAGAATTACAGTATTTGCATACATGTAATACAAATAATATGAGTAAGATGGGTTTTCCTCCTCACTCCATTGAGGTGGGGTTAAAACATCTTTATCAAGCAAAGGATTTTCTGGTTTTGATTCATCATCAACTGAATCAAATCCAGTAACCTAAGTGAGAAATATTTTGAAAACAAATATGAAACTAATACGAAATTGAGACAGAATTGACACAAAGCAAGATGATTTGCATCTTTCTTTGTTGCAAGAAACTGACACAAATAATTACACAAATCTAATAACAACAAGCAATAAGATCAATACATAATTGCCTTATAATACACAACAATTTATCTTAATTACCCACGTACATTTCAGCAACCATTTGTACACATGGATTTTAAAAACTGAAAATTATTAATGGGAGAATTAAACAAAGAAAATTGAATGGGGAACGACATCCAATCATAAGTCACATATTATTTTGTCTTTCGTTTTCATTGGATGTTGTTCTCAGTAGCTTCCACTTGATTCGACGTCAACCTGGTAAGGTCAGAGTCATAACTGGTTTGTGATCCTGTTTTAGTACCATATTTTTGCGAATATAACCCACAGGTAATAAATTTTTTTTACATCCTGAGAAGGGGGGGGGGGGGGTGCAGGGTAATAAGGGTGCAGGTTTTACAACACTTTTTTTACATGAATGACACATGTGATTAAGCACTCCCAAATTTTCTGCTCTTGAAACACATCAAAAAGTATTAAAAAATTTATTACATAATTAGTAAATAAGATGGATAAGATAAATATTTAATCAAGTATCATCATGTGAAGAGCTGAATCCATCAACGTACAATCTTTGTCAGAATTTTGGAATAGTGCTTCCTAGATTCCTGTCAGATCTTCAGCCTCATCATCCGAGTCTTCCAAGTTATCCGAATCTTCTTCATCCATTTGCGATTCGGCACACCTTCCAGGTTTCAGGATCTCTGCTTTGTGTAACGTGCCTCAGTTTGGTAGTACAATGGTGACCAGAGCTTTCTCCCAAAAGGTGCCATATCAAACGTCTCAATTATCAAAGAAGTAAATGTCACTCGAATTACATCCTACCCTTTCTGGCACAGCAGCCTGGGACATTGTACTAACAATATAACGCACGTCCACACACAGCACTTGTATCTATGAACTGCCTACAGCATCTTGAAGTCCTCCCGTGGCCAGCAAGATCCCCGGATCTCTCCATCATTGAACACGTGTGGGATGATATTGGAAGGCGACTCTGTCCCAGTACCAACCTGTGGGATCTGGAGGGACAGCTGCAGCAACTGTGGACTGACTTGCCTCAGGAGAGGATCCAAAGGCTGTTTGACACCATTCTGAACCGCATAAAGGCATGCATTGGGGCCAGAGGGGGTGCATTATCCTGTACTGCCAACAGCGTTACATGTTTACCCCATATTGTGATCAAATCAGTACAATAAAGTCACATGTTCTTTCATCATAAGTCGTTTCATTCACTTTCAACCACTCCCTCTGGGTGCTTCACTTTTTTTTGTCAGCCAATTTAATTTAGCATCACATTCGACTGTAAGAGAGTGTATACCAACTGGAAAGAGAATCCAACGTTTGGCAACTACAGTCATCTTACCACCATTTAACCAAGACTGTGTCACAACATCTCCATAGAATTCTTTTAAGGATGCAGTTTATATTCTGTTAAATTTCATTTTTTAAGATACAAGGTTTCCTCCAGAGTTCAATCATTAATTTAGTAATTATAATTTTTAAAATCTAGGTTTGATTTTCATTTTACCTGATAAAAACACGACGAAATTCTAATTCGTGTTTCTTCCCAGTTCCCTTATTATAAAAGAGAACTTTGTCACTTCTTAGTAAAGTTTAATTCTTTACTTTGTGACATTACATGTCAGTTTAGTGTCACATGTGCCTGGCAGAGACAAAGCAATATTCTGCTTGTACGTTTTTTTTTGATACATTGCGGTTGCTAATTTAATAAATTGTTTGTTTTATTTATTTATTCTCTGTCTTGTTTTAAAAAGGGGTTATTCCTTTTATAATTAAGTTTTACGTTATGTGTTTAGCAAACGTTGTTGCATTAGCGTAAGAATGCAACAGGGTCCGCTATTGTTGGGAGATGACATTGTTTTCTCAGGAGGATTTCTGACAAAATGATGTCAATCTTCCAACAACTGTTGTGCATTCTCTGATTGTTTACCAGAAAAATTTTTTTTATTATGTTCCCAAGCATGAGCAGCTGCTTTTGTGAGCTGTGAAAAAGCAAGGGCGATCGTTCAAAAACGACAACCCTAATGGCGTGATCTTCACCTTTGTACCCCGTCAATCAGTTGAATTAGCTTTGGAAGCATCATTGTTCCTATGTATTTATTTGTGAAACTTTAATTTAGAAATGCAGTTGGGAAGCGGTAGTTTTGCGCTTTTCCGTTATTTTTGCATAATGGACGTATGAAATAGTTCGAAGTCAATGGAAACACACGATGGCATGTCAGCGTCTAGTTGCGTCTCTCTCCAGCTGAAACTAACAAGTAACCAGAAGGCGTGCGTTGTCTTGTTGAAAATGGATGCCATCCATGTTGGTGTCACCAAACATTTCATTAAAAGACTGTTCTAATACAGTTTCCAGTACTTGGATGTATTTTTGGAAATTCATTCAGCCCTCAAACACCACAATTTCGCCCACTTCGACAGCTTGGTCAGTCTCATTTTATTTATTTGTTCCCCGATATCTGATGTTTCAATGCGACTGAGGACAAAAGAGAAGTTGTGGTTCCCAACTCAAAAGTGTTCTGTTGCTCCGCTTTGGTCTGTCTGGTCATGGCCCACCTCTGTGTGAAAGTTTGTGAGCGTTAACGCGTATGCAGCAGTGAACATTTAAAGACTGATAGAGCTCGGACGTTGAAAGAAAATGAAATAATTAATGCCAAATAGCTTCTAAGGCATTACATTAAGTATTTACTTGCGTTAAATGCTGCCTCAAAGCGTGGAATGGCCTGGGAATCAAGGGTGACAGATTGCTTGGTTGCAGATGCCGTGTAAAAGTTTATGAACTAAGCATGTGGTGGCAGCGAAGCGCACATTTGTAGTAACACTGGCTTCAGCGGTGAGACACTCTCATAGAGCTCGGTTTTTTTAGTTTTGGCGCTGTCCGGAGTTTTATACACGGAGAAGGTTACTGCAATTCCCCTTCTTGAATTATGCAATATCGCATCTAACAAAGGAATCACAAGATGTCATGGAGATGTTACTGTAAGGAGGTTTTATAGGGTATGTGCTCCGACCAGCCAAACCTGCGTTAAAACACCACATAGGTTTCCTCTTTTGCAGAGGCCTTATAAGTAATTTGCATTCTTATGATGACTATTTTGTTGGTGAGAAACAACTCAGAGCCCCACTTTTATACGGTTAATGTTTATGCTGTTTATGGTACCTAATTAACTGTATCCTTAATTATTGATTGATTATTAAAGTGGTGACTTTTTGATTAAGAGTCTTGTGTCAATGTCTGCCCTCACTTATCAGGCCCCGAATCCCTGACAAACCCCCCTTCGAATATAGACTAGGTTGTCGTTGCATGATTACACAAACATAGGAAGGGGGGCTGCACGTCACAAGTTAAACTGCTACATGTATTTGTTTTCCTTGATAGTTCTCACATTCATTAACTCCTCAGCATAAAGTGAAGGAACAAAATCCACTAGTTCTTACTTATTTAAGCTTATCTTTTAATTAGGTTCAAATTTCCATACTTTAGTTATCAGTGGGTTGGGTCGAAAGGTAACAGGGAAGGACATAGGAATAAGATAAGGTATATTAGTACAGGTTAATATTATACGAATACCAATAACTTCTAAGCTCCTTCTGCTTCCACTCTATCCATTTCCTGGGAACGTACAGGGAGATTCAACAACATGCAGGAGTAACGTTTCGTTTGGTTCATAGCATCAACTGTATCGTCGCTCACTGAACATCAGCTTTAACAGTTTCCAAAGATACAACATCCTGTTATACGGACTAAAACGAAGAAATGCTAATTATGCTTAATCATTAAGAATTAAAATGGTCTAGGAAATCTTAAAACTGCAATAGAAACTCATCTGGTTTCCACGTTTACTACGCTGAAGTCTTAATTCCCTCAGAATTCATACGAACACGGACTCGTCTTCACCCGAACTAGTACCATAAATCCTGTACTATAATGCGAATAATTTTGACCTAAAAAAGCACCCAAATTTGCTGGATCGTATTACACAAAAGGATAAATATCAGCTCGCCAACAGAGACTGCAGTCGGAGGGGATTTTGTGCTGATGAAATTACCATATAATATACAGTACATTAATTATATTGCATATACAGTGTCCAGTTCATTACACAATAAATTAATTCACTTTTTATTTGAATTTCTCGTCGCCAACATCTACAGGGTTGTGCATAACCTTTTGCTAGGGGTCTGGAAAATAAACAA
>JAHWFO010006418.1:289649-534202 GCA_023313115.1 Rhysida immarginata
CTATATATAACTTTTAGCTATATAACTTACACCTGTTATTATCAATTTATTTTCATAATGACATGCAATGCTGGTGATCTTGGTTCTATGAGGTTTCTTGCAAGTTTTCAGAACCAGCTGAACCACGTTTTCATTTAATATGTTAAGTGAAGATTCAATGCTAAATATTTTTAAACATCCATCCTCAAATCCAACAGCGATGAGATTGCATTTCGTAATTAACTAGAGGAAAAAAACAACCAACATCAATTTTAATGCTGATATCCCTTGTTTGGGACGATATTTAAGTCAGTTAAAAATATATATATATAATACAATAAACATGCCATACAAAATATATATACAATAAACATGCCGTACAAAAAAAATCAGGCCCTCTTTGAGAAAAATGCTTGCACTGGTATAGCATCTTCCCCAACAGAAAGTCCAATAAACCACGCACCCCCATATGTAAGAACATATATTGTATTAGTCTCAAAAGCGGTAGCATAATGAATAGAATTAGACAGTGTGATCACTCTCGCAGAACTAATGCTAAAATCAGGCGAGGCGAGATGGTGGATGTATAAAATAGCAGCACTGCTGTCGCTATCATAACAAATCCTACTTGCTGCAAATGGCAATTTCATGTTTCATATTCAGTCTCTGTCATATATTTTATTGTTTCAGTATTGATGAGTGATGAGCATTTTACAATGTGTAATTAGTGAAATTTGTATATTGTTTGTGTAGTTTACAATGTGTAATCTCAAGAAACAGTATTTTTACTCTTATTTTAAAATATCTAAGGCTAAACATGAAAAGCAGTGTGAATGTATGTTAAGTCCTATTATATCTATGAAGAAATGAAAACAGTTCTTTGGCTAGGCAAACAGATGCAGATATCTCATCTAAGCTGTGAATGAAATCATTCATGTATAGCAATAAAATTTTCACAGTAAAAGAAAGCAGCTTTCAGCCATATCCCCCAACAAGCGACCTGGAAATATTTTTGCAAAGGGTACATTATTTAAGACAATATTTAAAAAACTTTTCTTTAAAATATTTTTTTTTTTACCTAGCAATGACAATAAATGATAAACTAATGACAGAATCACTGTGGGTAATTGATAATTAATAGATAAAAACACTTAAGAAACAGTAACTAGTAGTAAGAAGAAGTAAGAATTTCTGTGCCTATAAATTGGGACAGGTTAACTTTGTAATGAAGGAACAATGTTGCAATGTTGTGTCAATACGGAAGAGGGGGTAGGTAATAAGAAAAACTTATTAAGACCGGACAATTGCTTGCTATATAATTATTTGGATATTATTTATGCAAACATTTAAAACCAATTGTACCATTTAACGTGTTGAATGTATGTGGCTTGAATAGCGACAGCGTGGATATACGAGGGGCGATTGATAAATAAGGTCTCCATGGCTGTAACTTTTTTATTTGTTAACCAATTTTCGAAATTCTTTTTGTATCTTATACTCACATTTCTCTTCTATGTAATGCACTATTCACTTTTCGACATAGTCCCTATCCCTTTCCACGCATTGCGCCAACGCGTGACTAGTTGGGTGAACCCGTCGGAGAGGAATTCCGGAGTTGTTTTCGACACCAGGATTGAATGGCAGCTTTGGACCCTCTTCTGGAGTACGATAACGTCCGCCCGCACACGAGTCACCATACACCAGAGATGAAAGATTGCAGTTCAAAAATGAAAGACTTTGCACATTGCGACTTTCACAACTTCCCAAAGAAGAAAGAGCCCCTTAAGGGACATGAGTCGATTCTGACGGTGAGGTAAACACTGCCATTCAATCCTGGTGTCGACAACAACTCCGGAATTCCTCTCCGACGGGTTCACCCAACTAGTCACGCGTTGGCGCAATGTGTGGAAAGGAATGGGGACTATGTCGAAAAGTGAATAGTGCATTACATAGAGGACAAATGTGAGTATAAGATACAAAAAGAATTTTGAAAATCGGTTAACAAATAAAAAAATTACAGCCATGGAGACCTTATTTATCAATCGCCCCTCGTAGTACTGAACAGGCATCTACCATGCGTTATTAAGGTATAAAAATTCCTAGAAAGTGATGTATTAAGTTTGTAAACTATGAAGAGTAAATAATTTTAATCGTGTATATTTACTATATAATTAAATTTAAAAAAAAAAAATTCCAAGATCTATATTAGAGTCATGCATGCAATGGCCTTCTTGCTGCCTGTACTTGTTCCTTCATTGCAAGGTTAACCTGTCCCAAACTATAGTCCTATGCCATTTTCCAGGTTTCAGCCAACGCCTACACCAATTTTGGAGAGCTGGAATGGAATATTCGCTCCACGCCTGCACCAATCAAAGGTTTCGAGAACTACCTGATGCACTCAGGTCTGCATGATACATAATACCTCAAGGGAACATTTGGCACTACCACCAGTACAACGTTCGATAACTTGAATAATTAACATAGGTGTTTATATGTTATTTATAGTGCTTGTCTCTTTTGAAAATGATTTAAATCCTGCAATGTCTTTCCTTTTAAAAAGGCAGTTTGTTTAACTGGCTTAATCTGCCAAATATTATTCAAACAATGACTGCTATTCAATCTGTTCTCTCTGGATGATGAGCAATTTTTCTGATGAAAATGTTATATTCTCAAATGTCTTTTCTTGATCAAATAACATCTGTGACATTCTAACATGGAAGACAATTCTCTAACCAAATGATTACAAAATTAGATGACGGCAACACAATGCATAGGAAATAAGTTTCTGGCCATTAATTCCAAAAATGTATTATAAATCTGCCCCCTAATATGATTATCATATACAGTGCGTCCCATAATCTTAGGTCCACCACCAATTTTGGACATACTTAATGGCAACATAATGTAGGAATGCTTATCTCGAAACTATGAATTCAGGAACTATTTCAAAGCAAAATAAACACATGTTTATTTCAAAAATGCCACACAATAAATTAACAAGTGAACATTAGTAGTATTGGAGTGTCCCATAATCTTAGGTCCACCCCTCCAAAATACAAAAATAAATGAAGGAAATGCAATGCTGTTAAGCAATCCTGCCACCCTTATTCAGAACATCAAATAATCGTTTTGGCATTGATACCACCAAATTTTCCAGTATTCCTGTAGGAATGTTATCCCATACCTTAATGATTGCAGTTTTCAGGCCCGCAATAGAAAAATATTGTTTCCCTTTTTTTAAACGGCTCTCGCTAGGTAATCCCGGAGATTCTCTATGGGATTGAGATCTGGCGATAGAGCTGGCCAGTTAAGAATGGGCACACCATTGGAAAGAAACCATTCAAAGATTGCCTTAGCTGTAAGCACAGGTCCATTATCTTATTGAAATTTTACGTGAGAATTGTTCAGTTTTTCTATCATGGGCAGAAGGTTATCCTCTAGCATATTCTGATAATCTGTTGCTTTCATTCGATCTGTAATGAAAACAACAGGGGTCTTAACACAACCACAGAAAGCTGCCCATATCACGACGCTTCCTTCACCTTGTTGTCGTTTGGAGTATAGTTGCTGAGATATTTGGATATCACTCCAGTAATATTAGAATCCATCTGGACCGTCGAGATTAAATTTTTTTCGTCGAAAAAAAATTATGTTCTTCCATTGACTGGTCCACTGAATTCTTTCTTGGCCCAGCCAAGTCTTTTCTGCTTGTGTGTCAATTTCAGAGGTGATGGCGGCTTTCGATGGCTTAAACAATGTTTGGATTCGATTTCACAATCCTCCCAACAGTTGACTTTGATGTTGGAATGTTGGTTGATTGTGCAATTTGCCAGAATGATGCAGAGGTTGAAGCAACCTGTTTTATAATGTTCCTCTTCATACGATCTGTGATCTTGCTTGGGCGCCCAGATGACTTCTTTTTGCCATACATAACTCCCAGCTTCAAATAATTGTTGACCACATTGTGAGAGCACTTTAGTTTTTTAGCTATTTGGCAGCTAGAATATCCTCCACTGTTGAATACTTCAATTTGCCCTCTCTCATGTTCATTCAGCGGCTTCCCATGTGTCATTTTGATGGAATACGGAGATCAGACTGCAATGTGTTTTCTAACAAATATGCAAATATTTCAATGCATTCTCTGAGCTACATCCAGGACTTTGGTGGGGTGGACCTAAGATTATGGGACACTCCAATACTACTAATGTTCACTTGTTAATTTATTGTGTGGCATTTTTGAAATAAACATGTGTTTATTTTGCTTTGAAATAGTTCCTGAATTCATAGTTTCGAGATAAGCATTCCTACATTATGTTGCAGTTAAGTATGTCCAAAATTGGTGGTGGGCTTAAGATTATGGGACGCACTGTAAATTAAAATAAAAATAAGAAACGGAACATAAAGAAATACTTACAAGGGTCCGTTTGCTATCATAGCACACATGATATTCATGTCATTTATAAAAGTATTTAAATCTGGAAAAGGATAATCAAGAGTTTCACTTCTCTCCATAGCTGATTGGTCTTTATATACATGATAAATTCCATTCACCAATTTGAAGACATAGTTTTTACTACTAGGAAATTCACAGTGGAAAGGGTTATCTGTTGGTGGTGGATCGATAGGATGACCTGAATGAAAAAAAAAATGAAATTAGAATGCAGAAATTTTTTACAAAAGGAAGTGTTTCTTAATATTCATTAATTACTAAAAAGTGAATGATCTATATTATATGAATTGATTAAAAAAAAAAAAAAATTAGAAAATTATATTCTTTTATTATGAAAAAAATCATAATTCTCAACTTCTTAATGAACAATAGGAAATCAATTAATAATAAAGTATAATAATTTCAGAAAGTGTTATTATTAACGTCTTCAATGCTTTGTGAAGATGCTGTAGAGCCCAGAGATGTTGAGATTGGACACCCAAACATAACTAAACAATCATAAGGATATTCTTTAAAATTACAATTTATTTTAAGAATAGCAATGTGAGTACAAGTATCAATAATTTTTTTAAGGAAAATAGCATTATTCTATCAATCAGTATTTTCATTTTATATACAATTATACACTCTACATACATTATTGCAAAGTGTGAATAAAGTGCAATTTTACCTTAGCATATGTTTGCCAAATAATGTAAAGCATTCCCTTATGAGACACAAAATATTATACATGCCTGCCATTTATTAGGCACATTCTCCCTATGCAAACAGTTGCATCGGTCCATTCCACTGCACATCACATGACCTGTTTTGGGATATAAATACCTCAAAACTTTCCAAAGGCAATTTAGACTATAAATCATAGCAATAATGAGAAATGTGCTAAGATCTAACAGACTTTGAACATGGCATGATTATAGGTTCACAATGTGCTGGACAAAGCTTCTCTGAGACAGCAATTCTCCTCAAAAATATCGAATCAGCAGTATGCTAGTGGAAGAAAACAACTTGACGAGACAGGTCAGCAAAGGCTTTCTAGAATTATGCAAGCCAACTGCCAGACCATTGTTGCCCAATCAACATCCGAATCTAATATTGCTTCTCAGACAACCATCTCACAATGTATGCTGTTCTACAGGGTGTCCCAACAGGCTGTTTACAAAATTTACGTGCTGGTGTCAAACCATCACAAACGAGTTTTACATAGAAGTTGTGTCCAAAAACCAAATCATGGGGTGCTACAGCAACATTGTGTCTAAACAATGGATGACTTGACAGACGTCTGTTTGGGAAGCGCTCTCGGTACATGCGTCTCGTTGCTTGTCCATTTCCATCCACGGCCCCATAAACGTAATGCTTATCGACCAATTCTTCATTACTGAACATCCTCACCTGAAATGATTCCACTTTCAGTTCTCCAATACATCTGTGAAAATCAACCTCTAGTGGTGGCTAGTCACAATTTGGACACAACTTCCTATGTAAAACTGTTTGTCATTGTCTGACAGACCAGCACAAAGTTTGTAAATGACCTTGTGGGGCACCCTGTAGATTGGGTATTGTTGATATTGAAAACGAACATGAAAGAATGCCTTCTGTCGGCAAAAAAACACCAGCACTGGACCATCAAGACTGGAAAAAGGTTGCTTGATGAGTTGAAGTTCCTGTTACATCATGCTGACAGCAGACACAAAATTTGGTGCAAATAACATGAATCCATGGACACATATCTGTTGACAATGGGGAAGTGTAAAGGTGTGGAAAAGTTTACCTGGCAATTGTTGGGTCCACCATAGGCATTAAGAAACCTGGCAGGGACGCTGCAGATGCATTACATTTTGCGCCATCTAGTGTGTAAAATTTGTACTTTTATATTGTAAATAAAGATTTTCATTTGCTTGATTGGAAATATTTTTAGATTGGTGGAATAAAGATGGATGGCATGTAATCAGCACTATTTGGATGGTTTATTGGATGGCCACAGTAAAAATGTTTTCCACATATCTTGCTGTATTTACTTGGATTCCATATTTTATCCTTACTATCAAAACCATTAATGCATTTGTACAAGTATTAAAAAGAGTTTATAATTTATCTGCCTAATTATTTTAATCCATTTATTTCGCCATTCAGAATTCTTTTTTATACTTGGCAAATTAAACAGATATCTTTGGTATCGAATAACTATTCGAATTATATCCTAGGATGCAGCAATAGATGCCGCCACACGTCCTTTTTAGTGACTGTTTTACAGCATTTTCTATTGAGGAATCCACCATTTTACAATATAATAATTTTAAATGTCAATACTAGGTGGCGCTAAAATCATAATAATTATAGTGTCAAGTTTCCTATTGGATTCACACTTGAATGCCAGAGCATACAGGGTGAGTATAAAAAGTATCGGGAAAAGTTTCGGAAAAATGGATTTAATTTCAGATATTGCTACAAAACCTTAAAATTCTTCAAAGTACGTCCCTTGAGCGTCAACACACTTTTGCCAGCGGCTTTTCCACGACTCAAAGGCTCCCTGGTAGGCGGATTCCGGAAGGTCCTTAAGGGTACGCGTGCAAGCTTCTTTGATGGCACTTAGGGTCCCATGGTGGTGTCCTTTGAGGGGTGATTTCACTTTTGGGAATAGGAAAAAGTCTGCTGGGGCCAAGTCGGGCCTGTAAGGGGGTTGGAGAACCATTGTGACGCCGTTTTGCATCAGGTAATTGGTCACCTTGGAGCAGGTGTAGCAGGGTGCATTGTGGAGATGAAATTTCCAATTTCTGGCGTGGCTGGCCTCACCCAGTTGACCCTTCAGCACTCCTCCACACTCTCTCGGCCATCTTTGAAAAGCCTGTGCCACTTAAAAACTGCAGTTTGTAACATGCTTTCATCCTTGAACACTTGGCGAATCATGTCCAACGTCTCCATACTAGATTTCCCCAGTCCAACACAAAATTTGATGGCATACCGCTGTTCAATCATTCGCTGGATTTTGAGCTTGCACCGGAGTCACTCGACAAGGGTCCACTAAAACTTCGATCTAGCCTGAAAAACGCTTGCAGGTGACTGATGCTTGGTGCGTTTTGAAGGTCAGACCCCACACCATCGAGCACGCTCGGTGCGAGTGTGTTGCGAACTACAGTCACGTCGGGAAAAATTGTTCCCGATACTTTTTATACAAACCCTGAATGTAGGCATTTTTGCTGACCAAGTGCATCCATTCACGTTGACAGTCATCTCCAAGCAGATGGGTACTTGCAGTAGGATAATGCGCTGGTGCAAAAAACCCACATCACCATGGAATGGTTCCAGGAAAATGAAAATGACTTTTCTTTGCGGTAGTGGTTGTTCAATCCATTGGAATTGGAACATTTGTGGGACGAGCTGGAAGGGAACATTTGCTCCACGACTATACCCCTGTCAAATGTTCGAGAACTGACACACTCATGGCTACACGTTACACAATGACTCAAATACTTTCAGCACCTTGTGGAACTTGACGAATTCAGGGCATTTTGAAGGCACAATGCACTACGAAGTGGATGTACCTAACAAAACGGGCGGACAGTATCTTCTTATATTCTTTTCTTTTTTCTTTTTTCCATTGAGGTAAAAAATTGACGAAGGTTTAACTTGTTCTCAAGATACAAGTGATTTCATTGGAAAACCAGAACAGTTTAATGATTCTATTTGTATTAAAATTCTCATATATGACAATATATTATATCTTGTATGTGGAGATGGTGACCTGCAGATACCAATGAATGGTGTTGGCATGTCTGCAGAATCTGGGAAACAGTTTGACAAGAAGGAAGCATTAAAGTACACCAAGCAAGAGCAGTAAAGTGTTGAGATTTTTGTTTAGTAATGGAGCTTCATTGCTGGATAAGAATTCAGCAACATGACAGGTGTATGGGTCAAACAAATATATGAGTGGACTATATTAGTTGGAGAACGGCATCACTACGGTGGAAAATTTTCCTTGCCCCATTCCAACACTTATGGCAGTCATGGAAGACAACATCACAGCCAAGGAGAATGTAATACAGAAAAACCTGTCGAAGATGCATCAGTATTGAACATTTTGGTGCTGAATGAGCCTATCACATCAATCATGATGAGCTGAAGTTCTGAAAAGTTTATGTCACATACAGAATTCTTTTTCCACATTATCTAAGTGCTTATCAAGACCTGGTGTAAAAGTATTGAACCAGAAGAGGACTATGTTGAACACTGAAAATATAATTATTTCAGTGTTTGCATATACTAATGCACTACCACAAAAGTACCCCTAGTGTTTATGACCGAGCAAGTCCTGGTAACGATGATTCTGGCTCCAAGAAAAGCTGGTGAATGACCAAAATTTAGTCATCAATCTCACTGAAGTTGTTCATTGGTTTACTCCATCTGTTTGTTCCATCATTAGATCTACTGTGAATAACCAGCATTAATATTAGGAACAACATAGTTCAGCCTATAGTTCATTTATAACTTTCCAAGGACTTCCAGGAAGAATCTGTTGATTATAAATGAATAATAACTTTAAGATTTCTAATTTCCAAAGTAAGGGAGGGTCAGAGCAAGCTAGTTAGAGAGAAAACATCATCCAGACCCTAAGACTCGAAGTTTAGTGGGAAATCATCTAAAAAACACAAGAGTGGGAGGAAACTAATAATAACTGACAGAGACAGGAGAGAATGAAAGAGAATTGTCAGCACCAATTGGGAGGTGGCAAATCCAAAAAAAGACCATTTTAAAAGCCTTATACAGAAAATATTGAAAATTCAATAACATCAGAAAATAGAACTATTTCTGAGCGGTTTGTTTGTGTCAATATCAAAAGCAAATTTACAACAGGATTTTTATCCTCTTAAAATATAAAAGCAGACGGACTTAAGCAGACTCTCACTGGAAAATTCAGATGTATCTTGGTTGACATTCTTGAGTTAAAGGCATATAAAACAAGATCTTAGCTAATATGGAGATTATAATCTTGATTAATGATAAGCCAATAAAATTTAATTTAAAATTTTCAATTTACTGGTGAGGGGGTAAAAAAAAAATCTCCTTACAAAGTTCTTTAATTTTTGATTTTCATACTCCTAATCAAATTAAGCTTGTTATTTTTTAATCATTTAACTTCTATTCTTAGTTCCTCGCACTCTTGAGCACATTAGGCAACAAGTGTTTTCCAATGTTTTACGTTTGAGGTTTCAGTTTGGTGACAGTTGCAGAGTTGTGAATACTTGATCGCATCAGGTGCCGGACACCTGTTTGGATTTCCTCTAGTGTCGTCATTATGAAAGATCTAGCACTTCTTTGCTAAGATTAGTTAGAGAGATTTACCTTCCGCAGCAATATTGTTTTCATGGGGCCGAGTTGTTAGCCCAGCACCCAATCCTCCCCCTTTCTCAGCCATGGCATATAACTTCCATCTTGCTAATTAAATTGTTTCATCATACCCACAATTTGCGATTCTCTTATTCAATTTTGCTGATGGCATGGTTTAAACTTAAAATCCAGAAAATCATTTAAATTCAGAGGGTAACCACATTTTATTTGTTCAAACAAGTCAACAACACAAAAGAAGTTGCTAACTTTAGAAATCCAAGATGCATTTAGAACAAAAAATAGTGAAATCTTATAAAGAACATTAGTATAATGATATATCGCTATAATTTTAATAAAACACCATAAGGAAAAAAATTAAATAATAAAACCACCTTAAAATATATGAATATGCATTCCATTACCATATTTCTTAATTTAAAGTTTTCATTCTATCCATAAACATAATAGAAAATTTGCAAGATCTTTAAATATAATAATAAAAGATTAATATCATCAACATTGTTAATTGTTAGATAGAGTATATATAGAAACAATATACACATCATTTTCTTAACAAATGCAGATATGTCTAAAGACATACAATGTTAGTGTTTGTTAATTGCATTTATTAAAAATGCTTTATCAGACTTCCAATAAGAAAGCAATCACATTATTCAGACGTTAGTTGTTATCCAGAGGTCAATTTTCAACTGCTTACTTGAATTTATTTGAGAAGAAGAAGTACTTTCTTCAGAGTCTGAATGAAAAGGAGAGTCTGCAAAGTAGTAAAGAGTTTTAGTCTGCAGAAGTGATAACTTAAGATTGTTACGGTAAAAAAGTCTTGTTACTAAGATTTGATATATTTTTGAAAGCATGAGTTAAGAAGGGATAAATCTTATTTAAGCATGTACATTAGAAGCTGTTTCATTTACAAAATGAAACATTATTGTATAAAATTAAAACCCAATCCATGAATAGCGATAAAATTATTAAAATAATTGTACAAAATTTTTAAGAGCTTTGAGAAACCTTACACATACAAAAATAAAGAAACTTTATGATGCCGTGGATATAAGCATACGAGATGGAAGAGCAGCTCTGGTTTCCTTCCATCTATTTTCTTACAGATTTCTCCCCACTAAAAATGATATATTGGTGCGCAACTTAATTCTGTCGGATTTGTTTGATATTAATTTTATTTATTTCTCAGAATCCGTATCACATATCTATTTGAAATAATTTCACTGCCACCACCTTTCTCATAATTCAGGCAACATTCGGATTCCATGGCAGAAGACCAAATCATTCTGACTGAATGAAGGTGGCGATCCAATTTTGCATTTCATTTTGATGACTGGTACCTTGTCAGATTCTGCTTAAATCTGAACTAGTGACAGTTCTTAGAAGCAATGTACAGAGTGTGCAAAGGTGGGGTAGGCTTCCCAACGAATTTCATTAGGACATCCTTTACCATATGAGGGCAAGCATTGCCATGCAGCAGCACCAAAGTGTTGATTCTATGGCAGTTTTCCTCAAATGTGTAATGGTCTGTCCTGACAGGAGAAGCTGATGGTACTGCAACCTCTTCTGATCACTCAGATGCACAGCAGAACATTATTGTGAATGTTGTGTTTGGGCTACAAGGAGGGGTGGGGGTTCGACAGAATGTCAAGCATATACAAGGTGAGACGATTAATAAACGAGACTGGAGCAATTTAACAAATACAAGACATATCTCTGGCAAAACTGTTTAATATCTTCTGAGGCGACACACTTATTACAAGTTTTAGAAACATGCGTTAGAGTCCTCTGTTTTAACCCTTTCAAATTCGGCTGTAACATTTTTTTTGATGTCCTCTATGTTCCAAATCTGTGTCCTTTCAGACTTGTTTTCACCTTTAGGAAGAGGAAAAAGTCTGGTGAAGACAAATCTGGGGAATAGGGAGGGTATAAAGCTCCACAATTCCGTTACTGGCTAAGAACTCGTTGACAAGCACTGTTGTGTGCCGTCTGGCATTATAGAGCAGTAAGAACCAATTCCCTTTTGCATAAAATTGTGGCTGTACTCTAGGGATTCTATTAATTAGATGCTGCAAAATCTCCCTGTAAACTCCTTGTTGACTAACTAGGGGGGAAAAAAATGAATAACCAATTTATCAGTGGATATGGATATCAGCAAAACACAAGAAGCCAATCGCTTTTCCACAACAAGGTTTTATTTACCACAAATACGTATTTCGAGTGCTATGCACTTATTTTTCAACATGACTCACAACCTTGTTGTGGAAAAGCGGTTGGCTTCTTATGTTTTGCTCCATGTTGACTGTTTGCCGAGGAGAAATAAACTCCTTATGAAAAATGCCAGTGCTGTCAAAGAAAGTGATAAGCATTACTGTTTTCGTGGGAATGTTGGGGACTGCCATTCCATGCTCTGTTATTTTATCACTGATAGCACTAGGTTTCGTCTCCTGTCACAATTGAATCCAGTAAGTTCGGGTTGGCACCTGTGGCCACGATGAATTCAGTGCAAGCATCCACTCAGCTTCCTTTATGCTCATCTCGTAAGAAATGTGGCACAAACCGAGCACACGGTTTCTGTTTGCCCAAATTTTCTGTTAATATTAGGAGAACTGTTTCTCGATTAATTTTTAAAACTTCTTCCATCATTTACAGGTTCATTCGCCGATCACTTAACAAAAATTCTCTCACCTTCTTGATTGTTTCCTGTGTTTGTACAGTTTTCGGACGTTCCGTCCGTTCGTCTCAGCCCTTCCTAGCCATCCCAAAATCTAGCGAACCATTCAAAAACACATGCACGAGATAGTACTTCATCACCATACACTTGCTTTATCAATTTGTAAATTTCTGTAGCGGTTTTTCCAAGTTTAAAACAGAACTTAATGTTTTCCCTTTATTCCATGTTTAATATTGGAATGTCAACTCATGACTACCTGCGATTGAAGCAAGAGAATATATAGGTTGCAAATTGTATAGTTCATAGATCAAAGTGCACACTGTCGTGGTTGCACAAGCTTGAACACGTTCAAAGTAGTGTCAGTCTTGTTTATTACCAGTAATTGTCGAACCTTGTATTAAAGAAAAATTGTAAAATAAATTTATTAACTTCAACATAAAAATCATTAAGAAACGGACAATTATTGGAAGAATTCTTAAAAATTGGAAGACAATTCAAAATTTCAAGTATGTACGATAAAAAACTTTAAAAGAATATATGCAGTTTCTAAAATCTTAAAAGTTCACTTCACTCAGAGATTACATAAAAGTATAAGGGTTCCAATGCATTATATCTAAAAATGTTTGACTAGCACGTTCCAGTAATTGTCAATTTGTCCAGAGATGTTGACGAAGAACTTGTATAACTTGTCAATGATATTGAGAAAATTTGCAATTTTTTTTCATAAGTTGTAATTAAAAATCATCATGTAATTTTGTTAACTTCAAAAAATAAATTTTTAAAACTTTTATGTTTGTCAATTCTTTAATATCATGTTGTTAGTTTGATGAAGAACAAGTGACATGTTCGAAAACTTTTACTATTTTTATTTCAGTTTATTTAACCTTTTTCAACAATATATCCAGGATTTTGAATTGACAACAATTTGGTGGAGGCAGCAATTTGGTGAATGACAATTCGGCAGAGACCAGAACTGTCATCTACCGAATTGTCTTGCTCCTTAGATTTCTTTTTCAGACCAGACCCAATGTTTATTACTGACAATTTCTTCTAAGATAATTTATCTTTTTTTTTTTAAGTTAACGATATTATATGGTGATTTTAATTAGAACTTATGTAAAAAAATTACAAGTTCTTTGTCAGCATCACTGGTAATACACTATATGATCACAAATATCCGGACACATGCACGTTTGCGCTCTAGCCACGATTTCATGGAAATCAATAGGGCGTTGCACATCCCTTTGCCCAAATCACAGCTTCCACCCTTCGGGGAAGACTTTCCACCAAATGTTGGTAGGTACTTTCCGGAATGTTCCTCCATTCCTCCCGAAGAGCGAGAATCAGTTCAGGTACAGAAGTTGGCCGATGTGATCTGGCCCGCAAGCGTCTTTCCAATTCATCCCACAGACTCTCTATAGGATTGAGGTTGGGACTTTGTGCTGGCCAACCCATTTCTTCGACCCCTGAGTCCGCAAACCACTGCTGTACACGCCTCGCTTTGTGGCACGGAGCATTGTCGTGTTGGTAGAGAAATGGCCCGTTTCCGAAAAATTGCCACAACGTTGGAAGTGCACAGTTGTCCAAAACATTCAGATAACGGTCGGAGTTCATGATTCCTTGCACAGGAACGAGCTGGCCCAGTCCGTACCATGAAAATGAGCCCCACACCATGACTCCTCCTCCTCCGAACTTGACTGTGGGCTGTGTGCACTCAGGTAAGAAGCGTTCTCCAGGTATGCGCCAAACCCAAACTAGTCCATCGGATTGCCAGAGTGTGTAGCGAGATTAGTCTGTCCACATTACACGTTTCCATTGGTCCATTGTCCAGTTTCTGTGGGCTTTGCACCACTCCAGACGTCGCTTGGCGTCGACCCTGCTGATGTGGGGCTTGTGGGCAGCAGCACGGCCATGGAATCCCATCGTGTGCAGTTCCCGACGAATTGTCATGGTACTGGCATCATTTGCAGAGGCGTTTCGAAACTCTGTGGCAATTTTTTCCGCCGAGGACTTCCGGTTGCTGCGGTGACACGACGAAGCACTCGACGGTCTCTGTCCGTTAGTTTCTTGGGTCTACCGGTTCGTTGTTGAACTGTTGTTGATCCCCGGGTCTTCCATTTCATAATGACATCGCCTACTGTTGACTTGGGTATCTGAAGAAGGCTGGAAATGTCACGCACGGACTTGCCGCATAGGTGACATCCAACGATGGTTCCACGTTGGAACTCACTGAGCTCTGCCGAACGACCCATTCTTGCCAATGTCCAAGCAGAGTTGTGTCTGAAGGTGTGGGAAGCTATTTAAATGATGTGCAAGTCATTATCATGTGACATTGGGCCAATCGATGATCTGTGAGGGGTGTCCGGATATTTTTGATCATATAGTGTATGTTGGAAGCCTTTTCTATTTTTATATAATTTCTAGGTGAGATGAACTTTTTATATTTTAGAACAGTAAATGCAATTGATTTGAAGGGGTCCATAAAAACCCTGAAGAGCTTATACAGTCGAGCTAAGACCTTTATGATCATATTGCTGAAAACAGAATTTGAAATATTTAATCAGTTTTCAAGTTATCATACAAATAGCAGACGGATAGATAAACGTGCATTCTTATAAATTAGCTTTCAGCTAAAGCTCTTAATAAAGGTTTCTACATGCCCTACTAAATTGTGTTGTTTTGTTGAGTAGTAAACTTTTGTCACACCACCCTCTTTTTATTTTTTATCAATAAACTTCGATTTTGTTTGCAAATCTGTTTTATTTTATACTGTAAATATATATTAAAAAATTACATTTTTGATTTAGTATTTTAGAACTAACAATTTTTAAATAAACTAGAAAAAAAAAAAGTCAGTTAACTTAAACTTTTGTTGCAGGCCTGTTTTCTGTCTGTTTTTTTCAAGTTTATAAATAATATTTATGTTGAGATTAATAAATAATTATTGCCATTTTCATTATATTCATCAACTAATTTATTAAATTCTTTATACTAATCATACAGACTGTCTCACCTAAAGTGTTCTAAAATACAAATCCGACAGAGTACTTTCAATGTGAGGGATTTTTATGTGTATTCCATTTACAGTATCACCCGCTTATAGCGAAATTCAAGGGAACGAAGTTTCTTTTCGTTATATCCCGATTTTGTTATATCCGAATGTAATAAAAATGTACGTACAGTCATAGAATTAAAACTAGCCATTAAAACTAGGCATAATCATTGTTTTAGTCAATTTTATTCAGGATGAAAAAAATCCGATATGATTTTCTGTTTCATAGTTTTTACATAACTTTTGTTTATAAATTTATGCAACTTAAGATAACTTTCAAAAATTTCGTTTGGCACATCGCTGTAGATGGTTAAGTAATTTTTTACTTGATTCATCAGCGAGTCCATCTGCTTCGATGATGGTATGGGCGGTTCTGGTTCATCGTCACTTACTTGGCTCTCCTCTCCGCCATCTTGGATTCTCTGGCTCTCTTCCGCGATGGCGTGCTTCTAAAATCTTTAACTTTAACTCTAGAGATAGAGTGTTTCGCTTTGGTGTACATGTTGAACTCCTTGAAAAATTTTGCATGAATGACTTGACAAAATCAACCAAGCCCATAAATTCTCATGGGCCTTGCAGTTAACCATGTGATGGCACAATCATATGATTGGTTCAAGTGGTTCAAGTACAATCACGTGAACGTTCAACTAGACGTGGCGGCCGTGACAGCGGGAATTTTTAACCAACCAATCACAATAAAGAAAAATCACTGTTAGGAAAAAATGTTACACGTGTCTACGCATTCGGTCTAGACCGACTTATAGTAACAATTAGTGATATTTTCCGAATATTTCGTCGATTTCCCTTCGCTGTAACCGGATTTCTTTCAAAAACATTTCTCAATAAACGTGTAAAAATGCATAGAAAATAGACTGGCGGGGTTGGGACTGAATTTTTTTTTGCTATATGCGGGTGTTCGTTCTAACCGTGTTCGTTATAAGTGGGTAATACTGTATTATTATTAAAAAAAAAACCAAAAAAAACCCAACGCACCATTTTCTAATATGGAAGTTAACTTCGAAATGTGCAATGGAAACCCCTGTTTTAACAGACTGTACACAACATTTGAGAAATGTTTTATTCTTGGTGTTTTTTCAATTGATCCAACAGTTTAGGAGATAGAGGTACTGAAAATGTGGTGTTTGGATTTAAAGAAAAGGCAAAAAATAGAAATTGTTTGTCAATTAAAATGAAAACAAAGGTTGATGGTGTGTCTACATAAAACAATGCTATTCATTTATAATCCATTGTAATTAGGAACAATTTCTGCAAGACTAGATTTGCAAGATCACATCACACCGAATTTGTGGACACCTGATCTACCGTAAATCCCTGGACTATTACATATGTGGCGTTATTGAATTGGAAGCTGACATTCCCATTAGTTTTGTCAAGGTTGCCATTGGCCGACATCCAGAAGGACCATTTAATTCGGGCATGTCAGGCTTCCGGTCTCACATTGAAGCAACCTGTTCTCCAACCCTTCCTACATCTGTGTACCTAACTTTGTACGAATAAAATACGTGTTTTGGCATATATGATGCTTTGTTCTACTATCTGCGTCATATCCCCAACTATCCTAGGTAGCCTATACACAAAGTGTGTAAATTATCCTCTCATTGATGTATGTAATTGTAACATAAAGCAGGTATAAAAACAAAGTTGCTGGAATGATCCCCAATGGGAAAGAAAATGATTTAAGTTACTTTGATAAAGGGATGATAGTAAAGTGTTTGGATTGCTGGTGTGAGCATCTTAAACGGGGCAAAATTGTGGCTTTTACAGAACTGTTACAAGAGCATTTAATGAATGGCCCAGAAAAGGAAACGACAAGAAGTGAGAGATCTTCCTGCAGATGAAATGAAAACCTAGTCCATGATGAGTAGGCAACATGGACTAAAGAGTCTCAAAACAAAAAAGATGGCATGCAGTCATTTGTCCAGTAACTGCTAATACAATAGCAATAAACAATTCTGCTGATACCACTTAATGCAGTCAGCCTAGTGGCTAAGACGTCTGGGGTGTAAGCTTTCCAGTTCTCGAATTTGTCATTTCACAGGTTCGAGTTGTGCTGTGGGCATCAGAAATGCATGAAGATAATGATCACATGGCAACTTCTAAAGATTTAAGTTTTATTCATGTGAAATGTAATTTATCATCCATGTTGTAAACAAGTTCAATCAGTTATTAATTACCTTCAGAGAGTCTTGACTCTTCATATTGGATTCCTTGAAAAAATGACTGCCTTGAAGATCCTTCAATGCTTTTTAAGAAACGAGAAGTGACTGGAGGAAATGATTGTTGGGCCATGGTCATATATTTTTGTCTAAGACGAAGAGATTGCACAAGCATGCGTGAAGCTTGCTGTAAATCCTCAAGAGGCACCTACAAAAAAGTCAGAAAAGCAAACTATTACAAACATGCTGAAAAAAAAAAAAGTGTTAATAAATTCCACAGCTGATATAGCTTCTAGCTGCAGAGATAGTTAAATATGTTAATGATAGAGAGAAACTTTTTTGAAAATTGGACATTATATAAATAGTGTAACGTCATCTTTTAAAAAAGATTTTTAAAATGATTATTAACTGCTAAAAGACTGAATTTCGACTTACAAGGGAATCCCTCGAACATGTATCACAGATTTCCACCAAATTGAAATATGTTACTCAATTGAAGCTTGCAAAATAAGAGAATGCGAAATTTTGTTTCTTTCAAAATAAACCATGAAAACGAAAAAATTGAGCATAGTCATACAAGGACTCCATTGTTAAAGCGGTGTATGTGTATTAATGCACTTAACGGAACTTCTTTCTTCCACTACTCAGCAAAAAGCACGAATCCACTTCAGATGAAATCAATGGAAGAGACAGCAGCAGACGACAATTGAATGGCTTCTCAAGTTTCTAAACAAACTTAGTTTTTAAAAATAGATTATTACAATTAGCTAATTGCCTTCCAGTAAACAATGTGTCTAGAATTAATTACCATTTCCTTAATTATTATTTCATTTCATTAAGTAATTCGGTAATCAAACACGGGGCTAGCTTCATGTGCAATGTCGAGTAATACGTTGCGTTGGTGAGGGGGTATGTATCGCAGTGAATTTTAAGTAAAATTAGTATTCATGGATGATTACCTCATAAATTATATCCAGACGAATAATTGTACAGCAAAATTAAGGTTTTATGCTTAATAACAGTGCTCTACCTGCAATTCTTTGGCGACCGCTGCTAACGATTTTGCTTTTCCCTTTGACTGCCATGTTTGTTGAACTCTGCGCACTTCCTAGCGCTCCACTGCCACACAATGGTATCGCTTCCACGGTGTGCTTGCGCGCAAAAAAAAGGCTATGTGGGGTTCCCTTGTTAGTACCGAATTTGTGTGATTATATCAACCGTTTGGATGCACTTTGATTGTTGTGGAAACTTTATTGTAAGCAAACCTTTGTCAATTATTGCAATTCAGAATAACAAGAAATATGACAATATATATATATATATATATTTTCCTTAGAGTCGGCATGATGATGAGAAATAGCAGCATTCCACGGAATTTTCGATCTAGAAGACGTTATGCCGAAGTCGGAGGGCAATAAACAGTTTTGTCCAATAATGTGAATGGGCATTCCATGAGGCAAAGGCTAGAAAACAGCATACGAATTTCACGTTTTTAAAAGGTTGAACTTTTAAAACATAATAGTAATTGGATGGATAAATTTCACAAGTTCTTCTTCTAGACAAGATTCCCCAGAGCCGGACCGAGTGCAGTAACCTCTACTAACAAAACTAATTACCCTCGTTTCATGTACCCCTTGCCCCCCCCCCCCCCAGTTCTTGGGCCCTCCCTCCGTGCTTTTATCAGCATTTCCTATGGTGTTTCCCTCAGGTCTGCCCTAAGTTTAACTTATCTTTCAAACGAGACACCTGGGGAGATATGTCAGAGACTTGATTTCTTTTGCCCTATTCAGCGTTATGTTAGAAGCTAACTTTGAATAAAACTCAAAACAGTATAAACTAGTGCAGATAGTGTCTGGGGATAAATTATATGTGACCCAGGGCTGTTTGAGGAACTGTCCCCTGAAATTAGGAAGACTTTTATTTCGATGATAAAGTAAATTGGCGAACGACCGGAAGAAAGAAGTTTAGCGTCATTTGGTCTGCGAAATTTTTCCAAAAAATTTATCGTGTCTCTTAGAATGGGTAAAAGGCAACAGCAATGTGGAGATTTTGTGTGTCAAAATGAATATATAGGCTCTATCAAATTTAAGGTACCTGGTCATAAATCGGGTTAATTCTATCTTGAACAGAGGGTAGATTATCTATCTAGAACAATAATCTGCGGCACTTACTCCTTCGAGAGAGTTGTGCGCCATCCCATAACTAACGGCTGCTATGAGATGACAGTAGCAGCTGGGACTGATGACTTAACATGCCCTCCAAAGCACGGGGGGTTCATGATGGAAGAGCTGCTGGCGGATGAACAAACCAGTGGCTATCACCAACTGCTGGGCATCCAGCACTGGTCACTTAGCAAATGGGTCAGGCTAAATTCCCCCAACAGCTGTGCCCCAAATAGCCATCCCACCCAGCAGTGGTCCTCAAGCCACTGGCTGTCACCCAGCCAGCAGCTAGCCGCACTTGATGAGACAACCACGCCACGGCCACCCCCATTTCACTTAATTGCAGGGACTAAAGGATTTAGATCATGTGCGATATAACTGTTACGGATTATTATTTACTGATGTTAACGTCTAAATATTACTTCGCCCGTGAAGGGTAATTTGAATATAAAGGGATTGAAAGAGAAGAAAAATCAATTACCTTATGACTGTGGGTATTACTTACGGTAAAGAAGGCAAAGAAACAAAACCAGTTCGCACAATATTATTTATTCAGTCATGTATACGTATTTCGACTGCTCTGAGTCTTTGTCAGCATGTAATACACACTGAAAAGACTGGGGAAAAAGGGGATCAAATAACAGGAAGTAACAAGCGACAGAAATAGCCAAATGTATGAATACAGAAGTTCAACCACAATTTTTATAAGATGACTGACAACACCCCAATGGGCTGCTGTATTAGTCCTTTTCTAGCAAATCTATTCATTAGACACTTAGGTAATAAAGCTGCCACCTCGTTTACATTTTTCTAAACATTCGGTACAGATATGTAGAAGATATCTTTGTGGTTTTTGACAGCAAAAACTATATTATTAGTAACTTCCTCTCCGAGATTAACAGTTTGCCCCCTTCCATTAGCTTCATGATTGAAAGAGGAGAAATTACCATTCCTTAAAAAGTAGGCATGGATTTAAAGTCTGACGTATACAGAAAGCCAAACTCTGTCCTGACATACATCCATGAACGTCAAACCATTGCTTCCCACAACATGGCTGCGTTCAATCACATGATCGATCGAGCGTTAAAAATCCCATTATCTAAAGAAGCAAGGGAAGAAGAATTTGACAGAATCAAGCAATATGCCTTTTGCTCCTAGAAATAGGAAATTGTAATTTGTTGGCTAATGTGCTTGTTAAAAATGTTAATGAAGGGTGACTGATAAACTATAGATACCAATATGATGAGTAAGTACATGGTGCAATAATTATTTAATCTTTGTATGAGTTAAATATCATAGAACTGAAAGTACTCTTTTGATGACTGGATACGCGCAGGTTCTCGAAACAGGAAACTATGTCATGTGCCTCTGATTTATTCAACAGCAAGGCAGGGAGGATCACCAAGCAAGTTTTCAATATTCAAAATTTTCATTTTTTGCATCAAAAAATAATTCATGAATTATCGGCCTATTTCCATTGTACCTCTATTTTCTAAAATTTTTGAAAAGCTTTTTTATCTGAGTTTATCTCACTACGTACTTAGTAACGATCTGATTTCCTCAATGCAACACAGTTTCTTTCCAAATCGTGGAATTGACACCGCTTGTTACGAACTGATAGAATATATCTCGTCTAACATGTCTAACAATAATCTTGTCGTTTCTTTATTTCTTGACTACTCCAAGGCCTTTGGCTCTATTCCTATTTATCTCTTGATATACAAGCTTTCTCATTTTTATAACATTCGTGGTCCCGCATTAAATTGGTTAACTGATTTTCTATCCGATCGTCTTTATACTTTATCTATATTTAACAAATCTTCTTTGCCTCTAATACATAATCATGGAGTTCCCCAGGGTTCAGTTTTATCTCCGCTTCTTTTCAATCTTTTTATTAACGATCTATCTTATGCCCTTTCCCTCTCTTTGCGATATTTTATGCTGATGATGTTACTCTCTCTTTTGCTGATGTTTCTGTCTTGAATTTGCAAAATACTATTAACCATTCTCTTTCTATTCTAAGTAAATGGAATTCCGCTAATCACTTGTTGTTAAATCTTAATAAAACCAAGTACGTGGTCTTTCATCAACGTAACAAGCGTTATGTTCCAGTTGACTTGCCTATTTTTTATAATTCTAAGCCTCTCTATCCTACTAGCTCCTTTAAGTACTTGGGTATTCATTTATCCCCTGACTTGTCTTGGAATAAGCATACTAATGAGCTAGTTAAGTCACTCTCTAGAAGGTTGGGTTTAATCTTGCGTCTTCACTACCTTCCTCCCACGATTCTACTATTATTGTATCATGCGCTGATTCAATCAACGCTTTGTTATGGCATTCAATTTTGGGGTTCAACCTCTAACTTCAATCTATCTCGGCTTTACCGAATCCAAAAATGGTTTCTCAGAGTTTTATTAAAACTTCGTAAATCTACGCCTGTTTCACACATTTTTCTTCTTTTGGGGTCTTGACCGTTTATCAAATTTATATTTTACAAGTAGTAACATTTACTTATAAGGTAATTAATGGTCACTTAAAGCTCTCGACGCCTTTTTCGATCAGGTATCATTTGGATTTTCATTCCTATGCTACTCGGTCTGTGAACTAGATCTGCCTTCCATTAGTCCGAAGGAATTTTCAATGTCGCTGTATTTCTTATGCTGGCATCAGATGGTGGTCGTTTGTACCTGCCGCTCTTCGTGCTTCCCCGACTCCCGCCTCTTTTAAAAGGAATGTTAAATCATTCCTGTTTGATACTTGTTTTTCTACTAACCCCTGTTAATTTTTTTTTCTTGTTTTTATTATTATTATTATTATTATTATGTTAATTTTACTTTTTTTGTAATCCTAATTTGATTTTTGGTTATTTATGGATCTTTGCTTTGTATTTTTTTTTTTTTTTTATTAGCTTGTTTGTTATTTATCATTATTTTCATTTTCTAATTTTTACTTATTTTATGTTGTTTTGTGTTTTTTGTACTTTACCTTCCGGAGACCTAACTCGTCGGCCTATGGCCATACAGGCTCCGGTTAGGTATTTTTGTAATTTTTTTTTCCAAATAAATAAATAAATAAATAAATAAATAAATAAATAAATAAGTAACATTAAGAAACAAATTATGACAAAGCATTAAAGTAATCTGAATCTAACTGCACCATAAAATCAAAAAATTCAAATTTTGGTCTGTTGCCTGAAAACGTTGTTTAGTTTTTATTGTAGCAATGTTCAACAACCAAAATGGAACTTCATTTGGACACATGCTATTTTTCTTTTGTTGAGCAAAGTATAGCTCATGTTGAGAACAGTTCTGTTTATCCATGACATCAATCATGCAGGTTTTTACTAGAAAAAAATGCAGTACTGAAGTACCATTTTTCACGTTCCTAGATCAGTTTTTATAATGAAATAATAAAACTAAAAGTAAATTTTTGATTAATTTAAGTTATATTTATCCAAAACAAATATTCAGGGGTCCCAGAACTCCATGCCCAAACTTCTCAGGGATAAGAGAATATTGATGAACACTTTTCATCATAAACCCATAGTCAAAGATGACTGTTATCAATTATACAAATTATGTAAATACATTTGTAGAACATATAGCACTTAAGACAGTCCAACTAAAGCAGCAATCAATACCAACCACTGCAAACCTTCAAAGCTACTCTAATGAAGAATTTGGCAGACATTTTTCTAATGGAGGAACTACTAACAGCAATGGCAGAACTGTAACTCAGCTAGACTCTCATGAAAGACACCCAAACAGGCATGTACCACACTATTGAACATTTGCAAATGCGCACCAGTGATTTCGTTGAAATGGGATCCTTCTTTGAGAAAATGTGCAACACAAGGTTACAACACATCATGTGCCTGCAGCTACAGAAGACGAGATATTACAATAGGTTGCAGACAATCTAAAAACAAGCTTGTGTTGTCACACATTCTTTAGTGTGCACTGCAATCATGTTTGAAAAGTTGTGCATGAAAACTTGATGCATTTCTTCTATCAGCAAACGAACCATACAATGAATATTGCTGATTACCCTCTTTTGGAAGTGCTTGCACGAAGGTATTCGGCCAAGTCAGCCCCACATTTCCAAGATGTGTTCAGTTCGCTGCAGAAGCCCTGTTTACATAAGAAGACCACTTTAAATAAAACAATTCACATGTATGGGCACCCAAAAAGCCACATACACAATTTGCTTTGCACACACGAGCGCTACAGTATTAATGGACTGTGCATAAAAACTAATGGGCCCTTATTAATGGATGCTCACCTAACTGGGCATTTATTACCACATTGAGAATGTATTGCCAGAACTTTTGGAGGATGTTTTTCAATGATTATTCATCAAGACATGCTTTTACAACTAGAAGGGGTGGTTTCCCATTTCACCTGTAAGGTACAGGAGTACCTGATAGCTAATTTCTAAACAAATGGGATTGCTCATGCAGGCCCCATAAACCAGCCACATCAAATTCATCTGGCCTCATGCATGGACTTCCTGTTGGGCCATATGAAAGAGTGTGGCATATGAAACCCCAGTCGAGTCATGCAGAGACTTTCTAGGATGCGTGGCAGCTGCAGCAGAAGTTAAAAAGGCTAGAAATCATTGAACACGTGAATCGTTCAAAGTTTAGGCGATGCAAAGCCTGCAATGAGAGTGTTGGTCATCATTTCGAGCACATTCTCTAATGCAAGTCTAAGACTCTCTGATGTTAAAGTTATCCGTGATAAATAAAATCGTGAAAGATACCATGTCCTTCATTGTGGTGGTTGACGTCCCCTTACAATTAAAGTGCCAAAGCTCATCCCAGAATCATTTTTGAATACAGGTTTATTGATGGAAAGTGTTCATCTGCAAACTGTTTAATTTATTCAAAAAAATAAATAAGCTGATTTCAATTAGAAAAAATTATTTACACCAGATGTATCCTCTCCACTGATTGAAACCTTCTGATAATGCAGAGCTGAATCCAAATCATCAGTTGCCTTTTCTACACCAGTGACATACGAAGAATCAACAGGTTCATGGTAGCGCTCCTCTATTTCTTTAGCAAACCTACAAACAAATAAAATTATTTTGATTATCCTAATTTTAATGGGTTAAAGCTAGGATAGCATATAAAGTAACACTTGAATTGCTTAGTGTTGCCTGACACTAATAGAAGTACAAGGTGGACATAGCTTATTATTACTATAAAAAAACGTTCATAACACTGTAACTAGAAAAGCTATTTCTATAGAGTTTGCAACAATGAAAACAGACACTCTCAAAGCTTTTAACTGCTTCCGTTAACGTGGCTGATCCCAGCATGCAAGGCAGTATTGCCATCAAAATGGTGACTCCAGAGCAGAAAAAACTTGTGTGCTATGGTCATTGGAATTAAAATCTCCAATTAAAATTCAACGACATTATCAATTGGAATATGGTGAAAATCCACTGATAAAAAATCATTAAATTGCTGGCTCAAACAATTTCAAGCAACAAGATGTGTGTTGCACTCACTGGAAGACCATCGATGCCGAATGAAAGTTGCAAAATTACAGAAGCGTTCATAGCAGTTCAGCAAAATCAAAGTGTCTTGCAAGTTTGAAACTAAACATTCCAAGAAGCACTATCCATAAGGTTTTTGAATTTATACCCCTTAAAATTTGACATTATTCAAGAAAAGGACAAGTTGCGACGTTTTGCATCTGCAGTAGCAATGCCTGACATGGTTGAAAAAAGTGAACAGCACAAATTACGTGGATATGCTGGAATATTACTCATTACCAATCATGGAAAAACATGCTTGGCTAATGTTTCTCCAACAGGACGAAACACTACCGCATTGGGGACTTTAGTTCGGGAGACTCCCGATCACCATTTCCCAGACAGATGGATAAGAGATGATGGCCCAATCTCTTATCTGACATGACCCCTCTCTATTTTTTCCTGTGGGGGGGGGGGGGTATGTTAAGGATAAGATTTGCAAAAGAAAATAAATAAATAAGATGAACTATGCTGGCAAATCATCCAACCCATATCATCCATCACCCAGGAGATATGAGTACCGCCAAGATATTTTACGGGCCTCAAAAGGAGCTCATATCAAGGTGGGCTGATTCATGGTGACATGACTATGGCTGGTATAAAAACTTTGAGAGTTTCAGTTTTCACTGTTGCAAACTACAGAGATAGCTTGTCTGGTTAGAATGTTATGAAGGTATCTTATAGAACCAATAATTTAAAAATATGAGACAAATTAATTGAAACAAAGCACGTTTTCTATATGTATTACTTGTAATCCTGTATTGAAAACAAACACAAAAAATCAGTTTGACCATTTTTTATGTTGGCTGATGCAATCATTACATCAGCAGCTACAGTATTTCATCAGATTTTAGTAATCTGCAGATGTGATTCGACCGCTGTTCGAGATGGATGCAACACCTAGGAAACATACGAAGATCGTAACTCTGCACGAACACACAGTTAAGACATATTTAAAGATTGCTTCAATGGTTGGAGTCACTTTTGATCAAAGGAAGCAGAAAAAGTTTTATTGTCAAACTTAAATTGCCTACATAGAAGTGTATTTTGCTACTTGTAGCATCAAGTGCAACGCTTTAGCCGAATAGCTTCTGGTTTCCCTATTTTGGAGGAGTTTCAGAAAATAAAGCAACTTAAACTGAATCTTCCAATCTTGAAACTCAATACGTTATTTTGAGGTACAAAGTAATTATGGATTTTAAAGCATGACACAAGAGGAATCAATTTAAAATGATAAGAGAGTTAGTTATGCCTTTAATACGGACTAGCAAATGCACCCGGTATTGCCCAGGATAGTTAGAGTTGTAGGTAAAAATTGCCAGCCTCATGAAGTTTAAAAAAAAATAACTCAAGTTGGTTTTCAGTATTTCTACATTTCATTCTCCAAGGCAGGAGTGATCCAGGGCCATCTCAAAGATTGGCCTCTACACGTCCACACTGCCTTCTTAGAGTCTAAACTATTTTAATCATTTTTCCGGTCAAACAGATAACAACACAGATATTTGTAATATGAATGAATATTTGGGTGCAAATTCTGATGAATATATTGGTAAATAAAATTTGGTCAAAAAATACCGCTTGCCTTTAAACTTGATATGTTGGAAGCTGACATTGGTAAACCAACTGAATAAGCAGAGCTGAATATGTATTTTTTTATTAAAAATTCTGCGACACAGATTCGAACCAGGAACCTCGACCATCATGGCCGATGCCTCTACCAATTGTATTTGAAATTTGAACATAGTAACACTCATGGCAAACACA
This sequence comes from Rhysida immarginata, assembly GCA_023313115.1. Taxonomy (NCBI): domain Eukaryota; kingdom Metazoa; phylum Arthropoda; class Chilopoda; order Scolopendromorpha; family Scolopendridae; genus Rhysida; species Rhysida immarginata. The sequence continues at coordinate 316,795 of JAHWFO010006418.1, forward strand.
GTAACACTCTTGACAACCACGTTAATGCTCTTGACAGGCAGCAATGTTAGTCTCTCTCTTCTTATTTAGAGTAATATTTAAAAGAAGGAAGCAATATCTATCTCTATTTGAAATGATTTGTTTCCTCAATGCATTCTGGTAAACAGCTATTGAGCACTGCATATATATAAATGGCATTATTAAACATTTGATCTGCTGTTCATTTTAATATTCCTCTAACACCACCAGGTTAACCATGTGAACACCTCCTAGAAAGAAAGCCTTTGCACGGAATCGTCATACATAGTTACATAAAAAAAAAAGTCAGAATTTAGGGCTTATTACTGCCAGAAATATACGATGAACACCGACTTTTTATGATGATATAACAATATATGACATTTCTGTGCACAGACCTTCTTTCTGGGAGGTGTTGACCATGCCCAGTTTCCCAAAAATAAGTGTTACTAAAAAAAAAAAATAAATTGATGTGCCATAACTCTCATGACAGTAACACACTCAAGACATTTTTCTCATAAAATGTTTTTTAATGATAACCACTTGGGATATGATAGAAAATATATTTTACACATCATTATAGGATTGCTATGCTATTATTATATATAAACAAAGCACTTCAGCTTTGCATTCATCGCCATTGCAATGCTTGTTTTAGTTCGTCGATTATCAGCTCATTTTCTACACATTTAATAAAGATAGTGCAAATGAAAAGCGATATATATTCAAAATGAAATTTTTTTTTTCTTTTAGTTTTCACCACAAGTGAGAGACATTGGTCATTTTTAAAACTCTTCCATAGATTTGCTCAAGATATGCTCCTATCATCATCATCATTTTATTATATCTCAAGTTTGGCAAGAAAATATTTTACCAAATCTTTGGAAAACTTACCAGTTTCTATTACAGTTAATACAAAGTGCAGAAACAGATAATGTAAACCAGTCTCAATTTTTTTTTTAATTTATAGAAGGTGAGATCAGAAAGTTCGGTGAATGAATCGGAAAAACAAATGGGACAAGTATTTCAGAGATGATACTTTACTATCCTTTACAATACACTTTTGATACTGTTCGTACAACTGTTGCATGTTGTGTGAGAAATCCCCTTTCGGCAATGCTTGAAGTTCCCTCATCACAGCCATTTGAATATTTGGAATGTCGAGAAATCTGTGTCCATTCATTGTTGATTTCAAACAAGGAAACTGGAAGAAGTCGTGTGGTGACAGGTCTGGAGAATACTGAGGGTGGTAAAGTTCTGGAATCCGTTTTCGCATAAGGCCGGACATCACTACAATGGTGAAGCAATTCATTTCAACTCCTTCATCCTAATAGAAACGTGAACTATTGGTGTAATAACTTTATTAGTTATCATAACACCTTTTGTAAGCTATGCTTTACTATGAGGACAAATATTCTGACAGGTCCACAGTAATTACTAATCTCTTATCTACCATTCCCCATTTAGAAACCTTCCTAAGGACACGTTTCTCGGCTGTGACGAGGGAATTTTAAGCAGTACCGAAAGAGGATTTGTCACACGCCATGCAACATTTGTACGAACGATGTCAACAGTGTATTGTGGCCATGAGGGCTTACTTTGAAGGACAGTAAAGTATCATCTCTGAAATACCTGTCCCCGTTTGTTTTTCCAGAGTCATTCCCCAGACTTTCCGGTCTCACCTTGTATACTTTGTAAATAATAAAATGACAAAAGCAAATGCAGAAAATACAGTAGTTCATTTGCACTTTATCATAAACTTTTGTAGACATATGGAACTGTTAATGTTACTATTCAGTAAAAGTATTTTAAAATGAGAAAATCAGTGAATATCATTGCTAAAAATCTGATCTCAGAACAATAAAACGTAAAATTTCAAATTTCTGTATAAGTGTAATACATGTAGTAACTTGTCTGATTCAATACTTAAACTTACAAATACCCTTTACATGTATTTTCATTTCTAAAATTGATTAACAGAAAAGCAAATATTTGTTTAAGAAAACCTGTATATTTTTAACTTATTGATACAATAATTAAAGCAGCTATAAAAATAGATCCATTTCACGCTCACATTATATTTTTGTGACCATTATAAATAAAAGAATTATATTTCACACACAAGTACAGAGGTTGAATCAAAAGTAGTGGCTGATCACCGCACAAACTTTTAAATGGGCACCAGACAGGAACCACTCATTGCTAATCTTCAAAGTAGAGTCCATCATCATGCTCGATGGTCTTCATCCAACGATCAGCCAGTTGGCAGATGCCCTCACGAAACCACTCCTCCGGTTTCTGGGTGTAAAAGTCATGCACGGCGTCTTCAACCTCACTGACATTGACGAAGCACCGTCCATGCAGGAAGTGCACTATGAACCGGAAAAGATGGTAGTCGGAAGGTGCCAGGTCGGGACTGTATGCTAGATGAGGCAGAACCTCGATTTTTTCCAGTAGTTGACAACACACCTTCACCCGTTGTTGTGCTTGTGCAGGCGTCAGCTCGTGGGGCACAACTCGACAGCTCCTGTTGACCTTTTCCATGGCGTGCAGATGTCGAACCACACTCGATTGTGATGTCCCGATGTCTGCCGCTAGTCCATGGGCTGTGCTGCCTGGGTTGGTTTCCACTTGTTGCCGTAGGGCTATGTCATCCACTTCTTTGGGTCTTCCGCTCCTTGGCACATCTTCTAGGCCCATGTCTCCAACAAAAAGCAGGAGAACCACCGTCGTGCTGTCCATTCATGGTCACACCCTGATAGGCTGCTGCTCACGCACTGGTCTCCTTTTTCCCATAGTGACGAAGGGGCCCACGTATCACCAATTTTGCTGCCATATTTTTACACTGGCTGACGCAGGTGGCATAATGTCTATGGCATTCAAATTTGTACTGACATTTCTTCCCACTCTTTTCTCTTAATAAACTGCGATATACCTTTGTGGTAAATGGTCTTCGCCCAGAATTCGTCAAACTCTAACCCCCCCCCCCCCCCTCCGAGTCAGCCACTACTTTTGACTCAACCTCTGTATATCAAATGACTCTTTTTGATGTTTAACACACACATACAAAAAAGTATAACTGCATGTATATGAAATAACTTTAATTTTCAAAAATAATTATAAACACTGTTTTAGGGAACAATGGGATCAGCTGTGTTAAGCAAAGCTGAACACAATGTAATATTGTACAAGATAGATCAATCTTCTTCACGGGGACCTTTAATCACCGAAAACAGCAAAGTTCTTTCTATCCACTGCTTGTGCCGATTTTTTCATGTTGGAAAGTCATAACATTTAATTTTACTTAAAGCGTTTGTTCCTGCTCTCAATGAACACCCTGAAGCACAATGACTTTTTGTCATAAGTTAATGCAATAAATATTACGGTATAAATGAGAATTTTTTTTAAAAAATCTGGAGACTAAAGAACAATTACAGGTTTTCCGCTGACGAGTATAGGAACGTCCGCTTAAGCCAAAACCTTTGCTTCATGCATGCGCAATCATTGTTTCCTGTGCGCGATGTGTATAAATTAAAATTGAAAGACTTATTTTTCTAGAGAAAATCATGGTAACTCTCATGACAATCAATTGGTATATGGTATATTCACTTGAAATCCAGATTTCTTCTTGACTCTGAAGCACATGTAAAGCAATCTGTGGGGCCGTCAACAGCTTGCAAGAGGCTATGATGCAATCCTAAATCACTGAATAATCCAAGTGACAATTCCAATGACTAAACTAGATAAATACTTTGATTCCGGTAACACTCATGACAAGATTTTTAAATGACAATGATATATTATTTAAATTTTAATTAAATTTCCATTTAAAATTGATTTTAGCTCAAGTTTTTATTCATTCAAATTATTTTTAATTCTTTTCTTATTTTTTCATTTTTTTAAGTTTTGATTCACAACATATGGGAAAGGGACTCTCACTCGCTGTCTGCTTTCCGTGTAAAAAAATTGATAATTATCAATTAAAAATTTGGAAAATTAACTTCGTTGATATTCTATTTTCTAAATTATATTATTTTCAACATCAGATTAATTTTGTTTTTTGATTTTCTGATTTAATCAATGCTATTTTTAGATAGGGACTGAAATTGCACCCAAAAAAACATTTACCCTTATACAGAATAGCCCTAATTTCATTTCATTTCATTTCATTCTGCATCCTAATTTAATTTCTTTTTTTCATTTGTTTGTTTTTTATTTATTCAAGTCATCCTATCAATCGACCACCAACCAACCGATTAACCCTTTCCACTGTGAATTTAATTTCTTATATTCACTGGCAAGCAGTGACATTATGTCTGTAATGGTTCTCATGCAAGAAAAGAGTCCAACTTCATACAGTAAAACTCTTGCGCTTAAAATCTTAAAACATTAGCAGTAAGCAATACATTTTCCGAATCCAAAGAACGAAGCTCTTGCACTACTCGAGTTCTATACGGCCGTAACAGACGTTTAGTAGCCATCTAGAAGGATGAATATGAGGCCCCTATTTCTTGAAACAGCCGCCGAAGTGAGCTCTGCGGAGAGCACTGAAGGGAAGCTTGAATTTTCTTCAGAAACGTGGTCGTCACCACGGGTTGTCGAGCACTTTTAAGCTTATCATAAACCTATTGCTTGTCTCGTGAAACTGGTATACAAGATCATACAGCTTGGTACAGTATAGGAACATCAGGAAACTTCCTTTGAAAGCGCTGAATGCAATGTTGGTATGATTTTTCCGCAAAATAAACTTCTAAGAATGTGACTCTGTTCTTGCGTGAGAACCATACTGACTTAACGTCGCTGCTCACCTGAGCCTGCGCAACCATCACATCATTCCTAAGATTACAACTACCTCAAACAGCTTGATAACAGCTTTGTAGCAAAGTTTTAAACTTGGAGTTCGGGAACTTTCAAATCACAGTGTACTTTTTAATACAGTAAACAGTTGCTTCCATTCGTTTCCCTAACAAACTGTTATCAAGTAATCTCCTAAGTTAGTGGCCGCGTGGTCTTCTTCGATCGGGGCAGTCTTCATTTTGCATGTAATAATCTTGGGATGTAAGCTTTCAATTTTGCTGTTACGGGAAAAAGTTATAGATAACATCTAGTAAAGTGTATAAACATTTTTTGAGCCACCTTCTATATCAAAATAAAAAAAAAATAAAAAATTTAAATATAAGATGCTACCCAAAATTTCCGAGAATTTTCTTGTAAAAAGCAGAAAATATACCTTACACCCTAATTTCCATTATCACCTTCAAAGTAGTCACCTCTAGCACATATGCAATGATCCCAACGATCTTTACCACTTTTGGAAGGCTGAAGGCTGTATGGTGTTCAAGACCAGTTGCGATTCCACTTGGATATCTTCAATGGAGCCAAAACGTCAACGTTTTATTTTAGGGAAGAAGTAGAAGTCGCAGGGGGCTAGGTCAGGAGAGCAGGGAGGATGGGGAATCATTGTCATGTTATTTTTTGCCAGGAATTCCTTCACAACGAGCATGGTATGTGCAAGTGCAATGTCATGGTGGAGTAACCAGTCTTTATTCTTCCACAACTCTGGTTGTTTTCGCAGTTTGCGAAATTTTCCCTCAGTCTCTTCAAAACCTCGCAGCAAACCTTAACAGTCTAACCGGGTCGAATAATTTGGAAATTTACAGAAGCACAAGAACATGTTCCAACACAAATAGCAATAACTCGCAAAGAAATGCACCTATGATTACGAAATTTGGCAGAGCAGCAGCTGAAAGGTGCATGAAGAGGCATTTAGCGGTAGAACCTTGTACTATTTTTGGTTTGAGCAGAATATTCAAATTCTCGGATATTTTGGGTAGCACCTCGTATAAGAAAGACTATATATCTCCTCAAGAGATGATGTTACTATAATCCAATCATTTATGATACAGGTGGAAACACAGACATTTGTAAATGAATGTTAGATTTTGGTAAATTTTATAATTTGGAACAGATTATTAACTGGCCAGATTCAAGTTTCAACAATTCCTGCTACTAGAAGTTTGCATGTAAAATAGCAAAGAGCAACCATAACTACCACATACTGGTGCATTAAAGAAAACTAGAAAACAGTAATCCATGGAATAAAATGATACGAAGCATGACAAAATGTTTCAAACTGATACTGCTGTCATGCTATCGAAGGTTCCATACACAAAATGCAGAATTAAGAGTGTGACAGGGTTTGAATAGTATGAAATGCATTAATCACTGCAATAAATTACCTGGTGCTAAGTTGACGTTGAACAAACAGTTTCTTTTCTATCTGCTCTATTGGAAATTTGGGTACTTCATATGGAGCAGAGAGTTCATTGGTGACCTGAGAATCTGGGTGACCAAACATCGCTTCTGCTATTTCTTTAAATAAAGGGTCGTCCAAACGGGCTGCCAGATCTTTGCTGAATGAGTATTGGCTTGGGAAATAATCTGCATGAGGAGTAGTTGGATTTCCTGCAATGAAAAATTAAGAATTTTTAATCCCTTATTAAAGGGAGTCGTTTAAGAAAATTAACATCTCCCAATATCTAGTTCCTTAATCCCCCCCCCCCCTGCACGTAATCATAAGGGTGAGGAGAGAGAAGGGGGTAGCAGGGAGATTGGACATGCATCTTCTATTTGACGCATATGACAATAATTAGGTTAACATGGAAATAGTTATTTTCTATTAAAAGAAACATTTAACTTCAGTGAGAGAAGGGTTCATAATACTGTTCCTATCAACGAAATTGATAGTAACCTTACAGTATAGCAGAGGGACAACAGAATTTCCATCTAGTTTGACCATTTATTCCCGGCTTTATCAAGGATAACACGACAAGAGGCTATACAGAGTCATGGGACAGAGTAAGCAAAGAGATTGGAGAATGGAATATACAGAAGTGTAAACCAATAAAAGAAAATATTAGAAAGACATCCAATGAATAAAATGATAAAAGAGAAAGGCAAACAAATCGCAGACCGAAAAGAAAGCATATCCGGTTGTCACAAGACAAGAGGATTTATAAAAGAGAAAGAGCAAAAAATTATACAAAACAAACTGAAAAATCCAGGAAAATAAAAACATTATACAAGGTCGGAAACAGAGTCAAGTATAGCATACACATCAAAATCCGTTTTGCAATTGAGTAGGAGGTCCGGGATGGATCTCTTGGCTTTAAATATCTCGACTGACTCAAGGGTCGCAGTCTTGAATGGGTCATTGCATTTGTGTATGATGGACATCACTTCGTCTTGGGTTTTCAAAGCATGTCCAGAATAAGCATAGTGGGAAATACAGTCTTGTTTCTCGTAGGAGGAGACGTGCTCCTTGAAACGTACGTTGAAGTTACGGGTCGATAAGCCTATGTAGAACTTATCGCAGAAGGCACAGTTCAGGCGATATACTCCACAAAACTAATTTTAGAAGCTAAAATAAATTAGATGTACGGTATTTTCAATTTAACTAATTACAAACAGTAATTAAATTATCTCTATCTCATACCAAGGGAGAGTTAAAACTTATCTAGACTTTCGCCATAACACACATTCAAGGTTGTTATATCGCTTTCTGTGCATGCGTGCAAAATTTGATCCCAATCATATCAGTTGCCTTCCGCTCTGCTAGCAGTTTGCACCAAGTAGGAACAAAGAGCAGTGATCCGATTTCTCTGGTTGGAGGGTGTAAAAGGGGCCAAAATTCATCGTAGACTTTTATCACAATATGGGGACAGTGCTTTTTCGTGGATCAAAAAGTGGCCAGACATGTATGCATGCAGAGGGAGAAGGACCCCTGTTAACCTCCATCACAAACGACAAGATTCAGCAAGCTCAAGAGATGGTTCTGGCGAATAGCAAGTTAACATTGATGAGGTAGTAGTGTCTTTATTGAACATCAGTCATGGTTTAGTGTGCCCTGGCAGCAACAGTCTGGAAATTATTCAATGCGAAAATGAAGTGATAAAATAAGCGCCTTTGAAACGTTTCAGAGAAATAACGGAAATAAAGAAAAGAGAACCAGGTCTTTCCTTGAAGGAAATTCCTTCATGTAACGGGCTTCATGTCTTCAGGGAATGAAAGACTGAAGTTCAACAATAATTGTTCACATCATTATAGAAAACTGCATTCGAAAAATATCAGTATTAACTTAAATTATTACTTTAATGAAATGTTATAAAGAAAATTAAGAATTGGAGTAACATGGGTGAGACTTCGTCCAAGATGCAACTTGTCAAAACAAGTTAAGTAATACTTTTAAAATTTATATTTGTTTTTATGTTAAAGTTGAAGGGTTTAATTTATGCAAAATGAAAACTTCAAAATGGTTTGTTAGTTTGTTATTTGTTTGATATTTAAGGAACTATACTGTCATTATCAAGTTGCTTTGTGAATAAATATTTACTTGCCAAGTTTGAATTTATAAATTTCTTTTCATAAACAGTTTAGGATATGCATGCTTTGCCTATTTAAAAAAATAATGATGCTTGAAAAACAATGTAAAAACATAGTTTTTAGTCTGCTTGCTCTTTTTATTCTATTTTACTTAAATTGCCTTATAAAGATTTTTTTTAATCTCAATTTCAAACTTCGCTTTTAAATATAGTGAGATTTTAATTTTTAGAAACGACAAAGTTTTATGTGAAACACATTAGGGAAGAAGATTGAGGGTCATAAGAGTCCTTTCATTTTGTTTATTTACAAAAGTGGAGAGAAAAGAATTCCATCCATTGTGAAATAACTTGAATTCTGATATGTTTATTTCTCTTACCAGAGCTCTTTAGCTATTGATAAAATAAAATAGGAAAATAAAAAAAAATAAGTAAATATAATGAAATCAACATTTCTGGGATTAAAATTCTATGGGAAAGAGTTTGAAGGTAAAATAAAATGTTCCAACTTTATAGGGATGGATACCTGTTAAAATTATAAAACTTGAATTACAGAAAAAAGCAAATACCGTAATTATAAATAAGCTAAGATTACACTCATATGAATTAACACAAGATCCACTTGTCCACAAAAAGTTGATATTTATTGGCACATGTGTTCAAGTGGATCTTGTGTCTCCTGTTTCTTCACACTGCAAATAACCACCCAGTCCCAGGGGTTTATTTCTATTTATTTACAATTAGTTATCACTCAATTTAAAATGGCATAAAAAATTAAGAAAAAAGGGATACATTGGCAAATGGTAGAAATGAGCTTTGCTCTTCCGACTTTATTTTCACTGTTTACATGTTTATAGAGAATTAAGAAAAACTCTAAACTGACCCAGTATTCGGTCTCTGCACTTAATAAAAAGATTATTAAAAATTTAGAAATTAAAGCTGGCCAAATGGAAGAGCATGAAAAGTTGATCTGTATAATATTTGATGAAATGAAATTAACTATCAATTTAAGTTAGAATCAAAATAAAAGATTTAATACTTGGGTTTGAAGATTCTAATTATAATGAAAGAACAATTATCAACTTGCTAATCAAGGATTTGTATTCATGATCAGAAGCCTTACAAAGAATTGGAAGCAATCAGTTGGTTACTTTTTTGCAAGTGGAGGTGCATCCTCAGACACAATTGTTGAAAAACAAATAGAACTTATTAATAATCTAAAAAACATTGGATTATATGTAAAAATTATCACAAAGCATTTCAATCAAGATGTTTTAGAAAATACTTTCTTGACAATTTACCAAAAAAGGAGGGAGCAATTTATTTCTGCTTCCCAATTTGAAATTACCTTGAAACACTCTTGTAAATAAAATAACCAAATTATCACCATCCACAAATTCTGAAGATGATCAGGAATATTTAATGCAACAGATTTCATTCTGTGCAAAGAACATCCCAGGATGTCATAGCTATTGGGGGAAATTAATGTAGAAAAAGATCATGCAGTTAACTACATCTCTGGCTACATGGGTAGTTCATCACAATTGTGAAAATTGACAAAGAATTTTGGCATGTCAGGAAGGTAATGATGAACTTTCACAACAAATCTTAACTCAATTTAAAGCAATTAATAAATCCACAAATTCTGATTTTAGGCAAATTAATACTGCCTTATCGGAGTTACAGTTAACTGTTGCTGTGTGCAAACTCTTATGCTATCAATCTATTGAGAGAATCCAGGAATTTTTTTAGTACCACCTTGTATACCTAAATTCAAATGTATGTCGAAAATGAAGTTTTTGGAACACTCGTGTGTTTTAATTACGTGTTTCTTATCCATTTTTTTAGATTGCTAGGTAAAAATTAATTCAGTTAAATGTTACACTTTGAAAATAGGAGCTTATTTTCTAAAGAAACATTTAAATGTACTTTTGAGCAAAATGATTACTAAATTTTCTATATTTAAGAATAATAATTAATCTTTTCATTCATATGGAAGCGATACTAAATGTATCATTCTATCACAATATTAATTTGTTGACATCACAAATCTGCCTGTCTTTTTAGTTAGTCTTGACAATTACCAATTTTAAAGAAAAGCAATTACTACAGAAACTAGTAAAATATGCACAGTTTTATTTAAAATGAACACAAAAAATAATGTGAAGTTATAGAGAGGTGTTAAATTGCTTACTAGTTATTAATTATCCTCTTTAAAATGTATACTTATAATAAATAAAATAGAAATAAAATTTATATTATTTTGTCATTTATTTATTTATTTATTTATTTATTTATTTATTTATTTATTTATTTATTATAATTATACATTTTAAAGAGGATAATTAATAAGTAAACAATAATAGTTTCGAACCTCGCTATAATGATATCCTCAGGACCAGAAGAAAATATCCTTATAAGCAGAGTATCCTTTTATCCGGAATTACAAAGGATAGATAAAGTAAAATGGGACTGTACACTATGTATCCTTAAAAGCGGATTATTCTTTTATCAGGTATCCTTATATCGAGATTCGACTGTATATACAAAAAATAATGTTTTTAGCATACCATGTTTAATGGGCGATCCATTTTCACTATCTGAGTCAGAGTTTGGCAAATGTCTTTCATTTTCCATAATATTTAGCCCACTAAAAAATAAAAATTCATTGGAAAATTAATTTGAATTAATACTAAGTTTTAGGAATACGGTATTACAGTGAGAAAACTGAAAATACCGGTATCTTTACCATTTCATTTTGGATTTTTATCCACTTTTATTTTCTAGTAATTTTTTAAATTTGCAATTTAACGACAGATCAATAGCCAGCATAGTAGATGACAAAGTACATAGGCACATAACTAATAACAAAAAAACAATTTAAGCAAGCTATTATGCATCTGCATACCTCTGTGATATGTGAGCCTTTTTGTAAGAATTATAATTATCTTAAAATTGTAATAATAGAGTAAGTACTCTCACAGAATTTTTTCCCCCCTTAAAACCCTATACAGTATTCTTACATTTTCATCACTCTTGCAAGTAAAATGAAAGCTATCAGGAAGATGAATTTGTTATTTTTTAAGGAAAATTCTAAATCACCAAAAAATTCTAAACAAAAAATTAAGATTTCTAAATTTGGAGAGAAGTCTACTCTTATAATGGAATTAGAGTTTTCCTTCAGTTTTACTTATACTACAGTATATTAGCAGATTTATATTGTAAAAATATACTTATATCAATAAATAACCTATGAATTACTTTAAAGGCCAATTAGCTTTAGGCTCTTTTGTCATTAATGCTATAATCAGTTGTTCAGTTAAAGCATTATTATTAGAAGCTAATGGTTGGTCAACTCCACCTCAAAAGGTGGATGGCACTGATTGACAAAGTCACTTACTTCAATATATTTTATAGCTCATTTTCAAAAATTGAAAAAAAAAAATTAATTTTATACGAGGGTGGGCTGAAAAGTAATGCCTCCATGGCTGTAACTTTTTTATTTTTTAACCGATTTTCAAAATTCTTTTTGTATCTGATACTCACATTTCTCCTCTATGTAATGCACTATTCACTTTTCGACATAGTCCCCATCCCTTTTCACGCATTGTACCAACGCGTGACTAGTCGGGTGAACCAGTCGGAGGGGAATTCCGGGGTTGTTGTCGACACCAAGACCGAACGGCAGGTTTCACCTCGTCGTCAGAACGCAACTCATGCCCCTTAAGGTGCTCTTTCCTCTTTGGGAAGTGGTGAAAGTCGCAAGGTGCAAAGTCTTTCATTTTTGAACTGCAGTTTTTCATCTTTGAACTGCAGTTTTTCATCTTTGAACTGTAGGCGCTGCAACCCCCTCTGATGTGTGGCGATCGTGTGCGGACGGGCGTTATCGTGCTGCAGAAGAGGATCCAAAGCTGCCATTCAATCCTCGTGTCGACAACAACCCCGGAATTCCTCTCCGACGGGTTCACCTGACTAGTCACGCGTTGGTACAATGCGTGAAAAGGGATGGGGACTATGTCGAAAAGTGAATAGTGCATTACATAGAGGAGAAATGTGAGTATCAGATACAAAAAGAATTTTGAAAATCGGTTAAAAAATAAAAAATTTACAGCCATGGAGGCATTACTTTTCAGCCCACCCTCGTATAAACAAAAAATAAAATTTACGGAAAGTAAAACATAGAACTTACAAACAACTTTTAAACAACTTTTTTTTTTCCACATTAAAATTAATAAACATGTTAATCAACAATCTCATGAAAGACAAAAAGTAAATTCAATTTTAATAAATATTAAAAAAATCAATATAAAATTATTTTAATAATAAATCTGCCTAGTTGCTAAAAGAGCAGGTCTTGTCGCTCTCCAGACCAGCAAGTCGTGGGTTCAAATGCTGCTGAAGGCATGGATGTTTGTTCTTGTCCCTTTAGTAAGAAGTGTGAAAGCTCAAGCAAAGCCTCAGTGGGCTCATCTCCTACTAGGTTAAATTTCAAATAGATCCAATGATTATTTAAAATCCTCGACAGTGAAAGGAGCAAAAGAAAAAGAAGTTATATTAAATCGAAATATCTGTCGAAAAGCAAATCACATACTTATGATGGCTTAGAAAGTGCAAAATCCTTTTGAGATAGTGCACATTGCCATTTCAAGAGTCTTTCTTCATTGGCAGGAAGTTTAACCAGATCCCTTTTATCTTTGCTACAATCATAGCCAGACTTGCATCCAGTTACTACAACACCTGAAAAATGAATTCCCATCTAAAAACACTTTTTTTTTAAGTTTCTAAAAATTTATAATTCACATAACAATCTTCCAAAAAAATTAATTAATCGCTTCAAAACTGGCTTACAAAAGTTTCAAAACTCGATGGTTTTGATTTCGCTGTGCTCTTAGCTTCTGTTCCCCAGCTCAAGCGGATGCTGCATCACAAATATGTCTCGCTAGAACATCTCGTTTTCATGTCCCATAGAGAACCATTGGAGGGCCAGAACATGTATAATAAATGTTCATATTTGTGATGTCGCAAAACGAAGCCTTTCGATCCAACATAGCTGTCCCTTGTATATAAACCTGGTTTTTGCATAATTTTGTTTTCAGAATTTTTAATATTTTTGTAGTTAACTCGGACCATATAATACAAGGGTTGTCCGTAAAGTAAGTACTGTTTCGTTCTACTGCCACCGCAGTGCTAGTGTCGCAGTTCCGAGCATGCACATTCATCTCTCTGGTGCATTATCTTTGCACTGATGCCATTACAGCCGGATTATGTTGTTTTTACATTTGTTAATGATCGTTGAAAATGTTTAAGACAATTTCTGACCCGCAGACTGTGAAGAGCGTTCTGTAATACGGTGTTTGAACACAAGGAATGTTAAGCCAGCTGAAGTTCATCATAAACTTGTAAAGATTTATGGGGAAAATGCAATGACTGATGGAATAGTGAGAAAGTGGGTTAGGCAGTTCAATGATGGGCGAACCAATGTTCATGATGAAGCATGGAGTGAGCGGGCTTCTGTTGTTAATGATGATTTGGTTGAAAAAGTGAATGAGAAAATTCGTGAAAAAAGACGGTTCACAATAAGAATGCTTTGTAATGAGTTTCCACAAATTTCAAAAACTGTTTTGCATGAGATTGTCACAACTCGCTTAAATTATCACTGGCAGCATCTTTCTATGAAGAGGGCATAGAAAAGTTGGTTTCCAGCTACAACGGTGGCAACTATGTAGAAAAATAGTTTGAGAAATGCTCTTTCATGTAAAAATGAATTTTGTTTTGAAAAAAATGTTTGGTACTTACTTTCAAGACAAGTCTCATAGTTAGAAAAAAATTGTTTTTGGGTGGGAATTGTCCTTTAAAAGCATCCTAAGAAAATATTTGGAAGTATATAGTAAGAAAAAATATCAGGAGAAAAGTACATGGGCAAAGGTCTCCATTAAAAACGAGCTTAATTCTTGTTAGCCAATGGAGTACTTTGACGTCGAAGCCATCTAGTGAGACCAGTTTCCCAAATTATGTTTTTAACAATGGACAACAATGGATATGACCAACCTCCAACTTCTAATAACCAGGGCTGGACAAATTCCAAAAATCTGAATAGACAGTTGGCTACCACTGCAATTTTCATGGTAGCCAACTCAAAATAAACGAAATCGAAACAAAAACATAACGCCATGGCCGGGAAATTCCAGCCATGCGTCAATAGTTTCAGTTTTGAATTGGATGGAAAATTCAATAACAATTTAAAAGATTAGCAAAATATCAGCGTTATATATTATTAATTATTGTGAATTATTATTGGTTGTGAATTATTATTGGTTGTTTATAAAATTATTATTTTACTGCTTAACATATTTCTTGAATTAAATGTTAATTTTTTTTTTTTTTTACCCGGCGTCACTCGCGCCAAATTTTATAACAGCACTACCCGTGCTGCGGTGTTTACACCGCACTTTTTAAAAGTGATTTTATTTGATAAAAGAAGAACTCAGTGCAATTTTATTTGATAACTCAAGATATTGCAATTTATGACCACTTATACAAATTAGAAGAAAATAATAAAATTAAGTGATTTTAAAGTGATTTTTAAGAAATCATGTTTATGTCAAAAATTTGCTTACATGACTGCTCGTGCAGCGGTGTTTGCACCGCAAAGTGATACCAAGCGTGGAAAACATAGCTTTAATCTTCACTTTCGATAAAATGAATGAGATCAGCACCGGCGCTATCTGTTGCCAATAAGTTGTACTTGAAATACATGGAAGTCATCACAAGGTAGCGCCTCTGTATGATGAGCTATATCAAAAAAAATCAAAAAGTGCAGTGTAAACACCGCTCGCGCGAGTGACGCCGGGTTAAAGGCTATTTAATGTTGTCGGATAAATTTTCAAACGAAGTTTTAAAAAATAAAGGTTGAATCAAAACAAAATTTATTTATTGAAAAAAAAAAAAATAAAGAGGTAAATAATGCACGAGTTTCGAATCAGTGCTTATAATACAGAGCCATGCGGCCAATAGAAATGCCTTCCACCAATAAGAACAACGAACTGGACAAATGCGTGCGAAGTGCACACTGACATTTCGACACAATTTGTTTCTCAGCGAAAACTATCGATAGAAAAATTACTGCTTGAATCAGTGAGGGAGAAACCAGCTTCTACTTGTAAATATTATAACATGCAATATGGAGTCTTATGCAATTCATTTTTAAATACAGGTGAAAATGAGCCAAGAAACTTGGACACAACTAAAAGTTTATCACATATTTTTTGAAGTCTTTGATGTACCTACGGTATTTTTATGCATCGCACACTTCGCACTTGCGACAAGCCGGGGCTGACTGTACATACAAATATTTCATTAACGAGGAACGAAAATCCAGCATAGCAATATGTGCCAACAGAGTAATCACAAACAGTAAATATGTACGGTAAATAACAAACAGGAAAGAAGGCCTTCATATACAGTGGAACCTCGATAAATCGAATTTCAAGGGAAGATGAAAATACTTCGATTTATAGAGGTTTTGAATTATCAAGGTTTCGATTTAACGAGGTTAAATATAACAAAATTCAAATTATTGAGGTTTTGTGTGATATTTTAGTAACCGTATAGAACACTGATATTTTTCAGTAAGCATACACAGAGTCAATAACAGGTACAGTACTTAAAAAAATTCGCCCCAAAGCACCCACTTTATATATCCCCCCTCCTCGATTCTCATTGGCTCCTCAGAGACTGCTCCTCAATGGCTATCGCCATTAGTTCCAAGTGGATTCGATTTATAGAGGTTCGGATTGAGAATATTCGATTTATGGAGGTTCATTGATCTTTAACTTCGATTTATAGAGGCTCTGTTTGCTAGAATTTGAATTACAGAGGCTAAATTCCCATTTGATATCCTCGAAAAAAATTCGATTTATCCATTGTTTTTACTTCGAATTATAGAGGTTTTTGCCTCTGAGCAGAAGGGAATAGACAAAAATTCGAAATATAAAGGTTTTCGATTTATCGAGGTTCTACTGTACCTAGTAATGTAATTAGGCCTTCCAATCAGCTGCCGCATTGGCCAGTAGCCAAGTGGCTATCAACTGTTTGAAAGTTGTAGCCAAAATGGAAATTCTGGTAGCAATTGGCTACCAAAATATAGGATTTGTCAAGCTCTGCTCTTAATTCCCTTTTATATTTTATGTCTATTGTTAATAAATAATTTTTATTACCCTTGTAACCTTGTTTTTGGATTCATTCTTGTATATGTGAAATATCTACAAGCTTCTTAATTGCAAATAAGAAGTATGCCCCAAATTTATTCAAAATCATTTAATACTAGATAATTTTTTAGTGAATGTTAACTGAATTGGAGTAAATAAACAAATGCATAAACAAACTTGAATTTAGAACACATTTGATCCCTGTAATCAAATTGTATTATAATGCTTCCATGTTGGTTTGTTTTTTTGCAAATTTTATTTTATTCATTATTATTTAACAAAATATAAAAAAACCTTTGATGAAGACAAGTTTTTTCAATGATGTCAGTGGTGTGTTTCTGAGAACTAGGAAGTTGGAAGATAAA
Source organism: Rhysida immarginata (assembly GCA_023313115.1). Taxonomy (NCBI): domain Eukaryota; kingdom Metazoa; phylum Arthropoda; class Chilopoda; order Scolopendromorpha; family Scolopendridae; genus Rhysida; species Rhysida immarginata. The sequence continues at coordinate 333,742 of JAHWFO010006418.1, forward strand.
AGTGATGTGTCATGAGCTTCAGCAGAACAAGATAAAGGATCAACTGTATTATGTAATTTTCATAATGATCACATATAGATGAGGCATGTTTAGCATCAAATTAAGTTTTAACTTAATAAAAATTTTTTGCATAATATACAAATACAACTGCCTAAATTTTAGTTCTTTTAATATTTGACTGATTGTTTTTCAAATTTAAAAAGATAACCATCAATATGGAAGAGGAGTTATTTTTTTTTTTAAGAAACTATTCTGTTGTGAAACTATTCAACACATGTCATAATAAAGAAATTCCTACAGCCAGACATTAATACAGTACATGTAGTTCCACTGACATAACTTCCCCTCCCTTCACTTGAGCCCAGTCATATTTTGGATCTGCCTCTAGAACTTGATATGAATTTGGTCTATTTAAAGTAATGATAATAATAAGCACAACTAACCTGCAAATCATACAGTCATTATTAATTGGGACATCATACAAATTCTTAACCTAATAAATGGACATTCGCAGCATATTAAAATCTAATGAAAAAAATTTACTATTTTTGTTTAATTTTCAATAGTTTAATTTTCAATGTCACAAAAATCAGCCACCCATGTTGTCAATCTGACAAGAAATCATCACAATCATGAGCTAGTAATAGTACATGATATAACATGGATAAAGTTAAACAATGTGAAGGGCTGTTACTTAATTAAACAAAAGGTACATATTGTAAAATGTTATTAAGGTGAGAAATTGCCAGGAGTTTAATATGAACATTATGATAATAATAAAGTATAAGAAATTTAAAAATATAAACAAATGAATACAAGACTGAATAAATAATTGATTGTGTGCATTTCTGCTCTATGTTCCTCTTCTTTAATTTTGACATTCTAATATAACTTGTAACCCGAATAAATATTCTATCCGGGAGTTCAAACTAGAAGTATAAAAATTGTAAATAACTGCTTAATATTTACTATGGCTCCCATTGGGGACTCCAAATATTAAAATGATAAACCTCTTAAAATCTTATGGTAGATGAAAACAAATTGAATAAAACCAAAAAAAATGTCTGCAATAATCATTGTTCAGTTTAGTTCTCGTATGGCAGATGTTACACAGTCGTTCTTCAATTTGTGTTCAGCATCCTAGACGATATTAGAGTTAGACATTTTAATTTTTAAATGAATTGTTTCTGCAGTTGAGTTTTATGCCAGAGAGAAAATTTCTAATTAAAACTTGAAGATTGTTCATTCACACGTCATTTTAAAGGATGAAAAAAAAGAACATCTGTCTAATATTGCTGATTATACGTAGTTACCAAAAACGGACCTGTAGTGGCTAATATCAATACAGTAATTACATTACAAAATTAAAAAATTTTGAGTACATTATAATAATAAAACACTTCAAGACAAAGGAGAAAATATTGAGCAATAAAGTGCACATGCCACTCCCACCACTGCAAACACAGTGAAAGCGTGCGCTAACTAGCAGCTAGCTTTTGAAGGAAGCACATGCCACTCCCACCACTAACTTCCATTCATGGCACACAACTTTTAAACAGAAAAATACAACATGAGTTGCTCCAGATTTCATCTCTGCTTCTGATAACTGTTAAATAGAGGTCTGTAAATTGACATAAAATAAGAGTATTCTTCTCTAAAAAGGACTCGTGGGATGCTCAGGGCTTGTTTCAATTCCCGTTGCCTCATTAAGTTACAGAGCATTACACTATGGATCTACAGACACAAAATCAAGTGGTCACACAGTGTTTCATGATGGATGCTACATTCACTACGATTTGAATGCAAAGTTGTATAGGCATCAAGATTTTTGATAAGCAAATTGTCCTGAAAACGATGAAATTATGTGGCTATTTACACTGCATAAATAAAAGTAAAGTGGATACAAGTTATCAATTTAAAAAGAAAGTTTGACAAATAGCCGGCTCAGTGGCCGAGAGCACTAAGGTGCAGGGCTTGTTGCTCTCAAGGCTAGTGAGTCATGGGTTCAAATCCCACTGAAGGAATGAATGTTTGTCTTTTTCCTGTACTAACAAGCTTGAAAGACCAAGCAAAAACTCCATAGGCTGATCCCCTGTTAGGTTAAATTCTAAATACTGTAGATCCAATGATTATTTAACATCCTCAACAACGAAAAGGTAAAACAGAAATAGAAAAGATAGACAGAAAATATTTAAGTAAAGGTAAGGTTAATTTAAATACAGTAAGACCCCGACTTACGTCAGTAATTGGTCCCCGCAAAGTGTGACATAAGTCGAAATGTCAATTCCTATAACAATACATGCGTTTATAAAAAACTGTACTTGAATACTCATCTGACCAAAAATAGAGAAGAACAAATATCAAATTATAAATAAAGGAGAACACGTGAGCTCGCCACGGAAACAGTTTTGCATTGTTGTTGCACGTTTAAGCATTGTTGGCGCTGGCTTGAAGCACATGCCGGAATTGAAGTGTCAACTGACCATTGTTATCTGAGCAACAATTTTTATCATCAAACTATAAATAAAAGAGAACATGTGAGTTTGTCACACGAAACACAAATGTGCAAGCTTTGCAACGATATGAATTGAATTTTAAATGTGCGAGCTTTGCATCGATATTAATTGAATTTGAAACTACTACTTACTGCACAAACTGCGCGGATAAAATCTTGTAGTAATATAATGCAAATACACGTTTTTGTCTTCAAAGGGCAAAAATTATATACAAAAAGCTTATTTTGAATCTTTATTTAAAAAACTAGCTAGAGCAGTTTGAACAGAAGCTTCACTTTTTTTCAGTGTACAATTGTCTCTAGCACTGATACATATTTCTTGTTCCTCTATTTACATGAGATCTCTGTTCATAGTTGGGATCATTTTCTTGAAAAATAGCCATAGCAGCTTCTAAGTGGTTAAAAGCATCACGATAATTCGCAATTCAGGATAATAACCGAACACTATTGCATTTTTTTATAAATTTTTTTTGGGGAAAGGAAATGACATTTTTGGGGAAAGCATCATAACACCAAAACAGTGGTGGAAATTTATAAATGACATAAGTGCGAAACGACGCAAGTCGGGGACTTATTGTATGATTGGTTTACGATAGATAATATTTATTATAATTATAATACCAAATATTTTGTTATTCATTAGATAATCCTGATACAGCATTTTGAAATGAAATGACGAAGGTTTTATTTATAATCCACATACAAGTGGACCCTCGTTATAACAAACAGTTGGGGACCGAAAAATTAGTTAGTTATAAAAAATTTGTTATAGCTGGTATAAAAAAAATAAATAAAATCCATGTTAAAAAAAAAAACATTATTTATTTCCAAAATATGGCAATACAGCTTTATGGGTTTTTGTCTTTTTTTGTTAACTTTTGCAAGCAGTTGTTGCAATTTGTGCTTCAATGATATCAATTTTGCCTAAAATGAATCGGGAACATTTTCTTTCGATTGACAGCGTGAAAAACTATTTCTCTCTTTCAGTGTTTTGTGAAAAATCGTTACAACGAACAGTTACGATTATTGCAGGGACCAAAAATTTTTGTTCATTATAATGAGGAGTTGAGGAGTTAGTTATTGAAATTCATTAGTACTTTTTTTTTTTTTAAACAATGGAAACCTCAATTTTGGTACGAAATTCTTCATTTTAGATTCATTATTCAACTCACGTTATATTGTATATTGTACATTATATATTCAATTATTCATCAATGCCCAATTTACGATACAATAATATTATTCTTATAGAACAGAGCTGACTTTCGTCCTTTCGGACAGTAATCATTTACAATTGATTTTTTAAATTTCTTCATTTTATTCGTATCATCCTAAATTAGATTTAAAAAAAAATTGTATTAAAATGACTAATTTTATGTAGAAATTGAAGTTACGGGGTTGGGTAAATTTAATCTGAAGTCAATTTAATCTCAGTGGGCAACAGTGGTAAAATTAAAATGAGCACTCAATGATTAGATGATTAGTAATATTATTATACTACTTTTCATAAAGAAGGCCACTGACCTTTGTTCAGGACAGAGTGGAAACCAATCAGATGAAAATACAGGCGATTCATTACTTTCTCCTGACGTTAGAGAGAGCCAATTCTTAATGTTTTAATGCCAATTCTTATTGTTTGTAACTTCCATGTCGTGATATTTTTAAGTAACAAATTAGAATGAGTTTACAAATATTTAATGTACCCTATGTAAAAAAAAATTTATTGAAAGTGTGTAGCTCGTGGAGAGTGTGGAGCAATGAACAGAGCAATGAACAAGCGGGAGAGCGTGGAGCAATGAACAGAGTAACTAAGCGATAAACAGCCAATTCTGATTGGTTTGTTTCGTTGGTCTTCTTTTATGAAATATATTGTAGTAATCATATGTTTTTCCATGTGGACCACCTAATTTTTTTCAACATGTATGGTTTTTAAAAAAATGAGGCCTGTCATCACCTGTTTTTTCAGCAAAACATTTCAAAGATCATGCACTTCTTGTGACATAGTTTTATCAGAACATTTGTGCCCTAACTGCTTTGCGAAAATTCAGAACTCGAATTAAAAAAAGGCACGTTGATTTGAACAGCGATTTAGCGAGTGCTCAGTCTATTCTTGCTCACTTTAGCAAGAACACGATGTTAATTCTCATGATTCATTCGTTTCAAACAGGCTGATGTGAATTTTCAGCCAATCATTAAAGTCAATCAGCTTTATGTCATTTTTACAAAGAGAACAATAAAAGCTAAGCACATAGCCTACAAGGAAGCAAGCTATGTACTCTCTCCACCCCTCCCCCTTCCTTCTTTCCTGTAGGTCTCTGAGCGAAACTGAGCAACCTTTTTTCCTGCTCAGCACCACCCATGAGAGACTTACTACATGAAACTGAGCGCTCATTTTAACAACAGTTTTTCCAGTGAGCGATTAATTTAACAATGCCCTAAAAGGTCCAATGACAACGAATCGTTATAGAAAAATGTTTCACTAGAAATGATAACTGTCTTGATCGAAATGGTTAAATTTTGATCTTTGTATCATTCTTGATTGTAATAAAGCACCAATTATGTAAATTATGAAAAAAAGGTTTTCTTCTTTAAAAATAACAACAACAACAACAACAACAATAATAATAATAATAATAATAATAATAATAATAATAATTCTATAGACACCATCAAATTTTCAGGTCAATACTGACTGCTATAGTGCTTTTTGATATGTTAACTTTAATTATGGACACCCTGTACTTAAAAATATTAAAATATATTCAGATACCCTCTACAGATGCACTTATACTTTATTCATAAATAGAAACATTCTCTGGTGGAAAAAAATTAATTTAAGAAATGAAAAAGAATTTTCAAATCATCTGTTAATTTCACTGAGTTTGATAAAATAACATTTATTAAGAAGCTTGTTTGATTAGGCTATAGTTATATGGTTTATGTATAGCAACAAGTTTCCCTTGAATTTGTTAAATTGGCTCTATTGCCAACATTTAATCAACAACAAATTTTTCAAGAAAGTATTCCAGCTCTTTTCATAGATCTGAATTCCAAAGCAATATCCGCAGTGAGGAAAATTTAAAATAAAAAAAAATTTAGTCAAAAGGCCAATCAAAAAAGATGATGCTTATTTGCTTTTGATGCTATCACGAACTGCATGTTTTCTTATCTGCATCTTTGTTGCTCCAAGTGCTTTTTTGCTCTCTTTTTCTTTATTCTTTCTCATTTTGTACAAGTTCTTCATTTAACTATCCACAGATACAATATTGCAATTTAATCAGTTACAATTTGGGATCATCCATTCATCATTTTAAGGACTGATAAGGATTATAAATTTTTGCCTTGCTGGAGGCCCTCTGATTAGAGATGTTTATGTTATCTGTTCACAGATTAAAAACTAAAAAATTTATTTTAAAAAGCCTACTGTATCAGAAATGTTTTGGCAAGGAATGAAGTAATGCAGTGAAGTCAGCTGTGCTGCGCATGTCATTGCACAAGCATATTTATTAATTTGTCGAATGAATTCTAATATTTAGCATCCTTTGCTTATTTTGTGTGTTAAGAATAATACTTCTGATCCCAAAGAAGTCATTAAAAAAAGCTTCGAACCAGAACAGCTTTTTAACCAGAAAATCACATTTGACAGGCACATGACAGCATGCTGTGTCTGTGGAGAGTACATTACACCCTGCGCTGACCCATTTGCGAAGCTTCTTGTAAATAAAATGCTCTCTACAGAAATGAATAATTTCCCAAGATTTTTAATACACGATGCTTATTGCAGTAACATGTCACTTGAGGGTAAGATTCTTCTTGATAAATATAACATAAATCATCCTTTGTGTAAACAAGCAGTAATTTTCAAACTTTTCCGCATAACATGTCAAAAACCTAAATTAAGAAGCTAAAATGGACGTTTTAAGCATCAAGTTAAAAATAAATAAAACAACTAATGACCCGATATGATGGAGAGCAGTGTGGAAATTCGGATTAAAGAAAGACCTTGCCAATAAATGGAAATTTAGTGTGGGAAATAAAAATTAAAAAAAATAAATAAATAAAAAAAAATGATAAATTAAAAAAAAAATCGTAAATATTGTAAAATAATTTTTTTATGGAGAAGCTGTACAGGTAAACAAAACAAATATAAATATAAAAAATATAAAATTCTCAGTACGTTGTTTTGTATTTTTTTTTAAATTTTTTTTTTTTAATAACATTGGTTCGCAGCACTTTCTATTCTTGTATGGTAAACACGTGGAATCAATCCTGATATAAATGGAATAAATATCTGAAAAAAAAAATATACAAAATAAACCACAAAAATAATTGACAATCGCACCTTTGTAGATATTGAACGCTATCCTGATGTTTTGCTCCTGCGAGTGTCATCCACGATGAGATCGGCGATGCTTCGCGCAACTGAGCACTTTAAGAGGATCGAGACCTTACTGTTTGGTAGCGCACAATTTACCAAGAAAAACAAAATTATAGGCGCAGTTAGTCACACAATCTATAAATGTTTCTTTATTTCGTAACCCAAAAGTTTTACCCGTTTTCGCAACTATTTCGAAAAATAAGTTACGCCGCGCATTTACCGTAAAGCCGAAGCAATTTGTAACGAGACGACTCAAAACATTGAATTTTGTGCTCTTAAATCCATAAAAGAAACAAGTTTTAAGCTGCATCGTAAAGTGCGGTCGATAAATGAAGTGTTTGATTCGATTAAAATTACACGGGAGACTTTTGACAGTTAATTGATTAATTATTACATAAGATGCTAGATTTGCTTAAGCATTCAATTCAGAGCAGAGAATTTGACTAGAGGTGGGGGAGAAACGTAAAGCGCTTATTTACCTCGTAAAATAAGTAAAAAGCCTTTAAAATCGCTTACCTTATTTTCAAGGGAAATCTGTATTCTATGAATGAGCACCATGCACCTACAAGCGGCGATATATACACGTTCTTTACTCGCTAAGTACAATGGTTTAGCCCAGGCATAGCACGACAGACTCCAGAGTTTTGATATTCTGAGTTTTAGATCACGTGAGCAGCGATTGCCAGTACGCATGCTTCTTTTCCGAGGGTCACTGTAGAATGCGGAATAAAAGAGAGTATACTCGAAGGAGAAGCAGCAAAGTTGCGTCCACGAAAGAATGGTGTTGCTTCCCTATCTTGCCGCAATGGCCGGCATATTTGTTCTCGAAGAATTTCGCGAAATACCGATCTGTCAAGTCTTCCTTAAGTGAATATCGTCGCCTTAATGCATTTTAATTTCGATGTAAATGTTGGAGTACAAAAACCACTAGTAATAAATTCTTGATATACAAGAACACGAGCGGATTGAAGAATAACGCCCTCTTACTTTAAATTAAAATGCAACTGGTGGATTAAATGCATTCCCAGACAAAGTTTACGGCTTATGTATTTGATGGATTAAAAATAAAATTCTTATCTTGCCGTATGCATCTGGATTGCCTTTAAAGAGTAATGCTAGGGATAAATGAAGGTCTATAGGATGGAAGGGAAAATCTGGTCGCCCTCAAATCCCTAAATCTGCCCATGCAAACTAATAGGAAATGGTGTGTGGCCTGTCTGATGGTCCAATCAAGAGTACATTAAGCCCCAGTCTATGATTTAATGTCATAGATTCTTGACCCAATTAGATAGGTATTAAATCCAAATTGCATCTTGCAAACCATAATACCCTTGTGGAAATTAATTGAAGCAAACAATGAATTGATTAGTTTATTGTACGTATAGGGGTTGGACAAAATAACATGAACAACTTTGATTTTAGATGTTTTGTCAAAAATGTAGAAAAATACTTAAAGAATTATCTTGAAACTTCAGGGGTGTAAAGAGCACATGTTACACCTCATATAATGCAGTGAAGGTTTTGTCCCAAAGGCATATACAGAGTGAATTTTAAGTAGACCGACAAACTTTTAGGGGAGGTAGTATGGGTGATTCTAAGGAAAAAAGTTCATATGAACATGGGGGTCCTAATTTGAACAATAACTGAGATATGAACAGAAATAAAAATGCCACCACCAAGATCAACAAGTTACTAACTCGGGTTCTCTAACACAGGATAAAGAAATTTAGGAGAATAATAGGGTACTTAAAACTGCGTATACCGTTAAAATTTGATCCAATCCCAACGGTACACACAGTTGTATGAGAATAGCACATATATTCATGGAGATGTAAAGGTTTCTTTAAAAAAAAAAAAAAAAAAAAGGAAATTTTTCCTTAAGTTTTTTGTTTATAACATGCAGGGTTTCCAACCCAATGCAATGCCATTTAAGGAGAAGTTGTTACTGGTGTCTGGTCCAAAATGAAAACCCCTTATCATTTTGTTTATTTTTGAGAGCAACTGAAAAAAATAACTGTATTTTTGAGCAACTGAAAAAAATAACTGTATTTTTGAGCAACTGTTTATTCTATTGGCGATATCTTTTTGAATTTTCACGATATTTGCTTGGGCTTTTTATAAGAGTAGCTCTATACAAAAGACACTTTGGTAATGTTTCCAAATGCACACTTAAACATTATTTAGTAAAAATCCTCATATTTCATCAAATATTTAATATTTTAATATTCTGATTGCAGGGTGTTTCTACTGTATTTTAATATAAAAGTTTCCTGAAAATGGCATTGCATTGGATTGAAAACCCTGCATGTTATAAAACTTACGAAAAAATTTTGATTTTTTTTTTTTTTTTTAAGAAACTTTTATACTTATTTACTTTTCAAACCTGCTTATCCGTTAGGGTTGCGGGGGCAGCAGCCCTATGGAGGATCTCCAGCGATTGCGATCTTCCGCCATCAGGCGCATGTCCTCCCTGAGAATATCCAAGCGACTCGAACCCAGATTCTCCATGTAGTCTAGCCACCTGGTTCTAGGCCGACCCCTTGGTCTCTTACCCACCGGCTTGGAAAATAACAACTGCCTAGGAAGACTAGTTTGCGGCATCCGTATCACGTGGCCATACCAGCGCAACTGAGATCTCTCAATGCGGAGAAGTAGCGGCTCAACACCTAAAGATTCCCTTATTGTGCTGCTGTACACTCTATCTAGTAGGGTAACACCTGCCACACCTCTCAGAAATCTCATTTCGGCCGCTTGTACCCGCGATCGCACTCTTTCGGTCATTACCCAAGCCTCATGACCATAGGCGAGAATGGGGACAAAGATAGATTTGAAGACGGAGAGCTTGGCTTTGTTACCCAGCTCGTGTTTCTTTACCACGGATCGCCACAGTTCACGTCTGACACAGCTTGCTGCACCGATCCGAGCATCCAATTCTTTCTCCTGCCATCCATCACTCGTGAATGCAATCCCCAGATACTTGAATTTCTCCACCTGTCTCAATGAGGCTCCCCTAACATGGAGAGCACACTGAGCAGGCTGTCTTGAAAGGACCAGAACCTCGGTCTCATCCCAGCTTCTTCACATTTGGCCGCAAACCGGTCTAGTGCATGCTGAAGGTTCGTGCGAGAAGACCCAAGGAGGACAAGGTCGTCAGCAAAGAGCAACCTCTCCACCAGGCAGTCGCCCACACAAGCACGCTCATCGCCTCGGCTGCCCCTGTCTATTCAGTCCATAAAGATAATGAACAAGAAGATATAAAAGAAACTTTTATATTTTCATGAATATACAGTATATGCTATTCTCATACAAATGAACACATAAGTAAAAGAAGCCTCCTAATCATATGCTACAACTACAATAAATTTCAAGCATTATTTTTTACAGGGTGATCCCAAACATTATTTTTCTTTGTTCAATTTGTTGCTGGTCCCCTATTTGCCTTCGGGACAAAACCTTCGCTGAAATAAATATCAGGTGTAACATGCTCTTTACACCCCTGAACTTTCAGGATAATTCATTAAAAGTATTTTTATAAATATTCGACAAAATGTCTAAAATTGAAGGTGTTCATATTACTTTGTCCAATCCCTCTACATTAGTAATGAATATGACCACCTTTATTTTTAAACAGCATTTGAAAATCGGCACCTGAATGAGTTTGTCTGTAGTCATACAGTAGTCCACATCATGGAGGTGACTTTTGCATATAACCCACAAATTCTCAATGGGATTGACGTCTGGAGCATTCCTTGGCCAATTAAGTACAGTCAACCAAAGGATATAATCCACACGAGTTTAATACTTAATATTACATTTCATGCTACTGTGTTATTTTAATAGCTTTTTTAATTATAATTATTTAAATTTAATAATCTTAATAATGTTAACTCTAAATGTAATATTAAATTATTAAAAATAAATTAATTATGAAACGGTAAAACTTAGAGTAAAATTCAAGTGTGGATTATTTCCTTTTGATGACTGTACCTGTATTTGCTGCTCTGTCATGAATTTCTTCACCACTTTCGATGGCAAGGAGCTAGGTCTTGCTGTATATGCTAGTATCGCCAAGATATCTCTTTTCCAGCTGTGGAACAAATTTTCTTTCGTAGAACCTCAATATATTGTGCCGAGTGCATCATTTCTTCTATTGGCTGCAGACTTCTAACACCATCATTCATTCGAAAGCAGTAAATGTCATGAAAAAATGTCTCCGAAAACATGCTTTGTTTCAATTAATTGGCACAAGGGTGTAAATAGGTCAAAGTTCCTAATTGAGGTGCCAATTTAAGCAAAACATATACTGTGTTTCATCAAACAATCATTTTAATTCAATGTGACTTCTGTTTATAATATGGCAGACATCCAATTTTATTCCAAATTCGAGTCAATACGTCAAGCATCACCTCTGCAACTGTGTCATAAATTTGATTTCTCAACTCATTGAGATGAGCAGGTAAAGATGAAACAAACACTCGATCTTTAATGAAACTCCATAAGAAAAAAATTAAATGGATCAGATCAGGGGAGTGAGGTGGCCATGCAATTGTCCTTGCAATACCAATCCATCGACCCCAAATCAATGCTGAATTGAGATGTGATGGTGCCCTGTTCTGCTGGTAGTGAAAGGTATCTATCTTGGTCATCTTCCTCTAACTGTGGAATGAGGAAGTTTTCAAGCATGTCCACATACAAGATACCAATTATGGTTTTCTACATGAAAAAGTGGCCATACACTTTAAATTTGCTGAGGGCACAAAAAAAATTTACTTTTGGGCTGTCACAAACACGCTTAAAAGTTTCACCTGGATTTTCAGTTTCCCAGATTCTGCAGTTGTGGATGTTTACCTTGCCATTGTCAAAGACTGCGTTGTCCAGGAATGTATCATTGTATCCTATTTGATCAGACATTTCTGCATCAGTAATTGCTTGTATCATGGTAAGTTTGTTTCAAGTGTAAACATTGATGTAGTATGCACCAAGCAGTCGGTTATGGTATGCCAGTCTTAAGGGACTCGTTTCGTATTTATTTCTTACCGCTACAGACAAATCTCTGATTTCCACAGCAGCATCAGAACTCGTGGGCAACCTGCTGATTTTGGATGTTGTATAAAAACAACTAGTCTAAATGAGGCTCTCTAAATTATAAGTCTACTTGGAGGATTCAGTCCAAGCATATGTTGAACTGTGGTAGCCAAGTTTGATTCATGAAACCAGAACACACGAAAGAGAAGGAGACACTGTTGCGGGCAAAACGACTACCCTTCGTGGAGTCGCGAGTGCCTAGGAGAGCCACATGACCTATTTGCAACAGGACGGCAGATGGGTCGATGACGTTCCAGGACTTCATGATGTCAAATTTTGTGATGCTCCGTCTACTCTCGCTACGTGACTCCTGACCAACAACGCGGCCTTGTAGTCTTTCTATCATCCCATGTCTGTTCAATTGCATTTTGCATGTCATTTACAGCAGTAGACTGTTCTCCGTTTGAGTATACGCTTTGAACCACATAAGCCCAATTAATTGGATTGAGATACGAACTACATGCTGGCCAGTCCAGAACTGGGAGTCCATGATCACACAGCCACTGTGGAGTTGACAAGTTACAGTGAATGGAGGCATTATTATACTGAAAAAAATATCAGGATCATTCAATTCGTCTTTTAATGGCAATAGATAATTTCCTAAAATATCTTGATAGCCATCTGCTCTTGGTTCTGTGCGAACAAATGCATCACTCCATTTTCCCTTTGCAGAGAAAGCTGCCCAAATCATAACAGATCCCCTTCCTTGTACATGTCTCAAAAAATATGACAATCGTTTAAGTAGTGAGAAAATAAAAACTTTGTTTCCAGTATCACTTTAGACCTTTGTTTTTATTTTCTCATTATACTCATAATGCTAGTCATGTCTTTCATCAATGTTTAAGTTGTGTAGCATTGTTGTATATGCATAGTATCTCAATTGAGAAACAAGCAACATTGCATAAATTTGTTCTATTCGCTACTTTCAGTGAATATAGAGGGTGCTGTTTTTTTTTTTTGGAAAAAATGGCAGCGAAAGTAGGATCCTTCCATTTTTAAACTAAAAAATAGATGACTGTTTAGGATGAAAATTCATTCTAATAACTATTATGAGAGAATGTTATCTGGGATTGATGTTCTGTGTTATAAAAGCCATGTTTAAACTACTGCAAATCCTACTTAGCTCAGTTCAGTAAATGCCACAAGGGTGGTGCCACTTAAACTGAAAGTAGTGAATAGAATAAATGAAGGATGGAAGTTGAAGATTTTTTTAATTCTGTTTGAAAGGGTCATGTTTTTTTTTCCAATATTTTGATTTTACTTGTACAACCTCTCCCTGACTTAAGATTTTTAGAGTTATAGTTTTTTGGAGATACGACACATTGAGAGGCAACAAAAAGAAAATCTTAAAAAAGAAAACACAAGAAAGTTTGAATTGAGCAATGTGATGAGGTCACAGTAACGAAGACTACCTCATACCGCCTGGTTTGTGCTGTTGGAGCATACATCTTGTTAAGTGTATTGTGCCTTACAACACAATTATAACTTTCAAAATGCCCATCAGTATATTCATTTAACTAAGAAGCATCATCCCAAGATTCAACTGTGTACTTCTAACTGTAGCATGTTTTTATATTTTATTTATTATTTTCAACTTGCAATATTTTTGAGTTCCGATGGGTTTATCGATATCTAACCCCATTGGAAGTTGGGGAGAGGCTGTACTTGTTTGATTGAGCACTATTTTTACAATAATTATTTTTGATTTGAATGGTTAAAACTTATAAACCTATTTTTGTGTATCACACATCATATTAAATTTATTTAAATAGTTTGCTTATTGAAATATTCTGCCTTTATCTATTAAACATTGACCTTGTATTTGACAAATAAGGCAGTTAATTTGTCTGTAAACATTTGATTTCATTTGGATTTAAAAAAAATTGTCATCAATGTAGGATTTTAAATATTATATATTATTCATAAGATTTTTTTTTTCCCCTTTCAACCAAATCTTTATGTTTCATTAAATTAGTTTTTTTTTTTTCCAGTTAGTGTTTTTATGTTACAAGTTCTTCTGTTTCATTGTAATCTTTATCCCTTCCAATGTGGAAATAAGATGAAAATTTAAAAATAAAATCAGGCAACTAAAGAATTTTCTTTTGTGCCAAAATAAAAAACCTTATGTAAGGTATTTAGTCCTATTTTAACCACTAGTCTTCTTTTAAAATCATTAATTCAAGTTATGTAAATGGGTGCCAAAATCATGTTGGAATTAAAGCTCTGGATTATCAATTAGTAATCCAGAGCTTTAGTTGAAAACCCCCATTACAAAATCTTGGGTATGTCACAGGAGGAAATAGAAAGGGATGAGGTTTAGGAAGGGAAAACCTCTTACTGCTAAGAAAAACAAAAACCTACGAGATATTAAACACCGGACTGTTTTCGTGGAAAGAGATTTTCCCTTCCTATATGGGCAATACAATAGACAAAATTACTAGAGAAAATTTAGCTCACATCACTTGCTGGACAATGTCATGAACAGGGTATAACAGCAAGCGACCCACTCAAGTCTGCCAGCTAGGTGGCCAAGAGGGCTAGGGCGTAGGCTTTCTAGTTCTCGAGTCTGCCTGGCCGTGGGTTCGAATCCCGCCGTGGGCATGGATATTTGTGTTTGTCCCGGGCTGCGTACAGATATAACTTGTGTAAAAGGCGCAAAATGACCTTAGTAGTCGACACCTAAATTTCTAGAACCCCCCCCACTCAAGTCCAACGATTTACATTGCGTATGAGAGCATTTAAACTGGGCCAAAGATGACCGGAGCAAGGTAACCTGGTCCGACATCACAATAACAATTGATGCATGCCAATGGGAGGACTAGAATATGAGAAAAATATCTATTTTTTTTTCAATTTGTTTTTCTTTCATTAATTTTTTTTTCCTAGTTATTTTAACCAAATAACATCGGTTAAGATAAAACTGTATGAATGAAATGGGTTGAATCCTATTTTTACTTTTGGTTACAATGATCTGATCATATCATATCATAGTTTTATGATAACCCTAGTAATTGCAGTGCTTTACTTTCTCTTTTTAATATGGAACCTAACAATAAAGGTTTCTTTATTCTTGTTGTAAACTTAAGACTTCAATTCTTTTGTTTCCTTGTGAAAGTAGGAGGAACTGAATTAGGTGATGTGGATCAGTGGCTGAAGAGATCAAGCTAACGGTGACACATCAGGCCTCCCACAGATATTCTCTTTACCTAACTAATGTGAAATGAAACCTGTTAAATATCCAATAGAAATAACAGTAAATTACAAACAGATATAATAACCTGAATAACACTAAAAATTACGATACTCATCAATAACGGAACGAACAGTACACAGATATGGGAAAGGTAATATTTAATATCTTGTTGGACCTCCGCATGCTGAAATTATGTCAGCCATCCTTCTGGGCATACTTTCTACAAGTTACAAACAGCTTTCAGTATTTGAGTCCATTCTTGCTGCAAGAACCTAGCCATGTCAACAGCAAATTTCAGACATGGCTCTCTGGCCCTCACTCAATGCTCCAATTGAACATTTTCTAAATGTTCAATTGGGTGAGGTCAGGCCTGTGCATGGGTCACAAAAAGCAAATGACATTCACACTGTTCATTCTGCCCAATGTTGTAATATACAGTGACTTTTGTTGCTTGCTGGAACTCTTTGTTGATGACCTGGAATGGTTTCATCAGACTGAATACATGTATGTAAAATTTTATGTTTAAATTTATACATCTATTCCAATAATTAATGTAAAATTATTCGTTACTCTAAAAAAAAAAAAAAAAAATGCTATTCTGAACAGCATGCATTCTAGTTTTTCACAAAGAGAAAGCAAACTTCCCAAAATAACATAGGTTCTTAAAGTTCATGCCCATCTGAGATTCTCTTCCTAGTAAACTATCAAGAGTAACTCTGAGGAAGCTGTTCATTTGAGATTACAGAGGTAGTTTCATGTATATGGTGACTGTTGTCAAAACATCTAGCACAGGTTTGAAATGCACGAGGTTCGTGAAATTTTACACGCGAGTTTGATAACAATTGAATTTATCATTCTGTTTTTCAATTTCAGGTTTGCTGCCAAAATGCCTTCAAAATTGAATCGTTCTGGGATGACTAAGTCATGATGATGTTTTTCTTATTCCAGAATAATAGAACAGTTTAAGGGTTTGATTATTTCAGAAAGGTTTGATTATTTCCAAGAATGGTATAAGAAAAGTTATCAAATGCAGAAAACAAATGGATCCAAACAATAAACAGTGCAGTGCTGGTGAACGAAAATGCCCCCCGTTCTTCCTGTCCTAAGGCTAACATTCAAAAAGTGAAGAGGCTGGTCCTTACGGAAAATCCGGCAACATACCGGGTCATTGCAAACAAGATTGTAACCTCAGTTGCATTGGTAAATCATATTATTCATGAGATTTGAAATTAGAAAGCAGTCATAAGGCCCGAGTTCATAATTTGTTGCCAAACACATTGCAGAGACGCAATCAACAGCATAAAACTGTATGAACGTTATTTGGCAGGAGACAAACTGAAGAACATGGTCACCTTGAATGAGATTTAGGTCTATTTGTCGAGAAATAGCAAGACATAGGAATTTTTATATGGACAACAGGGTGATACAACTCAATGCAAGTAATGCGTCAATGCAAGGAGAGTTTTCCGAAAGGATGCATGGTGTTTGCTGGGTACAGCTACAATGGACATCTGACCATCAAAAAGGTGGGATCTAAAGCAAAGATAAATGCTGCCTACTGTCAGGAAAATGTCTTGGAACACATATACATGTATTGTAACTATATCTCACATTCATATGGCCCCTAGGGCAAAGTACGTATACATCCTCCAGCTGCACTGCTAAATTGACTGTCCAGTACTGTCTCGAATGGTACGGGAAACTGGAATTAAGGTTATCCCATTCTCAGACATGCCCGTCAAATCAACAGATGCCTCTCCCGTGGATTCAGTCTCCTTAAAAGTGCTCTTAATATAAGATGTCCAAGAACACTTCTGGATTGTGGAAAGCCTGTCAAGAGGAGTGGAACAGAATCGATCTCGCTGTTCTCCATAGAAGCCTCTTACAGTGGAAACTAATATGTCGAGCAATTGTTAGAAGAAAGGGTCATCACAGATCACAGTAGATGGTGGAGAAATGGATTACAGTAGAGCTATAATAAGTGTATTCTCATTACCATAAACATGAAATAACCCTCATAATTTCGTGGGATTCTTACTCGCGCAAGAATCTTGAGAGTAAGTACTCTCAAAGTCGTCCATTTTGCAATACATATTTAACTTCTGAAAATACTGATGTCATCTGAACAGACTTGCAACTGCTGTAGTATGTGAGTTTTTTTAAAAAAAGAAGACAAAATATTAATTACTGAGGTGAATCTTGTCTAGTCCACTTCCATTTTATCTAATTCTTTTATTTATTTTTTTTAATTTTTGAGATGCCTGAAAAAAAAAAATGTTTATTTGATTAATAATATGAAAACAAATCTACAGATCATTCAAATGACCAAAATTGATGTGTTTAAAAAAAGATTTTTTTTATAATAAAAAATAAATCGGAATAAATTAAATAAATTAAAAAAATATTAATACATAATACAGGGTTATTCAAAATGAATCATCCGATTTCAAAATGCTATATTTTCAAAAATAAACGACACAGAATGATAAGTAAAACATGAATACAAAAGGAAAATAGGGAAGTTTTTTTTACAAGTGGTAATTGAATGTACAACAGCACTAATCCTTTGTTTAATTTCACATAAATTCGTGGGTAATGGTGGCATATAAACTTTATCTTTTAAAAATCCCCAAAGGAAGGCACCACAATGGGGTCACATCAGGTGACTTAGGTGGCGAGCTATGTAACAGTCAATTTCTTTAGGCTTCATATAAAGGTGTCACTCGCTCTATCAAGATTTTCCGCAGATATGCCTGGTCGCCCTCCACTTTTCCCTTTATATAGACATGCAGTGGTCTCAAACTGATGACACCACCATCGAATACTCTGAGGCACAGGCGGATTAATTCGGTACTTTTTACAAAATTCATGCTGAAAGGTGATTACTGATCCACATCGTGCAAACGAGAACACACAAAAGGATGTCATTATCACTTCTTTAGCTGCAAAACCCTGCCAAACAGCTTTCGTGAAATAGCTTCACGAAAAATACACCGGATGCCATATAGTGTTCACAATATAAAACTTATTTACCCTTTGTATTCATGTATTACTTATCATTGTGTGTCATTTATTTTAGAAAATATGGATTTTTGAAATCGGTTGATTCATTTTGAATAACCCCATATAATAATATGCAATTTAATAAAGTATAATAAAATGAATATATATTAATATATAAATAATAATAAAAATTATGTATGTTTGTTATAAATGTTGGCAAATGGATTAAAAAAATTCTTCCATTTCTTATCTGATTTCTTAAATTGCATATAAACAATTCAATACCAGAACAAATATTTTTCACTCATTTCTTTTAAAATTAGTTTCGATTGTAGTGCTTGACCAGTTTTGATCCATAAAATTTTCATTTATTTCACGTTTTCCAATAAGCACTTTGATTTTTAATATCTTTAGGAGACCAAATTTTTGTCATTTTGCTTGGCACACTCAGAAAAATGCTCTCAAAATACATCGGAATTTCATGAGCTTTTCTCTGAGAATTTAGCAAACTGTTTCCACTTGTAAACTGTCCACAAGTTTGCTCGCTGAGAGAAGTTAGTGCCGAGTGCTGAGAGTTACATTACTCTCAGACACGTGTCCACTTAAAAATACGGTAATCCCTTTATCAGCAAGGGTTTGGTTCCCGCAACCCCTGCGTATACTGAATTTGCAAATAACGAGAACAAAGCCTTATGTGAAAATGTGGGTTAGTGGATGTCGAGATGCCAGCAGACTCAATAAATTAAAGGCTACATCAATGTTACTCTTTCCCTCAGTCTAGAAGTTTCATCATACTTTCAAGCAATAAAATGCCTTTCTTTCATACTTTCCAGCGAACCTTTCTTGTTCATTTTGCACAGAGTGGATTGTCATCGTTTTTCTTTTTCGCAGCCATGATAATGTTTGCAAGAAGATTCGTAAAATGCCACTGCTACTGTTTACTTGCATTGAATACATTTTCCACGTGAACAGAGAGGAATTACCAAAAAGGGGAACCCTGATAAAAATAGATCGGGACAAACCGCAGATGTGATATTTCCCCACTGTGTACGAATGTGGAGGTATGCAAAAAATTTGATGAGGATATGTGAAACTACGGATGCCAAAGGTTTACTGTACTCTTGACCGTTTTACTCTCATATGGACACAATGACCCTTAGAAATAGAGAAAGCAAGTAAGCACGAGTTTTTAAACTGGAATTTTTTAAAATAATTTATTACATGAATGAAAATAGAGTTTCAAAAAAAGAATGAAAACAAAAGATTGTGTATAAAGAATTTTTAATAATTTTTTTTGTAATTTTTTATCTCTACCATGACAATTATGTACATTAAAAGATGTTTTCAAATATTAAGGGATGAACATTTTAAAACTTTTCATTTTTATAGGAAAACAATGAAACATGACAGACACTTATTAAACAGCTAATAAAATAATAATTTGTTTTTACATAATTAAAAAAAAAAAGTGGAATTCTTTGTCTACATTAAAACAATTAAAAATTCTAAATCAGCTTTAAATATGACTAGATAAGTTATTCAATGAAAATACATTGGGTATTTTACTTCAGCTTTATGAAGACAGAAAAAAGTAGGCTCAGACTCTATCCTTTCTGTTTTTTTTTATATTCTAAATACAATCAAATTTTACCAATAACAATTCCAAAAGTTTTTGAGCAAGTTGGAAAAAAAAAATATCAATAATAATAATAATAATAATAATACATGAAATTACTGAAATAAATAAAACAGGCAACACCTATAAAAGATAAAAAAACATCTAACTGGAGAAACCCAAACAATGATTTTTTTTTTTCCCTTATAAATATTCTTCAGTATGTTATTAAAGGGCATGTTTGTTTATCCAGACGAAGTTCACGCTACTATGCTAGCTTCGTAGCGTGTATTTATTCGCGTCAAGTTGGCCACTAAATTTGTAATTGACAGTAAGGCTCATGCTTTGTAGTCTGATAAAATGGGCAAACTGAAACCTTTCTCATCTTCTGAGGAATCAGCATTAAAGAAGGCAATAGGCATTATTACAAATGAAAAGGACAAGTTCAAACAAGAACAGAACTTTTGCTAATTAGGGTTTGGGGATCATTTCTATCTAAAACATAATTTAATGGAATAAAATTTATCATATTGCTGTTGTTGATCACCTGATCAGTCGTTTGTATATCGTCATTCTCACAACTTTTACCGCATCATGATTCATACTTACAGGCTAATCACATGTATCACAATAAACAAACACACCCAAAGTAAGATTATTATCAATGTATTTCGAGATCGTTTGGACCACGTCCACAATTTTACTACATTCACAAAACTTAAAATTTGAAAGAAAAAAAAAATAAATAAATAAAAATGAATCATTTAAATCCAAAGTAATGCAAAAGTTGTTAATTCATTTTCATTCTACAAGTCATCTTAATTATGCAATTCAAATTATAATAAGGCCTTTCCTAAATGATTTGCAAGAGAAAACAAAAATGAGTAATCCAAATAACCATTAACATTTGTACCAATCTTCACCATTATTATTATTATTATTATTATTATTATTATTATTATTGATTATAATCAATATAAAACAGAAGAATCTGAATAATTTGTGAATGTTGCATTTCAAAAAAGTATATTCCAAATATATTACTGCAATAAATACATTTTTTTTTAATTATAAGAAAATATGGCTATTTAAAATCCTTTATAAATCATCTCTTCTTATTGTTTATCATCATATTAAAATAATTTATCTTAAAATGCCATTTCTTTATTCCATTTTTACTTTCTATATAAAACACAATAATATCCAAAATAAAACAACTCTCGACACACTTTGTAAACTTACACTTTCATTTTATCCTAGTTCACACAAACAAATTACATTAAAAAATAAAGCAATTACAAATACTATAACAAAAGAAAAGAAAAACAGAAAAGGGAGAAAGCTAATTCAGCAGAAGGGAAATATTATTTTCTGACAGAAAATTTGTTGTCAATGTAAAAATTTTAATCAGTTGGACATATTTACATTTCATGAAAAACAAAATCAACAACCTTATTTTAAGGTGGTTAATTATACAGAAACCAATTTATAAATACTGTTTAAACACATATTTTCAGCTTATTTTAATTATAACAATTAGAAAGAGAAAAAAAAAAGAAAAAAAAAAAGAAAAAAAGAAAGATTCTTTACATTGTAAGATTTATTTATATGCTTGTACGATTGTCTATTCCTGACTTCAACATTTTTTCTTAGAAATTCTTCATAAAAATAGGGAAATTCTTGACTTGAAAATCAGCAACACTCTCATTCAATGAATGTCATTGAATTTGTACAAAGCTGCATGTAGATAATGCAGCACGACAGGAATTATAAAAATCACCTGAGCAATCCAAAGAAATGTAGTGAATACCAGTTAAGTATCTTGGATGATTTATGTCTGCTTACTTGCAAATTCATGTAATATATCTCTAGCCATTTCTATGTTGTTGCGTGTGATCCCCAGGGCTCGGATGACTGCTTCTTGAGAGTAACCTTCAGCTGTCAGCTCGGCAATATAGTCCATATGGAGGTTTTCATAACTTACATGGTTATAGTCTTTGTTTTCGTTTGCAAATGCCATCATCTGTTGCAATGGTTTACTCCTAAGATGAAAAACAGAATTATCTAAGTTTATTAGATGAACAACAGTAAGTTTGAAATTTGAAATTACAAGACACGTCCAGATGAGTTTTGAAAAGTGTGCAAAAATTTTAATAGATAATAGAGGACGTCCCATTTCAAGTAATGCAGCTAAACATCTCGAAACAAAAAACGGTAATTTTTATTAAAAAACCATATCAAACAAATTTTTGTTAATTTTTATTTTAATTAACGAAGACTAGACTTTATTTCACTTTTTTCTTAATTAAATAACTAGACGGGAGTCTGTTTTCTTTTAGCAGCAACATTTTAGGTTTTCTTAGTAGCAATTCACAATGGCTGCCCAGTTGCCAGCACAGTAGTTTGACAACTTTTTACGTGTGAAATCCATAATAAAGTGTTCAAAAAGTAAGGTAAATTACTTACTCATTAACTAGAGCCAACACAGTAATAAATATAGAACATGATATCAGCCAAGAAAGTTAGGGAACATTATTCTGCACATTTACCGATTTGGCTATTAACCCATCTTTTTAATTTCTATATTCATGTTAAATTCGCTGTATTAGTGGCTAGACCCAGCAGCGGCCAAATTTTTGGAAAAAAAAAATTGTGATTTACAGTCCAGAAAATACATTATATCCTTGGTGGAACTAAACCATATTCAAGATAAAAACACACCCCATCAAAACAAACCATGTCAGCCATGCTTTGCATTGCATGGCAGGCTGTGATGATTGGCTCGGTGATTTTCATCTCACATGAATTGCACATGGTTTTTTCACTACTAATTGAGTGATATAAGCATGGATGCCAACGATCGTTTTGAAACATGGCTGTTCTTCATCAGAACTTTCTCCTGGACTTGGCATGACTTATGGCAGGGTTTGCTCTAGGATCAAAATCTACGCGTCAATTTGACTCCTCAGCCTGAAAAGTACAAGTCAAATTTTAGATTCATATTTGCATGCATTCACAATCTCTACAGTTCATTAGAAATTTAAACAAGACTCATGTGACAAAATGATATGAGGCTAAAATGTAGTTAGGAGGTATGGCTGATAATATTCAAAATTTAACGAGTCCATTTTTAGCAAAAATGCCCATATGACACATAAATTACGAGTAAGCATGAACCCCGTTATGGGATTTTTTATGCAAGTAGGAAGTTAAACTAAAGATGTGGATGGAAAAGTGTAGGCTGTAGATAAAAGAATGTTCTTTGATCGGAACGAGTGTTTCAAATCTGCTCTCTGTGAAATTTTATTTTCTCTCCATCACTATATAAAAAATTTGCTTTTTTTTTTTTTTAAACATATTGCAAAGACCCAGAAACAATTAAATTGACTCTACATTTTATAAATAAATAGTTTTCAGTTATGAAATTAGTACATGTATATGGAAACTGGAGATAATGTTCCAAGCATAAAGTAACGATTATATCGGAAAAAAATGGAAGGAAAAATTCCACGACCTGGATTCGAAACAGGAACCACAAGAATAACGCTTGTTGCCTCTACCAATTGGGATATCATGGACATTGGGATACCCCAATTAGCACAGGGAACAAGCTTGATACTTGTGATTGCTGATTCGAATCCAGGTCGTGGAGCTTTTCCTTCTTTTTTTTTCCTGAAAATATCATTAACTTATGCTTGGAGCAATATCTCCAATTATTAATCTTTGCTGTGTGTTCATCAACTTTTCCGATGGTTTGGAAAGGAGGAATTCCTGATCTGTGAGCTGGGTGATTGCCCTATTATTGGGCTTCTATCTTGACTACCTTGTAGTCTTTAGGACACCTGGAGATAGCCTTGTTGTACCATGTCCACAATAGTGCAATTAGTAGAGGCAAAGACCATGATGCTAGTGGTTCCTGGTTTTAACCCAGATCATGGAATTTTTCCTGATATCATGTATTCCTTTATGACTATTTTAGAGAGACTCTTAAAAACTGTCATATTAGCATTTAACGAAGAACTATATATATCATCGGAGCAGAAGAGTGCTAATTGGTGTGTTCAGTGGCCCTTAGCTGACAGCAACCAGCGATAATCATGTGCATTTGTCATGATGGAGTACATTCTTATCTTGGATAGAGTATGGGAAAATTTTAATCGAGAGTGACGGGGTTAATTTCTTAAAAGGGAAGTGCAGCTGAATTGTTTTAAATTTAACAATCTTAAAAGGTATTATCTGAAAGGTATAGTTTGTTTTGATAATAGATCCATAACAATTTATAAAAATTAGAAATTATTAGGCATTCTTTGATGCACATATGGAGAGAAGTAGGGGCAGTGATGTAACCTGATGAAGTGTTCAAAAGGGAATTGCTGAGCGATCTGATCGCCAGTGCAAATTTTCGCTATTGCAACTGTGCTGATGAAAAACCATACATGTATAAAAATTAAAATGATGAAGAAAAAAAAGTTTGCTATAGACTACATGTTTGAACCCAAGTCCGATACCCTTTCTACTGATGAAGAAAACATCAGCAGTGCCTAAAATATAGACGGAGTTTCATTGTATTTTTTTTTTTTTTTTAGCGAAGATCGACAAAGGATCCTTGTCTGAATATAGTGCTGCCTCTCTCCTATGTATTTCTACGTATCCTCCGCATCTATATGAGATGTCACCGACCTCCACGAACAATAGAGTACATGATATATTGCGTTGTTTTATTATTACTACGTAATATTTGGAAGAAAATTTCACCATATCGTGAATTTGCAGCATAATTTAAAGATATCCAGGCATACTTTAATTATGGCTGGAGGTTCCTGTTAACAATTCAAGCTTATATGCTTTTCTTTTAATTGAGTGATAAGTTTAATAAATTTGTTACTGATGAAAATAGAAAAGAAAATTCCACAACCTGGACTCGGACCAGGGACCTTCAAGAGACTAAATTAGGGCATCAGTGCGATTTGCTGAATAAATTTTCTTTCCTATTTTCATCAATAATTTAAACATCTGAAGTAAGGCATTTAATAAATCCTCTTAGAACATGCTTGAGTTAGTTAATAATTTGTTTAAAAAAAGATGTAAGTATATTTGTAAAGAATGTTATCCATGCCATTACATTGAGACCTAAATCATTAAAAATAAATTACTTGAATTTCATCAAAACTATTTAAACATTTCTCTTCTGAATTACCGGTATACACAATATTTCTAAATGTATGTTCACTAGATCAGAAAGCATTTATTTAAAATTTACTATATCTCTCTTCTGAATACATTTAAATACCTTCGGTCAGAAGCTAAGCTCGTTTCCTCCGAGGAATTCCAGTGATTTATTGGAAGAGGAGGAGGAGGTACTGGAGGGATATCACAGTCATTGGTTGCTATTTGAAAAAAAAAATTAAGAAAATGATCATTTTTGCTACTTTTTTTTGTTTAAATATTTCACAAACGTTATTAATTGGATAAAAATAAGTTTAATATTAACTCACTATTTACTTATTATTAATAATTTCAATGTTATTAGAAGAGGTAATCCAAGAAATCAAAATAATAAATTTTTTGAAATATCAAGGCAAGTCAATAAACATCTGCACACAATGTTTATAATTTATTTCAAAAAGCAGAGACCTTATAAAAATTATATCACTTTTTAAATTACTTCCCATGCTTTTCAATGCCCTTGTTCCAACATTCCACAAGCTTCTGGAAGCTTTTGAAAAAAATGTCTTTGGTTGAATAACAAGCCATTCATGCACCACTTCCTTCACTTGTTCATCTAAGGTGAATCGATGGCCCCCTTAAGGCATCTTAAAGTGGACCAAAAAGACAGTAATCCGAGGAAGCAAGATCAGGATTGTATATAGGATGGTCCAACTCTCGAAACCCAGTTTCACAAGGTGGCATCACGAGGGTGCAATTATTAACAAAATTGGCATTATGTTGGTGCATATTATTGTCATACAGCAACAGAACACCTGTCAACAATAGACCTCTGCATTTGGTTTGAATACACAGAGTGATAATAAAATTATGAACCGAAACTTATACATAGCACCTATATCCAATAATCAGGGCCGTAGCCAGCAATAAATAAAGGGGGGGTTCTTTTTTTCCATAATCGTGGACTTTTTATATATTAACTAATCAAACTTTCATAAAAACTCTTTTCTTTTATTTCATTTCATAAGTGATTAATAGTATTTTAACAATGATACTTTTTTGTGCATACATTTTTAATGATGATTTTGTTCAACTTACATAAATAATAACCACATATATTGTACATCATATTATATTTAAGGCAAATTATCGGCCTAAATAAAAATTTTCACCTGTAATAAGGCATCTTCAACTGCCCGACAGTGTGCCACATATGTGATGTAATGCATATTTGGTTATTATTTATGTAAAATAAATAATGATACATCGGTAATTTCTTAGATGATTTTATTCCTTTGAATAAGGGAAAATGATAATTCACGTGACATTTAAAAGTGATGTAAATCTCATTTTTCTAGGATGGAGATTGGCAAATAAATCAACAATTTTATTCAGATCAAATTTCTTATCATAATGGATATGAATTAAAGCCAGAGCCGAGAGTCTGTCTTCACTCATAGACTTTCACAGATAAGTGTGGAGTCGTCGTAATCTACTGAATGATCTTTCACATTCACATGAAGTTACTGGTAAAGAACAAACATATTCTAATAAAGAATGTAAATTAGGAAATAACATTTCATCACAGTTAGCTAAGGCTGATGAACAAGAAGTTGGTAATTCTTCAGTTTCTACTGTTGACAATTTTTTTCCAACGTAAAAACTCTTGGCAAACAATTTCAGGAGAATCAATTACTAAATGGCTAAAAGTCTGGGCATCCTCTAGACTGAAAGTGATGTTTTTGTCAGTATTACAAACTTGGCGGACAAGTTTTAACAAAGACAATGACTGCAATGCTATAGGTAAAAACTGAGTTGTTAGATCTTGTATAATGTGATCAAGACATGGAACCATCAAATTTTTTAAATAGTAATCTTCGGTAAAAACAGAAGGTGCATTTGGCCTATAAATCTGTCTTTTAGCAACGTGTGGTGCGGTTACATCAACATCAATTTTCTCAGTCAATCGTGAAGCATGATCAAATATTTTTTTGAACTGATTCTCCACTGAACTACGCATTTCACAAGAGAAATGCTTAATTCCATTAATTTCAGTATAAGCGCTTAAAATTTCGATTGTTCTACTTTGAAGCTTTTGCGTAATTCCTTGTAAATGAGATAATGTTTGATAAATTACAAGAAAAATAATAATAAAATCAAAATTTGTAAGGCTAGACAACAAGTTAGTTGCTTTTTGTTTGCTCTCTCTATCCCATCCTGATGCAAAATCATTAGAATATGTATCAGTATGTAGGCCAAAACCAATTAACTCCAGGCAAATAATGATGTTAAAGACAGATAAAAGTGGCTAAGTGCATTATGTTTGGATGACCATCTAGTCTTACAAAAATCAATAATAGCATTTCTTTGTCCTAAGTGTGGTACTTCTTGTTGTGTGATATTAGCTAACAGTGTGAATTTCTTTGGGCTAGCATTTAAAAACATGACTGCCCTTTTTGCAAGGAATTATTCAATCCCTTCTTGGCCCACTTTGTGTTTAATAATTAAATATATTTATTTTAAAAACTGTACAAACTAATATTCATTTATATAATTTACTTCTTGATAATTTACTTAATAAATTATGGAATTTTTCATAGAATGAGGGGTTCTTCCGAACCTCCCCAACCCCACCTGAATACGGCCCTGAATAATATATAGATTATAAAAATATTATGTGTCAAGGTTCATATTCAAAGATTTCATAGGCACATTAAATACCCATATACAAGGGGTAGAGGAAATTTCCAAAAGTCTTAATAACTTTAGAATAAAAGGTGCTAGAGTCATAAAAGTCAGGTCTATCGATGGTAAAGTGCCCATGCCTGATTGAATAAAATATTCCCAATACCCCTACTGTAATTACTGAAGTTACAAAAACTAACCTTTGAGCATGAGAGATAGAAAAGTCCCAATTACAAAGTTGTAGAGTGTCACCGATTTATTAGAAATTCATTCTTTGCATTAAGCACACAAAAGTATAAATTCATAAAACGGGGGAGAAAAGTCCAGGTATGGAGCTGTTCCAGCCACAGTATTTTGGAATATTCAAATGCAGAACACCAAAGCATGAAATTGCTCCTATTGCTCACTAGCCACAATGGAAGATTGAATAAAATTAACCCCCCCCCCCCAAAAAAAAAAAACGCCCACTAAATTTCAATATTTTAGAATGCTCGAAACAAAGGATGTCGAGGTTATTATTCAATCAGCACTCGCAATGACGCATAGCTAAACAATTACATCCTCCATAAGTGCTGATATATTAAATCAATCAAATATGATGTCGTCCTGCAAGATAAACATTAGGCCCAAAGTCCAAGAGAATATTTTGTGGACACAAATATTCAAATTGAAAACTCTGGTTCAAGAAAAGTGACCAAGAAAATTATCGAAAGTTGGTGCACAGGTGCATACTTTAGGTAAGTGGGAAATGATACAACCCTCTGCCTTAATTCTTATTCAAGCCAAAATGACGAAAAAACTCATTGCATCTGTTACGCCAGATGGAAAATCAATCACATTCTCACAATCCCCCTTGGAACAACTTTAATAGTTCAACTTCTCAATATTTTTGCATTCCTTCCTTGGAAAAAAATTTACAAAATTTTTTCAGATTATGTGGCTGGCAAAACAACTTGACATAGAACTAGGAAACTTTCTTACAGATAGACATGACTTTTATGACTCTAGCACCTTTTCTTCTAAAGTTATTCAACTGTTTCAGGAAATTTTTCTACAATCACTCACCAAAAGTCATGGCACACATGCCTAATAACATGTTGGGCCCCTCTGGCCTGGATAATGGCAGCGACCCGTCATGGAAGAGAGTCTACCAATCCCCGGAATACATCCACAGGCACTGCAAGCCATGACGCCTCCATTGCACTCCATAACGATGCTGCATTTACCAGCCACTGCCGTGTCACAAGGGCCACGTGTGGAGGTGCATTATCTTGCTAGAAGATGCCGTTGCCCGTGGGGTAAAAACAGTTCATGAAGGGGTGCAGGTGGTCCCTAAGCAGATCGACGTAAGAAGTAGCACACAGAGTGGATGTCAGATGCACCAATGGACCCATTGCATGCCACGAGAAAACACTCCAGAGCAGTATGGAGCCTCCACCTGCCTGAGTGGTCCCCACCTGACAAGCAGGGTCCATGGCTTCGTGTGGCCTACGCCAGACACGGACACAACCATTGGCCCGATACCCTTCGCCAGTCCTCAGTGGTCCAATGTCGATATTGGTTGGCCCAGGCTAGGCATTGCAGCTGTCAAGAGTGCCACCCGTCATGGCTCCTGTTCCCAAAGCATGCAGCTGCCAAGGTTCGCCGAATTTTCGTCACGGACACAATTGTGGGACGTCCCTGACTGTACCATATGGTGATTTGGCCCACTGTCGCCTTCGGTCAGCAATTGCAAATCGGGTGACCTGGCGAACATCTCTGGCATCAATGAGGCATGGGCGGCCCATCCGCTGTTCGACATGGGTTGTAACCCCCTGTTGGGTATACTCTCGATAGACCCTTGCATCGGGTGTGCGGGAAAATTGCAGGGTGTTGGTTACATCTGATATTGAGGCACTCATTCGTCTGGCACCAACAATCATCCCCCATTCAAATGCAGATAGGGAACATCAATCATCTCGGCATGCTGCAATTTCTGCAGCTAGTTTTGCTTACAATGATTGTGTGATATCAAAGAGTCCTGTGCACTTGCATTCCGAGAATGGAAACAGCGGGATCCGTCTCATTATGGACAGGGAACCTGATTGTAGGGGTGTGCCATTACTTTTGGTGCGTGAGTGTATACCGTGTATATGGTTATTTAATGTGCCTATGCGATCTTTGAATAAGAACTTTGGTATGCAATACTTTTATAATCGATATCAATCAAGAGCGTTCCGTTCTTCAACAGATCCAGACTTAAAACCTCTTTCTCCTCCTATTTCTATCCTGTGCAAGTGTTTTCGAGTTGATGTATGAATTGCCTGACGTTAAATTTTGAATTTTCTTCTTCCTCTGAAGAGTTTCTCTTTAAATGTACCTTCAAGCATGACCTTTATAACTCCACTACCTCATAAGATGTGGCCAATCCAGTTGCTTTGTCTCTTCCCGATTCCTTGCAATACTTGTCCGTCTTCTCCTATGCTTCCCCACACATCTACATTTTTAACTTTGTCAGTCCACTTTGTCTTTGTTATTCTTCACCAAGTCCACATTTCAAATGCTTCAAGCTTATTTTCATCAGTCTTCCTAAGCATCCATGTTTGTGAACCATACAATGCTCACTCCATACAAAACACTTCATCAGTCTTTTCGGAGCTCAAATTTAAAGGACTACATAACAGTCTCCGATGCTTCTGGAATGCCACTTCACCAATGCAATTCTGCCCTTGATCTCATCATAGTATTTACAATCTTCATTGACAATATTTCCTAGGCATCTGAAGGTTCAAACTTGTTCTATTAACTGCCCATTCAAATTTAACTTCATCGTCACGTGCTTCTTACTAATTTTCCTCACTTTGGTTTTCTGGCATTAATTCACATACCGTCTCTTTCTAAGGAAGCATTCAGAAGCTTCGTTACTTGTTGTACTAAAATAGCCTGCAAACCGGATGCACTGGATGTTTCTTCCTCCCATGTTAATGTTGGACTCTTTGTTGATAATTTTTTCTGGTAGATATTAAAAAATGTTAGCGAAAGACAGCATCTTTGCCTCATTCCTCTTCCTACCTTGATGTCCTGTCTTTCAAGATGAATTTTCAGTGTTATGGTTTGCTCCATGTATAGGTTTGAATCGGTTGTCTATCCTTCCAGTCACTGCCTTTTCTTTTCAAAACAGCCATAAGAGTATTCCACTGTACTCTGTCAAATGCTTTTTCTAAATCCACAAAGTAAATGTTAAGTTCCCTTCCCTTTTGTAGAAACAGTTCTCGGATGATTCTTAAGAGTCCAATGGCGTCTCTAGTTCCCATGCTTTTTCTGAAACCGAATCAAGTATCTCAAATGTGCACATCCAGCTTTGAGTACAATCTTCAGCTTAAAATTCTTAGCAGAATTCTGGCTGCATGAGAAAACAAACAAACTGATACAATCCCTGAAGTCTTCACATTTGCTTTTTTCTCCAGCATTATCATAATTGTCTTCAGGAATCCTTCGGCCATTATCCAAATTCGTAGATTTCATTACATAACCTGGTCAATTCTTTTATTCCAGTGTTATTCTTGGCCCTAAAAATCTCTACAGCTATATCGTCTACACCTGTTGCTTTGTTCTTCTTCATTTCATTCAGTGCCTTTTGAACTTCTATAAGAAGGATGTCTCCATTTCTTCAAGTATGATGTTTGCAGGTCTTCCTTGCGTGTCATGAAGAATTTGCAAATATGCTTTCCACGTGCGAATAATATCCTGTTCCTCAGCTATCCTCCCGCCATTCATCCCTTCGAAGTCAGTTAAATGAATCTTGTTCCTTCTGTGATTGCCTTTACTCATGCTGTTTATTCTGTTGAGTTTTCAATTTCAGTGCATTCTTTCTTAAGTCATCCTTCTTAGTGCGTTATCAGTTTCTCTTTGGAGTTCGTTGTTAAGCTATCTATATTTGGCTTGGCTCTCCGCATTACTGACACCCTTCCATAGTCTTCTCTCATCCATTTTCTCTAACATGAAAGCTGTAATCCATGGCTTCTTCTTCCTACATTTCTTTAAACCCAACAAGTTCCTGCACTACATCCTTCACAACTGTCTTCAGATCATTCCAATTGCAACTTGTTGTATTCCTATCTTCCGAGTTCCTTTCCTCCATACTCAAAAACAAACTCCTCTTGGATGCAACTTCAGTCCTGGTGTTTGCGATATTCAATTTTTCTAAATCCCATTTCTTCTTTGCCTGTGCACATGCCTGTTTCATACTGTTTCTGTATGTTCTTTGAATTATAACATAATCTAGTCGATATCTTGGTTCATCACCAGCTGCTTTCCAAGTATAAATTCTTTGTTTGTGGTTCTTGAAACAAGTGTTCATTATCACCATGTTATTTTCCTTGCAGAAGTCATTAAGTCTCTGTCCTCTGTTATTTCAGTTTCCCCAGTCCAAACCACCCCACCACACTTCAATCCATATCTGGACTTTCTTCTCCAAATACTGCATTCCAATCACCCATGACAACAATGGAGCTTTTCTTTGCTTCGGACTCCAAAATGTTCTCAATTTGTATGTAAATGTCAAGTTCTTCATCTTGATGCTGGGGTGTGGGCTTGTAAACTTGAATGCTTACCAAATCCCTTGGACTTCCGCTAATTCTTGCCATCATAAAACAATTGCTGTAGTAGTTCACCTGCACTGCTTTGTTCATTACTTCTTTTCCAAGTAATATGCCAACTCCAATCCTTCCTTGAATGTTTCTGGAGTGCAGGATCCTGATGTCATCACTGTAAAAATCTCCATTTTCTCCCCATCTGGTTTCACACATGCCAAGAATATCAGTCTTCTTCCTTCTGATCTCGTGCTTCAGGTTTTCAAGCTTTCTGGGTTGCAGAAGAGGTCTAACATTCCATGTATCTAATCTAAGTCTGTCGACCAATGAACCCTCCAAAGTATTCCATCCAGAGATCCGAACAGGAGCCTATTTTACCTCCAGAAAATTTTACCCCAGAGAATGTCATTCGTCAAAGTTTTATATCTAACAAGAAAAAGGAAAAATTCACAATTCAGAATTCAACTGAACTCATCCAATATCAATTGTTTTAGGCCTCTATTGACACTAGTGACCATGCTGCCAGCCACTAGGAAATTCTTTGATCTACATCTTTTCATGGACCTGTCAGTGGTATACAAGCCTTCAGACTACAGCAAGGTAAATCTCAACCTGAAGGATAATCGATATATATAAGTGTTACTTATATCAGTTTTGTTTTTTTTTTCCAGAATTTTATTACCACTTTGTGAGGTTCCCTAGTCGGTATTTCACTATACGTTACACAGTTTACTATTGTAGTATCCCTTTACAAGTAATATTCCAGTATTAATCCTTGTGAATCCCAGAAAAGTGTGGACAAAAGGTTGACTCTTGAATTTCTTCTTCGTTGGTATTTGCTTTCCAGATGTTACCATTCCATGCTCTGGTGTTTGTTGTCTGGGACAAAAAGGTGAACCCACGTTTCTTCTGCAGTAACTATTCATTTCAAAAAAGCTTCACGTGCATTAGCATAGCAGTCAAGTAGGTGTCGGCAGATGATCATACGACGCTTTTTTGCAATCTATTTTGCACAGACATTACGAAAGCCAAGGCTGCTATGAATGATGTCATATGCAAAATCTTGGCTAATTTGCAAATCGTTTGCATCATCATCAAGTCACTCATTGCTTTCCCTGTATCATGGCATGGGCATCCTCAAAGTTACTTCGCTATTGGATGTAGAAGGGTAACCTGCTCTTTTCTCATGCTTCACACTTGTCCAACCACGTTAGTTAAGCACTGCCGCCATATTGTGCTGAAAATCTTCGATTGATTTCTGCTCCTGGTTACACCGTCAGGCCACAAAAAAGCAGTTCACAGCATGCTTTGGTGCAATGGAGAGTGACACAGCCATTGCTTTGTATCACAGTGCAAAACAAAACTGCCATGA
The DNA here is from genome assembly GCA_023313115.1 of Rhysida immarginata. Taxonomy (NCBI): domain Eukaryota; kingdom Metazoa; phylum Arthropoda; class Chilopoda; order Scolopendromorpha; family Scolopendridae; genus Rhysida; species Rhysida immarginata. The sequence continues at coordinate 367,325 of JAHWFO010006418.1, forward strand.
TGCTGAAACTTTCCACAAGCAGAGGCAAAGGTGCTATCTGTTGGCATGCGTGCACATATAGCAGTACTGCTAATGCACAGAACATTAAAACGGGTGCAGATGTTTATCGACCAGTGATGGATTAATTGGGCAAAAGACAACAATTTGCTTAATATGATAATTGTGGACATCTGACCAATGGATATTCGAGACCAAACAGATGGATAAATCTCCAGCAGACCTTTTATTAACATTTGAACATTTGACAAAGTGATGATCCTCTATACGATCTACGCTTTCACAATCAAATCCCCTTACTGTTAACAAAACATTTGACAAAGTGATGATCCTCTATACAGTCTACACTTTCAGCAATCAAATCCCCTTACTGTTAACAGAGGTATAAATATAATTTTTATTTTAGAGAGGTTATTTATTTTTTAGTACAAATCTGTTTGATGCTTTCCATTACACAAACATATTGTATGGTGTCCATAAAATGATTCCTTTTCTTTTAAGGCAGTGCTTCTGGAGGAAAAAAGACCTTAAAACTGTAGTGGTACAAGCGAAGAACGGCGATCACACATCCCATTCTCTGCCGTCTAGTTTCGAAGCTAAGACAAGAGCAGGCAGATTGGGAATTGACAATTGAACCAATTGTGGGAAACCAAACTCTCCAAAAGAACAAACTCCACATTTGGAAGGGAACCAAAGCAGAAGCATCAATTACTGAGTAGAAGACTAAAGTCTTTAATTGATAAATATGAGGCGTTGTCCAGGATTTATATCCTCAGAACTGCCGCCTACAATCTTGATAGTTTTTCAATAAATAAGAAAGAAATTATACAGGGTATAACAGAACGGTTCATCACATTTCAAAAAGCTATATTTTTTTTAAAAAAACGAAGATACATAGATGGGTGACATATTAAAATATTTGTAATAATCTTAAGTTTTGTTTATAAGTGTTTGATGTGTCCTCTTGCTCACAGTCAGCAACACTTATAGCCAATAATCAAATTTCTCCTATACCTGCTGAAGCATATCTGGAGTCACATCACGGATGGCGACTGCTATTCGAGTTTTTAGCTCCTCCAGATTTGCTAGAAAGAGGGCACAAAAACACGGTCTTTTATGTATCCCCACAAAAAGAAGTCACAAACAGTGAGGTCTGGGGATTGAGCTGGCCACAAAAAGGCTTTGTGTTGTGCGTTTGCCATCTTGATAGAACTCACAGGACCTCCTTATGTCTTCCAGATGCACCCTAGAGATCTCTACCAAAATTGAACAAAAACTTGACGTTACCCTGTTTCAAATGGTGTGAGGTTCATTGACCTATGAACAATAGTTGCTGAGCTATTTACAATTGAAATGTGATGAACCTTTATGTTACACCCTGTATAACAATTATTATAGTTAAATCTTGTTTTATGAAAAGCAGAAAAAATATTCATTTAGGAAAGACATGCAATGACATGAAAATATTTGGAATTTGGTGACCTGGAGGAGAAAAGATATACTGTAAAACAAAATATTAACCATGAATAGATGAATTTAGATGGAACTCATCTTTAACATCATACAATAAATTTGTTTAATCAAACAAACTTTAAATGGATTTATACAATAAAATATAGGATTGATAAAATAACCTCTTGAAAATAACCACTAAATTTATATGCATTATATATTATTTTACAGTAAATGAATCTGACTGCCAAAAGCAAGATTGTACGGGCATCTCTTTTTATCAAATGTCCGTATGTCAGTAAATGGGCTCGAGACTTATCCATCAGTCACATGTCAGTCAGTCAGATGTCTGGATAGAGTAGACATTAATATTGTAAAGTTTATTTAATAATGCATTCAACCAAATTTTAAGATATTTTTGAATAAATAATTTTAAAAAGTAATTATCTATTTATCAAACATTTAATAAAATGAAAAACATCAATAAGAGATCTTTTATAATATAATTTAAAAATCTTTAAGTAATTATTTTGAACCCAACACAAAAAACAATTAAAAAATAAATAAAAAATTTAATGAAGCCTCCTCATATAAATTTTACGATATAAAAGAAGAAATACATTAAAAAGTTTATTTTTTAATTCCTTTTGTGTTGGGTTCAAAATAATTACTTAAAAGATTTTAAAATTATACACGCCTCACAAAAATTAGGGGAGCACGCAAATTAAACAATACTGTGCAAGGTAATTGTTTAGAATTCTTTGTGAATTTATGAAAGTTGTTTCTGGATCACAAATGGATAGCCCAACAACGTGATTTCCGGAAACAGTGGTGTGGAGAGCTATTGGGAGGCATGAAGCAGGCCAAGCTCAACAGATAGTAGCCGACGCCATTGGAGTGTCACGAAGTGTTGTTTGTTAACTGTGGAATGGTTTCTCGGAGACTGGAACTGTTCGACGAAGACCAGGACAAGGTTGCCCATCAGTTACAACTGCACATGACGACTGTTATCTGTTGCTAACATCCTAGAGAGACAGCTGACAAACTGCTGCCCACCTTCAACATCAGCTTGCCGTGGCAGTGGTATGCCTGCATTTAACTGCAGGGCACTATAGGGACCGAAGAGCATCGCGATTGGGGTGCTGATGAATGGAGTCGTTTCACTTCCCAGAACAAGGTGAGATTCAGTCTACAGTCAGACAATCGATGAATACTGATCTGGGGCCCTATTCTCGAAATTTTCGTGTTGCAATCAATCTCACATACACAATCTCACTTGTGAGATTTCAACTCACACGATTGCTATTCTGCAGTTCAAACTAAAAAACGAACACAACTGGCGAGTATGTACGTCCAACTCGTACAGAGTTTCGACATTTCTAAGCATCTGGAATCGAGACTATTCATCAAGTACCAATCAAATAAGTGGAAACTGTTCCCAAACGATCGCTCAGTATGGAGCAGAGACGATCAATAAAGAAAAGAAGGAGGCAAAGAAAAGAATCACAGATGAGCAAAAAGAAATTTTATTCATAAATAATACAAGAATGTATAAAGGAAAATTTAGTAACGAGTTTAGAAGAACTATGGAATGACTTAGGAAGGAAACTGAATTCTTGCGTCAGAACAAAGAAATTAAACAGAGAATAGAAAAAAGGCTTAATTTGCACTATCCACAAAATTGCATGACTAAGGTAAGTGAAATGATGTTTTGAAGACCCCCCCCCTCCCTTCTAACCAGCTGATATATAAACCCTTTTCTATTTGGTCACGAGTAAAAGGCTAAATTACGATAATAAAGATGTCATTGACCTTGGTCGCATGATTAGTCATCGCGGGATTGTGCAGATAGTACAATTTATCCCTCTGTTTTGTAGGCTTAATGCTAATCTTCCGAGTTTGATACCCTAAAATCGGTCGAAGGTTGTCTATCAAAATTTTTGCCAAATCCTTTGATAGTCGAAATAAGTGACAAAAATGTTACTCATGACAGTCGAAAGCATCAATCTGCGTTCATAAAATTCGTTGCCTCCTCAAACAACGCCTTACTGCCGTTTCCAATGCTCCTGTTAAATGCAGAGTAGTGAATACGTCGGCCATGTTTTTCTTTTATTTTTTTTTGTGCGTAGCTATCTCACAAGCTCTACTCACATGATTTGACAACTCACATGAGGAGAACGAAAAGCATGGGAGTTGATTTTCGAGATTACCAATTTTGTCTGATCATTCGTGTTTGTACCACGTGAAACTCCCAACTCATGTTAGTAGTTAACACGATAATTTCGAGAATAGGATCCCTGGAGGGAAATCTGAATATGATATAATCCAGCTTTGTGCAGAAAAAGGACAATATGGCATAGGTGGATTGATGGTCTGGGCAGGCATAAGCATTGGTGGGTGTACTGACCTGTACATTATCTGGAATGGCACTCCGACAGTTCTTAGGTCTATTGTCATACTATATGTTGGAGCTATCAAAAATGGCTTCTTTTTATATACGAAAAATGTGAACACACAAAGCCTGCCTAGTGGACGTTGTGATTGAAGAAGAGGGTATTGAGCATTTGGAGTGGCCAGCATGCTCACCGGACTTAAATCCCATTGAAGATGCATTGCAGCTAGGCCAGCACGTCCATTGACTCTTCGTGACCTGGACATGGCCTTCACTCAGGAGTGGAAAAGGTTACCTCAATCCTCATTTATCACCTCATCAATTCCATGCAAAAGAAGTGTACAGATGTTTTGGTGTTCGAGGAAATCATACACCCTACTAGGCCCTACCTTCAACAAGCTCTTGTTCATTTCAAAAGCTTCAAACATGATGTATAGGAAATGTCATCATGTTCTCAGTGTCATATTCCCGAATTATTGCAGACTATATGCAAATTTCGTATTATTAGAGACTCGCCTACGTTATTTTGTATATAAATAAAAGTTTGTATATTCAGAAACACCCTGCACGTTATGTCTTTCTTTTCGAACTCATGTACCCCCCTAATTTTTGTGAGCAGTTCACAAAATCAGAAATGATAAAAAATTTTCAAGCCTGCTCCAAAATTCCCACAGTTAAGAACAACCAGAATAAAGCAACCATAATAAATGAATGTACTTGCATATGAGTAAATTAATGTTAAAAATATTACTCTGAATAAATGAGTAACTGTTAATTGCCTAGTTGCCAAAATAGAGGCAATGTATGTGTAATTTGTAGGCTGGCATCCAATATTTCACAATTATTGGGAAAAAATCCAAAAATAGAACTACTTGCTGCAATTTCTCAACTCAATGTGTGACAAATTAAAGGAATTTTGATGTATAAAATTCATGATTTTACCATTTTTTTAATAAACTTTTTTTCTTATATATTTTTTTTTAAATTTGATGTTATGTTCAGAAACTTAGCATAAAGAAATCATACTTAAGTCATTCCCATTTTAATTAATATAAAAATTCATATTTACACTATTTAGGAATCATCAAAACTCATTAATTTGAACGTGATTTATATCATAAGTATGATTTATTTATTTATGAATTTTCTTGACTTTTGCAATAACTCTGACTAATGCCAAAGTACGAGGGTAAGTCAGTAAGTAAGTTACAAATAGATATAGAAATGAAACAAGAGTATTGATTTAAAAACTATTTTTATTTCTCCACATGATCTCCCTGAAGGCACTTGTCCCATCCTTTCACAAGCCCCTCAAAACCAGCAGCATAAAATTCTTTGGGCTGCTGTCTGAACCAGGTGGTGAATTCCCTTTATACAGCTTACAGCTGAGGAAATGGAAATCATTTGGAGCAAGATAAGGGCTATACGGAGGATGCTCGAAAACTTCCCAGTTGAATTTTCGCCACCTTTGATGAGGTGTACTGGTCCGTTCCATTGAAAGACATTATGAGGATGTTACAGTAGGAGTCGGCATTTGCACTTTACTCTTACTGCTGGTATGTGATAAGCAATATGCCCTAGTGATCCCAGAAGACTGTGAGCATCACTTGTCCAACGATGAAGCTGTACAAAGAGAATTCACCGCCTGGTTCAGACAGCAGCCAAAGCATTTTATGCTGCTGGTTTTGAGGGGCTTGTGAAACGATACGACAAGTGCCTCATTGTACAGGGAGATTATGTGGAGAAATAAAAGTAGATTTCAAGTCAGTACTCTTTATTTCATTTCCATATCCATTTGTAACTTGCTTACTGACTTTCCCTCATATTTACTAAAAACTAGAAAAATACTTATAAAATCCAAGACATGTTAAAAATTACAACACAGTTAAATTGAAATCCATAAATAGGATAAATTCAATAAATACCTGCTAATGCAGTATTTTCATAACTTGGCTCATCATTTATATCAGCAAGTTCAGCATAGTGCAAAACATGATCATTAGAAGAGGAAGATTTTGCTTGAGATGTTGCAAAAAGTGACGTTAAATCGACAACAGAATTCCGAGGAGAAGACAATGTACTTTGATCATAACTTCTTATGTTAACATTACTGCCAGAAGGCACATCGTATTTCACTTCAGCATAAGAAACACCTTCAATATACAAAAGGTATTTCAAAACTTGAGTTAAACTTACATTTATAATTACACAAACATACACACTTTTATTTACATGGAGGGTACATCAGCTACTTGAGAATGGTTTTTAGAGGTAATAAGTGGCCCAAATTGAACTACATAATTTTTTCCATTCTTCAGCCCCAACACAGAAACTTCAAATCTAACATCAGAAATGAAAAGGCATGCATTTTTCATCACTTCAGTTGTCAACTGCAGAGATTTAGAGACAGCAACATTTGTCCTTTAGCAAGAATGTGTCTTCAGGGACCAAAAGAAAAAAATAGTCTCAATGTTCAGATGCAGTCAGGAAAGTTGAGTTTATCCAGCAAGTCCAAGACATCATCAGCAATAACCCAGCAATAACCATTTCCAATCAGCTCCACGTGTGAGAATCAACAATCAGTTGTGTGTGGTTCATGACGACTTCAGGCATAAATCTTATGAGAAAGAGGGCAATGCATGTCCGAAAGAACTCTGGGAAAACCGTATGATCCAGTGGAAACACGAACTATACAATTCAAACATCCCGAGGAGCCTATATGCTCTTGTTTTTCTCCTCCTAGCTCACCAGATTTGTCTGCTTCATCATTGAAAGAGAGAACAACAAACATGCCCAAACTCCCAAGAACTCGTTAAAGAGTGCCATCAGGGACATTAAGATCACCTGATTAACACGTAATAGTTTCATTAGCGCATCAAAGCTGCATCGAGGCCGAAGGCAGTGAAATCTAATGATCTTAGTTACAGACATGTAAAAATCAGTATACAAAGTTAAACAGATATACAGGGTGTCCAAAAGGTCTGGTAACATGGCAGATATCTCAAAGCTGCCAGGTAGGCGAGATCTGATGAGTGTGATTTATAGGTAATGGGGAAGGGGGGAATTCATTGCTGCACTCAAATTTGACTTTGACCCCTAAATTTAAGGTCATCCACTTGCTAACTTGAAAACTATTAAAGATAGAGAAAAATTTCCAATTGCTACCCTATAGAGCAACACCACATTAGTCTAAAAACAATTTTTAGTCACATGTTTTCCCTTTAAAGATTTTGAGAAAATGGGCGAGAAAGAGTCACTCAAGGTCAGGTTGGGCTGGCCGGGTTGGCTGAGGTTTCTAACACATTTGAACTGCAGTGAAGCACACCGTTGGGAAGGCTCATTAAGTAACTTGACATCGAGTAACTCTTTCTCGCCCATTTTCTCAAAATCTTTCAAAGGGAAGGGTGTGATTAAAAATTGTTTTTAGACTAATGTGGTGTTGTTCTACAGGGTAGCAATCAGAAATTTTTCCCTATCTTTAACAGTTTTTGAGTTAGCAAATGGATGACCTTAAATTTGAGGGCGGCAATGAATTCCCCCACCCCATTACCTATAAACCATACTCATCAGATCTCGCCTACCTGGCAGCTTTGAGATATCTGCCATGTTACCAGACTTTTTAAACAGCCTGTATATTGATTTTTCTGCTGCTTATTTTTGTTTTATTCAAAGTCAAATTTTATTCTCAAACAGATGATACACCATGTATACACATGAGGGAGAATCAATAAATTAGATAACTAAATTACTTTGATGGGTAATTTTTTTCCACAGATAACTACAGATCAAATTAAAAATGATGACTAAGCTAACATTATTTTCTCATGAATTCTCCATGCTTATTCAAGTACAGTATTTGCTCCAACAGATCAAAGCCTTCACTAGAAAAGAAATGCGTGTCAATATTGAAATTGGTTAAAGTCAACATCCATTGGAAAACATCTCCCATCTAGATGTTTTTTCAGTAGTATAAAGAGGTAATAATTATTCAGAGCACTTCAGGGTTGTGAAGTAGATCCTCTCATCTTATTTCAATGTGAATTGTCAGGTGAATAATTCAGTATGAGACCCATCTTATATGTTAGATGTGTACAGTGGATGGGCTTCCTTGAAATAATATTTTATCATTATACTACCATCACTTGATGATGAATTACAATAGGAGATGTGCTTATTGCATGCAAAAATCAGATCACATAATGCAACTCAATACATGTTAACCTATCTAACTCGAACTCTGATAAGTCGAACTCCTGGTCAAGTTGAAGTAAACTTTTGGTTCCATCCCCCTGAAGCATCAATTAACTCGAACATAAATTTTATACCAAACCGCTTAAGAGGAACAATTTTTTTTTAAATTGTCGAATATAATCCATATATTTTAATAAATTTGTCATTATTTTTCAGTATTTCATTTGCTATCCAGAGATGGATCTGGAATTATTTTTTTTACACCCAGTTTTATATTTTTTTAGCCACCAGTTTTGGCATCTCAAAAAATTTCTCCCCGCTAAAACCGAGCAAAGATCAGCCTAATTAAGTTGTACAAATGAAATTAAATCCAATAAATTCAGCAGATCTTTGTGTAATTTTAGGGTAAAATCCACTAAATTTAGTGGAACATCCACTAAGTTGGTAACATTGAGGCCAACTAATGCACATGTCAATCGCAAAACGTCAGATAATGATGTAACTTAACTGTTATGCCAAACGTGATATTTGATAAATAGGAAAAAGTCGTGTACGACGTCAACATTTAAATTTAGCTTATAAAATTACCTGACTAGTGACTTCCAAAAGATAAATCAACATATCACATTCCCATTAAATGAGTAATTGTATGGGAATGTAAAAAGCTCCCTAGGAGGAGTTCAAGACTAGCCCCAACTGAGAACAGTGATTAGGTCAGATCATGGTGAAGATAAGATTTTTCATTTGCCACCGACTTTCGCCACTTCTAAATAAAAATTGCCACTTCAAATGTTTTGGGTCCACTGGCGAAAGTGGCGATCAGCAGCACGGCCCCTGCACAGTACGCTAAAGTCAAATCCCTGATAAGTTGAAATTTTAATCTGGTCCTCTGAAGATTTGGGTTAATACAGTAAAAACTATTATCTCAACTAATTGTAACTGGAGGTGTATTTCTCGTCAAACCATCTTTTAATAATAATAATCTAAACAACCCGCGGGTTGCCCCCAACAGGCCAAAGCCCAACACGGGGTTTTCTTTTGATAATAAAGGACAATCACAAACATCCATGCCCCAAGCGGGATTCGAACCCGCGACTTGCTGGTTGCGAAAGCGATAAGACCTGCGCCTCAGCGCTCTCGGCCAACAAGCCGGCAAGGGCCGGAAGGAACCTATGTTAGTCTTTTTTTCTTCTTTCAGCCTGAATCCTCCCACCCAAGGGAAGAGACCATATGCTACATTATAATTTGATATCCATGGCATTTGTCTCAAAGGACCATGATAGACCTTCTCTATGGAGATTTTGTTAAATAACATTAAAAAGTAACACAAACATAAAAAACATAAGATAGGCTGCTTTTGTTTCACAATGAACATTTCAATTACTGTGAAACTTTTAAAAACAAATCTTTTTATCATTTACACCCATATACTGTAGATTGCAGGATTGCAGATTAATGATGACTTTGGTTCTATTCCTTCCATGTTGCACAGTTCATATGTTCCTAGATTGTTGCTAATTACAGGTCAATGCATGCCTCTTGCTGAAAGTCCAATATCATTTGGGACTTTGGAAGGTCATTTTCTTTTCAAATCAGTGCTCTGAAGCCTTTTGCATTATCTCACTGGTCATTAAATGACCATCTTTTAATCCCATGGGAGAATGAATAAATCACTTGTGTATGTAAAAATATTACATGTACTTCTATCTTGTCACATATCTGAGAAGGGGCTGAATTTTTATGCACTAAAAATAACAAAATATGCATGGAAATATGCATTAAAAATAATGGAAATATTTTTTGATAGTCACATGTACCCAATAAAAAATAGCAAATTTTGAAAATGGTTAAATATTACAACAATTCCATTGAGAATAAAATTATCGTACATACTCGTGTATAAGCCAACACCTGACTTTTGACCCCATAAAGTGGAAAAACAACAAGACTCAAGCATAAGGAAAAAGGCAACACTTGAGAGGAAAAAATTTATTATAGAACACAACTATTACAAGCAATTTTTGTGTAATTACAAGAAGATTACCAATTATCACTGACCAATCAGTGCAATGTGAACGTGGCTTATAAGCCTATTGGCTTAACAGCTTTGTAATATATAATTTTGAACAAAACAAGAACGATACAGTTACAGTATATTGCAATTGTTTTTATTACTTCCTTGTACGAAGTAAAGGAAGTATTGTAATCACGAAAAATTTCGGTTTTCAGATTTCAACGGAAATATACATTTTGACCATCCCTGAATCCATTTTGACGTGTTTCGTCTGTACGTACGTACAGGGTGATTCAGTCAATTTCTGACCATTTCACTCGAATGACGTGCATTAGGGATAAACAATTGAAAGAATATGAGCGCCATATCGAATTCCTAAATAGTTGGAGTTTGTATTGTTGCAACGGCGCTGCATAAAAATCGTGTTGTTGAAAAATGGTGCGCGCTTTATCAACAGAGCAGAAATGCAAGGTTGCCGAATGGTATTTCGAGACAAAATCACCTGTAACCGTGCAAAGAAAGTTCCGGAAGGAGTATAAGTGTCGAGACGCACCAGGCAGGCAAGCAATCATGGAACTTATCAAGCAATTTCGTGCCACTGGATGTGTTAAAGGCAAGAAAAAAGGTGGGAGCGAAGCTTGTGTTCGAACGGCCGAAGTTGACGAAAATGTTCGCACAAGGTTGGTCGATTCCCCTACCAAAAAATCTGTTCGCCGCCTATCCATTGAAGAAGGGCTGTCGTATACCACGACGTGGCGAATTTTGAGAAAGGATTTACACCTGTTCCCGTATAAGATCCATGTTTATCAGGAGTTAACAGACACTGGAAGACAGTAGCGACAACAATTTGCGATGGAGTTTGGAGCAGAAATGGAAGCCAATCAGGACATTGTGGACAACCTGTGGGTGTCAGATGAGGCCTTCTTCCATCTGTCAGGTGACGTTAATAAACACAACATTCATTTTTGGGGTTTCCAGCACCCTCATGAGATCCATAAGTCACCTCTTCATCCACAAAAGGTTATGGCTTGGTGCGCGATTTCCAAAAGAGGCATCATTGGTCCGTTCTTTTTTGAGGGCACCATAACGTCACAGGCTTACCTTAACATGTTGGAAACCTTCTTCATCCCCGAGCTGCGAAGGAGGCGTATACCGCTTCGACATCAATGGTTTCAACAGGATGGGGCTAGGCCTCACACCACTAATGAAGTGCTAGACTTTCTCAATCAGAAATTCGGAAATCGTGTCATTTCAAACAGGTTTCCAGATCGATTCGGGGGTGGCTTTCTTTGGCCCCCTACGAGTCCTGACAAGCAATGCATCCATCTGTCATTTTTATCTCTGGGGGTTCCTTAAAGACAGTGTGTTCACTACAGCACCAAGAACCCTAGACCAGCTGCGACAAAGCATCGTCGACTGCTGCACCCTTGTGGATGCAGAAATCCTGGATAGAGTTATGAACAACTTCACCATTCGGCTGCGAGCAGTTCAAAATGTTCTTGGTGGCCACATTGAGCATATCATCAAGACTTTTCCACGGGAATAAAAACTCCAAACTACCTAAAATATCATACTGAAATGCTAAGTTTGTAAACATTAATGGGTCAATAAACATAGTACTGAAATGGTCAGAAATTGACTGAATCACCCTGTATGTGTATATGTGTGTGTGTGTGTCTCACATTTTTCAAAAGCGGTTAGGCATAGAATGTTGAAATTTTTTATTTAGGACTGTTGTAACATGTAGTTTTGCACCTCGCATTTTGATTGCAACCGGCTGGGCCAAACATATGGTTTGGTCATTTCCCCAACTGATTTCCTTACCCAACTGATGTCTATGGAGTTTTGACTGCGAGGAGCAGTTTGTGACGTCAGAGTTTGACTGTTTGACGTCAGAGTTTAAAGTACTCTTATTTGAAGAACTAAATTTGAAGTACTTCTTTTGAGTACCAAAACGGCTGTCAAAATTTGTTTCAACATTTGGAGTTTTTAGTCAACAAAGGGAGAGACGGAAATTCGTGTGCCAAGAATAATAATGAGAAAAAAAAAACAAACAAAAAAAAAAAAAAAAAAAAATCAAACCAAAAGGGCCCAACCAAAACCCCCAAAAACACGGGGTAAACTGTTTGTAGCTTAGAAACAGTCACACTGCACAAGGAAAACTGAATGTTGATATTTCCACCATGTAAAGCATGCAAATCAAAAAATTAACATAAATTACCATACTCACATTCACTTTCATGCGGAAAAGCAAATAAAAGGCATGTTTCAGCACACAGAAGACAGAACAATTCCAGGATGGCAAGCTACATTGTTCCGGGAATGGTCAACATGGTCAACGTGATTGTGGGTGATTGGTTGGTCCAATTTGGACAAATTTTTTTTTTGTTTTGTTTGTTTTTTTATGCTGAACAAGTTTGCAATTAGGTTTTTTTTCTTTATCCCTTACGATTTTTGAGATAAATTTTGAATGTGTCCTAATTTGCATATTTGGGATGATGAAAAGTGCACCATGGGATAGGCCACCCACAACTTCCTATTCATTGGATTCATCAAAATTGACATATCTGCTTCGGTTCAAAAAATAAAAGGGGGGTTCAGACTTTTGTATTCACCCTGTATATACAAGATTTGGTCAAGCTCAATAAATTCGCCACCTATGATTATCACAGCGTGCTAGAGTCACCTTATTTATTCAGACTTCCAGCGAGTTCAACAACCCTGCACCCCACCGCTTGGGAGTTGCTTATAGCTTGGTCTTGCATCTTGCGGCCCTCCCCTGGGCGTGGGCGTTTGCACAGTGTATTGTACAGGGTTGTGCATAACCTTTTGCTAGGGGTCTGGAAAATAAACAAAACTAAGTGGAATGTTCTGCGGTTGATAATCAAAAAGTACGTTTATTTCTGCTTTTATCACATCAATATTTTGTGTGGCCACCACCTGCTTCTCGAACAGCACGCATCCGTTTCGGCTTTAATTTCTTGTGCAACGTTGACACAGCTGCGACGTCTTTTGCCACTGTTATTAGCAATGATGTTTTTGCTTTCCTGTGATAATTTCTCGGGCCTACCCTCAGCAAATTCGGCATGGCAGTTATCATAACCTTTCTTCCAATTGTCCGTCACACATCTATCCGATCGGTTTAACTTGTTCGCAACCCATTTGCGATTAATAAAAGATGCACCTGCTTCCATTGCCTCTCGACGAACTCTATCCATGAAACGCTGCTCTTCACTGTCATTTATTAAACCAGCCATGTTTGTTTGATACCAATAGACGCACAATGAACTACTCTCTGCCGAAGCGTCATAAGAGTGTGCTACAACGCTGCGGTTTAAGTCGCAGCCCCCTAGCAAAAGGTTATGCACAACCCCGTATATACTGGGTGTTTCAAAAATGACCGGTATATTTGAAAAATCAATAAAAACTAAACAAGCAGTGATAGAAATACACCATGTGTTGCAATATGCTTGGAACAACAGTAAATTTTCAGACAGACAAACTTTCGAAATTAGTTACAATGTTCCACAACAGATGGCGCTGCAGTCTGGCGGTGGAATTCCAACACCTGAAAAATCCTCTGTTCTAAGGAATAAAACATTTTTTCACAGCAAACTTGCAATCTGTGAACAGCACACGCTTACAGCAGAAAGACGTCTTACAGACTGCGTTTTCTTCTATATTTTTCAAATCGCCTGCAGCGTCATCTGTTGTTGAAAATTGTAACTACTAATTTCGAAAGTTTGTCTGCCTGAAAATTACTGTTTTCCCAAGCATATTGCAACGAACGGCGTATTTCTATCGCTGCCCGTTTAGTTTTTATTGATTTTTCAAATATACCGGTCATTTTTGAAACACCCGGTACTTGTATAATGTGCTGTAAGGTATATTAAATTTTATATGCTAGTGCTTGGCAATAGTGTCGATGGTCAAAAAGCTTCGATATCGAATGAAAGAACACATAAAAATGCGCTGGTTTCATTTGAAGCCCCCCACTCCTTCGCACTTTCCCTGGTTTTATTACTGGATTACCATCTGCTGGTTATTACATGCAATTTTTCATAATACACAGACATGATTTTTTTTACTTTTATTTTAGGATAAAGTGCAGAATGCTAAACGTTTATCGAAAGTATCAGCAGCCATATCAAAATATGACAGTCACAGCCTTTTAAAGACTTCTCCCTATGCTGCAAAGAGTGGATAATTTTATCATTTCAGAAATTTATTTAAGCAGTGGAAGGGTTAATAAATGAATTCTAAAGGGATTAATAAATTATTATTTAGTTTTTTAAAAACTCCAGTTATAAGAGCCCTCTACTTATGAGAGCTTTCATCAACTATGATTTGTGCATAAGCCAAATGTGGTTTTTAGGGATCATTTTTTTTTTTTTGGGGGGGGGGGTGAAATCTCGGCTTATAGACTAGTATATACGGTAAATATATTTATGGCAGATTTTTCCTTAACATTAGTGAAATTAGATTCCAATGATGGTAAAACACAAATAAAATAAATAAATAAAATTAATTTTTGAGCTTACATGAATCATTTTCCCTACTGCTACTTGAAGATACTGGGTTACTTTGGACTAGATCGGTTTCTTCATGATACGAAGGTGACTGATGCCTGAAAAGAGGAAAATTTTTTTTCAGTTCTCTAAATCATCATAAGGGCAATTCACAATGTGTGTAAAAAATAAAAACTTCGGCATTTTGTTGAGGAAGTCAGGTTGAGCAAAAAATCTCCTATGAACATGGGTTGAATTCCATTTAGGTACAGAATTACAAACCGATCAAAGTTTTGAAAACATTAACAGTAAATCCAAACATGCTGTTACCATTAAAACTTGACTTCGTGACTACCGACCAAGTATCTAGGACTCTTGGCGAATATGAAAATACACCATTCCGTATTTCCCTAACTGCCATTGCGGCCAACTTCTGCTTCGTGCTGTTTATAATTTGAATAGGCTAGACTATTTCCAATTCTATTTCTTTAAGGAACACTATGCCCAAATGACGATCAAGCTATCTGGCTAAGCTTTACTCCATAGCATGAGCAAAAAATATAGGAAACTGGGCAAAAGTACATTGACAAAAGGTGGTCATATGCAATTATATACTCATGGGTAGCCAACGATTAGGAATCAGTTTCAACACCAATGAAAATGAAGAGGAGGATGATGAACAAAGTGAACAATCGGTAATTTTGGGAGAGACTTTTTTAAATGATTCATTCAGATTCGGAAGATTCTTTGAAGGATTTTAGTTACGGATTCTAATTATCCGATAATTGTATCCAAATATTATGTATTTATGTTTTATTATTCTGGAATAAAATGGTACTTAACACTGTAAAATTTGGAGCATATTTCTTTAAAGTGAATTAGGATATTCTTGGAAGAGGCTAAGGGGGGGGCTATCCAATGCTGTGGCCAAACTATCGATGCCCCCCCCCCCCTCCCCTGCAAAACGATGATTTCAGAACTGCAGCCTAACTACCGCAAAATACGGTATCTATCCTTTCTATTCCTTTTTTACCTTTTTGGCGTTGAGGATGTTAAATAACCACTGGATCTATTGGTAATTTAACTTAGCAGGAGATCAGTCTACTGAGGCTATGCTAGTTATTCAAGCTCATCAGTAAAGGGACAAACATCCATGTACTCCATGGGATTCGAACTCATGACTTGGTAGTTTTGAGAGACAATATCTGAGCCTAAGTGCTTTCATCCAGAGAGCTGGTTATAACTTCCGAATTTCACATATAAAAATTGTGGGCTTGGGCATTATTTTCATTTTACAGAAACACAAGTAAAAAATCGGCACTTCATGGAATCGATTTTTTTTTTTTTTTTTTTTTTTTAAAGGTGAAATGGGGAGGCTGATTAAAACAGTCAAGATGCACAAAAGTATTCTTACCTAAAAACACAGATATTATCAACTACCCTATCAGGAAGAAACAGTGGAAATCACTGAATATCTTGAAGTTCTTGGCACATAAATGTTTTCACTTATCACTGCTAGAGGTCAGCAACTTCCAAATTGGCCACTATAGTTTGTGAATTTGGACCATACGCACGTTTCATGTAAAATCCATTGTGATCTTTACAAATGCCCTGTATGCAAACAGCAAATAAACTGCCTGAATTTTGAAGGTTTAAAATAAATAAATGTTTTGTTTTTTTTTTAATTCTTAAATAAAAATGTTGCAAGGAAATACAATTAGAATTTCTAACTACCAAACAAATTCTGTAAAAGTGAAATATATACAGGGTTATTCAAAATGAATGATGCAAAAAGGAAACGTAGCAGTGGCTAGTATAATCAAGATATTTAAAAAATACGGATATTAAATGAAAGGTAAACTTTCCAAGTTTCATTTGTCAACACTGAAAAATCCGCCAGTTTGGAAACGCTCACTAGAGGCACGTTTCAACCACCTATCTCGACATGCTATCACAATGGTTGTTGGGGCCAATGATGTGCCACAGATGCTGTGAAGGACAGCATCTTCGTATCCCATTAGCGCATGACTTACAGGATTTAAAACGGCGAATTTCCCAAACGATCAACGCAATTGGTGAAGGGGAGCTGGCATGGATATGGGTAATTTCAATATCGTTTAGATGTCTATCGTGTCACAAAGGGCTCCCATATCGAGAGAAACTTTGAGAGTTTATCTTTCATGTGATATTCGTATTTTATAAATATACCGATTATACTGATCACAGCTACATTTTCTTTTTATCGTTTATTTTGAAAAACCCTGTACAGGGTGTTGCAAATATATACAGCGCAGTACTGCTGGGTAACCTATCCGCTCGACTGCAGGTGCCAGCTCGACATACAATGTTAATTGGGAAATTTTATTTTGTTAAACTGGAGGGAGCAGGGGAGAATAGTGAAAAACAGTGTGTCACACCTTTAAGTTTATTACAATAAATGTTCAAAGAAACTCCTACCTTGCTCAGCACAAAGCTACCCTTTTCACAAAGTTTTCTCTCACTGCGCCTGTACATTGAGTGGCCAGATTATGACCACCCCATCAGTACTTCGTTGGGCCACCTTTTGCCTTCAATACTGCAGCAATTCTTCTCAGCACTGACTTCAAGAGAAAGTTAAAAGGTGATGCGAGGAATCTGACATGATGCCTGATGAATAGCACTGTCCAGTTGTGTGAGATTTTATGGTTGTGGAACCAGCTGCCTGATGGCTCTTTCAACTTCGTCCCACAAATGCTCAATTGGATTGAGGTCTGGTGATTGTGGGAGCCACCAAAGCAAGGTAAAGTCTCCCTCATGTTCTTGAAACCACTCCTGCTTAATAGAGCCCCGTGACATGGCACATTGTCTTGTTGGAAGAAGCCATCTCCATTGGGATACACCATCAACATGATAGGATGAACTTGATCAGCAACTGTACTTATGTTTTGCTATTCAGATTTGTTCCATATGAATTAAAGGCCCCAAATCATGCTCCAAATCATAACACTGTCTCTACCACTTGAAAAGTTGTAGCATCATGTGAGGTCCATGCTTTCATGCTGTTTCTACCAAATTATCACTCTGCCATCTGCATGATGCAACTACAAACGTGATTCATCAGACCACATGACTTTTTTACAATGCTCAACTGTCCAATCCAGTTCTGATGCAACTTCTGTGGAAATTGAAGAAGTTTTATCTTGTTAACTGTAGACAGCAAAGGAGTTCGAACAGGCCTTCAGCTTCCATATCCTATACAATGCAGTGTACAGCAAACAGTGCATTCAGAGATCATTTGAGAGGAACCCTGATTAAGATCTGCAGTAATATAATGTTACCCTTCTGTTGTCTTGCCACTCTCTGTTCTGCCCGAACATTTAATAGTTGCCCACAACTCACACGTTCAGACCCAGTTTTCCGGTTACCAGTCCAGTTTTTAAACACTTTAACAACATCTGCTCTTGAGCTTTTAACGAATATAGCCGTTTTGCTCTTACTCGCTCCATTGCTCCGAGTGTCAACAATCATCCCACGTTCAAAGGCTGTTAAATCGCATCATTTACCCATATCTTCAGAAACAAATCACTTCTACTGTTGTGGTAAACAACCTACTTCCACGTTTATATTGATCTGGCCCTCTAGCAACTTCAGCGTGAAAGCATAGCTAATTTGCTGTCAGGTGGTCATAATAATCTGGCCAATCAGTGTATTAAATGTTACCAACATGTGATTGTAAACTATTCCTGCAACAACAACTTTTCCTGTACTCACCTAGGAGAATTGCCTGGTGATTGATTGGGCGTTCCAGTAGGAGATGACTTTCTAGGAGGGATTGGTGGTGGAATGTGTATTTGAGATTTGCGATGACACTGAGGTGATATATGAGGAGACATCAAAGGTGAATGACTGTTGGACTATAAAGAAAATCATATTAAATAGCAAAAATAAGATGATGAAATAAGTATATTATCAAAATATCTGAGACTAATATCATTCAACATTTTTTGGTATGAAATCAATAGAGGCCTTGCAATTCCAAATTGGGAACAAAAATTCTGAAACCCGAAGCAGGTTTCTCCAAACCAGCTATTTTCCCTTAAAAACCAAAATGGCACAGGATGACTTTAGTCAGTGATGATTATTTCAATTTTTCAAGATCAAAATATTGAAATAATTATTTCAATCCAACATTATTTAATTTCATAACTCTGCAAATGTACAGAATGACCCAAACTTATTCAGCATAATTGTTTAGGAACATTGTATAGTTCAAATGGAACAAAAAAATGCCCTATAAACATTACATCTAGTTTCAATCACATGTGAGATATCGACGTTTGTCTATTTTCTTGTAGAGTTGTTAAAGCAAATAAATAGAACACTTGAGAGTGCAGATCACTTTTATTCTGCATACTGACAGAACATCACATTGAACTACAAAACAAAACTAAAATGATACAAGAAATAAGAATAAGAAGAAAGTAACAAATCAATGTCGAGGAAACCCCTCAAAATGGTTGCTCCCAGCTCCAATGCACTGGTTACATCTTCGGACAATTTAGCTGGTAGCTGCCAAGTCAATAAAATACCTTTCACACATGTTACAAGTATGACGATTCCTCTTCCTGTTTGGCATATGCAAAACAGGAATAGTACATTTAAGAATAAATAGGTAAACCTACGTTTTTTCTAGGAAAAGATTCTAAATAAAAGAAAATAGACAAACTCGATATCTCGCACACGATCGAAACTAGATGTAATGTTTATAGGACATTTTTTGTTCCCTTTGAACCATACAATGTTCCTAAATAATTATGCTGGATAAGTTTGGGTCACCCTGTATACATCACAATATGGGGAGGAAGCACTGTATTACAAAGTCACTGTCAACTTTATCAAAGAAGAACTTCCAGTCTATTAATATTATTTTGGTGACAAGTTTAATTAAACTTAAAATTTGTAACAACTGAAACCAGTTATTACCAATTTTGCAAGAACCAACATTTTGAATGTATTACACAGGATTCATATTATCCAAGAATGAAAGGAAATTCTGATGGTGCTATTCTGTAAATCAAGCCTGAGACTAGGTTGTTAAAAATTACTGTCATTCGTTTATTTCAGAAAAATACTGTGTACAAAGACAGATTTGAAAACAGTCCTAGACCACATTTCCTTACCACGGATCGCCACAGTTCAAATCTGATAAAGCTTGCTGCACCGATCCGAGCATCCAATTCTCTGTTCTGCTGCCTATCACTTGTGAATGAAGTATCTTGGGACTGATTGTCATTTGTTTACAAGAACTAATATTTTTGTAATAGCACTGTTCACAGAACTATACAAATTGAATCCCGCCTTCTTTAAGCAGTTTGCGATAATGCTCGTTGGAAGCATGCACCATGCTTTGGTGACATTTACAATGACATCTAAGACTCCACTTTTTCTGTTTTTCTTTCCGCATTTGCATTCTTTTCAGTGTTTCACTCGGATTTTATTTCAGTGTGTCTTATTTTATTGGCATTTTTAATTATCTTTGCTAAGGTTCTGGTTTTAGGTAGAGGATTTCCCTTTTTTGGTTACTAATTTTTGTTAACCTTTTGCAACAAAGTTTCTTCAAGTTTGCAATATTCAAGTTGTTGGATCTCAATGACATTTTTCTCTTGTGTTTATCACTGTTAGCCTTATAAAAGCTTCTTGAGAAAAGCATTCTCATCTTAAAAGAAATGCGTGGACGGGGACTATGTCGAAAAGTGAACAGTGCATTACATAGAGGACAAATGTGAGTATAAGATAAAAAAAGAATTTTGAAAATCGGTTAACAAATAAAAAAGTTACAGCCATGGAGACCTTATTTATCAATCGCCCCTCGTACATGTAGAAATGTTTGAGTTTCATTTTTGAGTGACTATTCATCAGATTGTGATGCGGTTTTTTATTCTTCATAATTAAATGCAAAACAAATTTGTAATTGGAGATTGGTTTATGAGATGAATTTTATGTATGTCCTAATTCCACATTAAATCACAAAATCGGGTGATAATTGACCTTAGGGTCTCAGATTTTTCTCAAACTCTATCAGTGTATTCTAGTGGATAAAATATAAGGCAAGCATAGTTGAGTTTGCCAAATAAAAATATACGCAGTGGCTACGTTCACGGCTACCGTGAAGGCATAATGGCTCACGACAGTAAGGAGTGACGTCACACGTTATTGCCGGGAGTTGTTTCGTGGCAGTTTTCATGCAGCGGACGGCCGTAGCGGTGAACGAACAAATTGTGTAAATGTTCAACTGGAAAAATATGTTCAATAGGAAAAAGTGTCAAGTCGTATTAAGAGTTGGAGAGTTTTATAAATGAACGGCAACAAAAAACATTTTTTCAACTTCGGAAATCGCATTCCGTTTGCTAAATTATATAAATAATAAATAAAGGGGTCATAATTTTTCCAAGATTTATAGTATTTAATTTTCAATATTTGAATAAATAAAACTTATTGGAGTAGAAATTTCTTAGTCAGTGGATGAGGAAGAGGGGTGGGGTAAATTCACAAATAAACACGGGGATGATATTATAAAGTATATTACTTTGTTTTTGTAAACTTTATTATCATGACTGTTTCACCTCTTATTGGCCTACCACTCACTAAGAGTGAAGGCCTATGTGTTCGTTTCCCCAACTCAATTTCTTTCTTTCTGAAATTGACTTAAAAACTCATGATTCCAGAAAATATACTGGAATATTGGAACTAAAAAAGAAAAAAAAAAAAACACCATCCGTCTATACTTATGTGACTACTATATCCTCCGAAACGGCAAAAAGCAGAACCAAATTAATATTTGAGAGTACTTTATACTGTGCCTTGACGTATTTTTATGACAATTAGTTGATAATGATAATGAGATAATGATTTCTCCAAAAATGAAGATATGGCTGCAGCATTCATACCAGCGAACCAAGCTCAATAAATTCGGTCTGAGCCAAAGGTTCCTGGTTCGAATCCAGGCTGCGGCATTTTCTTTCCTATTTTTCATCATTAATTTGAACAGCTGAGGTTGGCGTACAATTAAAACCCTCACTGACCATCTAATGATTTATTTTTCAATAAATTCGACATGTACGAACTCCCCCATTAAGACAAATTTTTTTTTGTAAATAACTTGTTTGCTTCTGATGAGCCAGTTCTGAGTTATAAAGGTTTACATCTCCCCCTCCCCCCTACAAAAATGTTTCCGTTTCTTTTCTTTCCAACTCCCGGCAACAACTGTGACGTCACTTCTCATAAAAATAACGCCACTCCTTACTGTCATGAGCCGTTACGTCTTCACGGTAATGTGAACGTAGCCACAGCCAAAAATATATTTTAGTCTTAATTAATTATCAAAATCTCGTGAATCTACCTCTGGTTATATTCGTCATAGGGAATTGTCGTATATGGCAAATTGAAACTAAAAGGAATCACTTTTCAATGATTTCGCACAGAAAAACTCCAGTTCATCTGTGTTTTTTTCAATGTAACATGATTCTGCATTTATCCAAAGTGTGGTTTATCTGAGAACATTGGGACAAACCTTTATTTACATTTCTTCAAGATATCTCTTTGCCCTCGCCATCTACTTTATCTGCCTTTTATTAATTATGGGTGCGATTCAGGAAACTTTTTTCGGTCGCCAGCATGCAATCTTGCGGGACCAATATGGTGCAAGTAAGTCTCGGTTGCATATGAAATATTTGAGCATGCTTAGTTTGTGGGTTTTAGATGCTAGTGGTGTAATGCACTATTCACTTTGCGACATAGTCCCCATCCCTTTCCACACATTGCGCCAACGTGTGACTAGTCAGGTGAATGCATCGGAGAGGAATTCTGGGGTTGTCGACACTAGGATAGAATGGCAGCTTTGGACCCTCTTCTGCAGAACAATAACGCCCACATTTACTTGAAACCTGATGCAACTCTACTGAATTCACGTGCAATTTTATCTTCCATTGTTTTCTGTTCTCCTTATCCAAGTATCTCAGTTATTACATGTACAGTACAATATATTTAATGGTTTAATTGTATGTACTGTATTCTCTAATGCCTTCTTTTATTAACCTATGCATATGTTATAGTATATTCATTTCTTTATAACTATACGAACCTATTCATTTAAGTGTAGATTGGAAACACCTCGAAAGCAAAGCATTGTACGAAAAAATGTCCAAAATCAAAAGTGAAAAAAAAAAATTAGCTCCCCCCCCCCCCCCTTGTGAGTGAGGGGGCAGGGGTAACTTTGAAATCTGGAATAGGAACCCCTATTTTTAATGGTATATTCAGATTGTACACAATATTCAAGAAATGTTTTATTCTTGGTGTTTTTTCAATTGATCCAACCGTTTAGGAGATAGAGGCCCTGAAAGTGTGGAACTTTTAAAGTTTTGAACCCAATTTTATCGATGAAGACAAAGAGATAGAGAGTGGTTCTTACAGACATTTCTATTCTATTTTTTAATGGTCTTTAAGAATCCGAAGTCAGAATTTCAAAAATCCAATATTTTTCAATACACATGCATAGACTTTGTCTCTATAGGACTGCTGCCCCCAAGACTTTGCCTGTGCACTAAAAAAATTTGAATTTTTGAAATTCTGAACTTCGGATTCTTAAGACCATCAAAGAGTAGAACAGGAATGTCTGCAAGACCCACCCTCTATCTCTGTGTTTTCATTGATAAAATTGGGTTCAAAACTTCAAAAGTTCCACATTTTCAGTGCCTCTATCTCTTAAATGGTTGGATCAATTGAAAAAGCACCAAGAATTGATCCAACATTATTCTCGAATATTGTGTACAATCCGAATATACCATTTAAAATTGGGGTACCTATTTAAGATTTCAAAGTTACCCTCCACACCCCCCTCACAGGGGGGAGGGGGACTAATTTTTTGGCTAATGAATTTCCCCTGCAAAGTAATGCACTTTTGATTTTGGACATTTTTTCATACAATACTATGCTTTGGAGATATTTCCATGTCTACCATCCTATATATACTGTCACAATACAATACCTTTATTAACCTAAAAATCTTGATATAAAAGTAACCCTCCACTTCTCAAACCCTCTTTATCTCAAATTTTTTTCTGTTCTTGTGAAATTTAAAATATCGAGGTTCGACTATAATTAAAATTTTACAATTAGAATTGTCTATGATTGAAGGAAGTTGGAAGTAAAGAGGTGCAACACCAAGCTTTGTCAATAATGCTCTAACAGGAAAAATTATGATAAAGTTATTAACTTACTAGCTTGTATTAACTTACCCTCCTATCAGTCATTTCCGATCTTGGAGACAGTGCCAATGCTTGCAGACATGAAGTCCATGAATTAGGATCCTTAAAGAAAAATAGAGAAAAAAAATATAACAGCATGTTAAGACAACACATTATTTAATGCTATTATATGGACATACTTTAACTGTGTAAAATTAACAACATAGTTTTCCATCACCAATTAATAATACCCAGTCATGTATAAATCCTACCCTTCTATCATGTAAAATCCGTATCTGCAGTCACAGCTCCCTTCATGAAACAAGCAATTGCTTAGGTGAAAATTATCCAGTGAAAAAATTAAAAAAAAAAAAAAAATGCAAAAAATAATAAAAATGGTATGCCTATTGGTAAAAATAAACTATAAAATCAATTGTTGTGATAAATTCTTCGTATTTTTATATCATCATTATTAAAATAATGTTGGTGTAAGTAGCATTAAAAGCAACAATTATTTTAATTACTGAATGATGTAGGAATGTATTTCTGTCAATGAATGAAATGACAAAACATAACTTCACAAAAATCTTTATTCTTTTATAATTGGTGGAAAACATTTAACATTTAAAAATCAACTTAAAAAATAATAAGGGAGAGGGGGAAAGAAAATATAAATTTATCAATGGCCTGTTCAATCAATAAATAAATTTTTTACAGCACATTCACTATCACTATCAACTCATTTGCTTAGACCTGAGAAAATTAAGTAGTTGAAAAATGAATCATTAAAAAAAAAAAAATTTTTTTTTAACTTTTTGGTACTTAATAGAGTCATTTTCATTAAAATGATAATATTTACATTGCATAAATGAAGAGATTAAGATGACAAAAAATGATGAAAAATCAAAAATAAAATGATTTTCTTTAAATTCATACTGATGAAAATTCACTTTTTTAATGTTAATTTTGTAATCCACTATTTATATTTCATTAGAAAACTCTTTTCCTCCTATTTACACGCTCTTCTTTTTAAATGTATGATAAAAATCTGAAAAATCTTGGCAGTCACATTTAAAAAAATAGCCCATATTTAAAGGAATCAATGGCAATGGATTCAAAATGAAGTCTATTTCCATGTTGAAATATTTGTACAAATCCCTAACACAAAAATAAATTTAAGTGCACTTTAAAAAATTAAAAAAAAAATAAATTAAAAAAATAAAAACAAACAAAAACCACAGCCACTGTCAATCTTCACAAAGGTAAGTGAAATTTTCACATGATTCACTGAACGATGTTTGAACTTTAAAATTTCTTGCAGTCTCTTCTGGATGAAAAGTTGTTAATTTTTTTTATTTTTTTTTTATTTTTTTTTATTTTTAATAGAACACAAATCTTAAATGAAGAGGATATCATGGCTGTGGTAAATCCACTACCTCAAAGTTTTCGTCATCTTCTAAGTCCACTAGATTGCCTGTGGAAGAAGACCGATGATCTTCTCTTTTCACACATCGATTTCCACTAGGATCAAACGGATCAACAACTACTTGTTCGGTTCCTTTGATTTCAGCTCGGCAAAAAGGGCACCCTTGTCCTTCAGAATCCTGGAATGAATTGAACATTCTTTAATATAAACAAACTTAAATAAAATCCATCATGGATTTTTTTTTCACACTGTATATTGTAAAAGTTTTATTTCACAACCCAAAAAGTGATGAATTATATGCATAATAACGTCCACCCAAACTATAGTCTGGTCCCACTAGCTATGAACTAAAAACTAAGCACACATGCTCAAGCTCGTATTACAATCCGTTGAAATAGAAAAACAGCTATGAGAAGCAGTCATAAAGTCATTACAATCTACATGAAAGAATGACCGCTTTTGAAAATACGTGGTGCCACTGAGAAGTGGCATCCCTCGAGTACTGAAGTTCACAAAGCGGCGTTTGGTGCAGTACCACTAAACGCTGACAAAGCGTCGAAAGCAACATGGCAAAGCCCGTCAGAAAATTGGAGGTGCGAACTGTAATACTGAAGGTTGGTTGGTTTATTAGAATTTTTGGCATCGACTACTAAGGTCATTTTGCGCCTTTTTACAAAAGTTATTTCTGTACGCAGCCTGGGACAAACACAAACATCCATGCCCATGGTGGGAATCGAACCCACAACCAGGTAGACTTGAGAACTAGAAAGCCTACGCCCTACCCTCTCGGCTACCTGGGTGGCCTTGTATTGAAGGGGAACAACACCAAACATATCCATGAGGAGTTAGTAGCCGCTTATAATGACAATGCCCCATCGTAAAAGACAGTTGCCATGTTGCGTCGACGTTTCCAGTACAGCCAGACAAGCGTGGAAGATGAAGCTCGGAGCAGACGCCCCTCCATCCGTGATGAGCCACAAATTGTGAAGAAAGGGCCAGACAATTACGGGAGCACATTCTCAGGACCTCCTGCGGAACTTATGAGAGGCAATCAATTCAAAGGAGTGAGACAAGGTGTCTAAAGGAGTCAGAGACTTCTGCATGACAACTCACCAGCAGATTCCACACGAGACCTTGCATGTTGCAGCAGAGCTGGAGTTTGAAATCTGCCCCATCCACTTTATCCACCCTCGCCCGAAGAACCTGCTTCATGGACAGCATTTCCAAGATGATGAAGAGGTCATCTTCGAGGTGGAGCAGTTCCTCAATAGCCAAAAGGAGGACTTCTATAAAATCGTTATCCAGCAAGTCATCCATCTTTAGGAAAAATGTGTGTCCTAGGAGCATATGTGGAGAAGGACTTACGTGCAGTGTCAACCCATCTCTAAAGTCTTCCGGCCAATTGTAATGACTTTATGATCGCCCCTTGTAAGGCTCGATAGTTTATATCTGAAAACTTTTGTGGAACATCTTAATAACTTTTGTTGCTTTATTTGAAACATTATTTTAATAAAAGAATGGAAAATATACATTACAGTTCTTACAAAGTTTCTATCATCGTCTGTAGAAGTTAATGGTCATTGAAATTCTACCACTTTCAATTGTTTTGAGAAGCTAAGGCAGGGGTAGGCAAATTGCGGCCCTCGGGCAGCTTCCAATTTCTATTCGGTCCGCCACCACATTAATGTGGCCCACGAGATTATTTAGAAATATGCGCAAGAGGAGCCAGAAATAGGATAATTTGAAATTATCTTTAGGGAAACGGTGCATGCTATCTTAAAACTTTTAGAAAAGGTTAAAAATCTTGAATAGAAAAAGTTTGCCCATAACTGAGCTAGGGAATTCAGGTCATGGTAGGTGATGCATAGGTCGCAACAGCCCAAGTGTGGCCTATGCAGCATCTATACTATGTCCAACGAAAGTTGGAGCGGGCTTGTCCAGTTAAATTTCCTATTTCAATTGATAGACATTGTTGATTCTACTTTGGCAACAATGTCTAACAATTGATATAGGAAGTTTAACTGGACACGCCCACTCCAACTTCCGTTGGATAGAGTATAGCATTATTTGAATTCCTTAACTTGTACAGTTATTTTATTTATATAGTTGATGCCAATGTTAAGAGTATGCTATGTAATGCATTCATGTTGGTTTATCAATTATTTATTTAAAAATTTTGCAGAATTCACTACCTGCGGCAGTACACTAGATCAAGCCCCGAGTCCCCATCCATTTGGGAGCACATGTGACTTTTGTGTGAAAAACTACCAAGAACTTGATTTTGAATTGAAATCTCTTCTCTTTCTAAGATCTACTGTTTGGAGCAAAAACGGGCAACACCCCTTGTCAAGTAGAGGAAAAGACCACGTGTTTCACGAAAACTGCATTGCAGCCAGTTTCACATTGCATCGGACCACATTCAAACGGGTCCACAATGTACTATGTCATCAAATTCTGGCCCAAGTCAATTCCAGCTGCAATGAAACCGAAAATTAAACTAAAATTTCTAGCTACTGATAGGGCAACGCTCCATGCACACTTGGGCCAATTATACAAGTAGCGCCATTTTTCAATGGAGTTCCTGCCTTATAGGGAGCTAGAAACTTTAGCTTCATTTTTCAATTGAGCTCAACGACCATATACTTCTACAGATCGTGGTTTCTATCCAAGTCGGCAGTTATTTTCTTAACAATACTCAATACCAATAGAATACCACAAAACCCAAACAATGCATCAATCAATAACTTAAACAATGATGACAACAAAATTCTAATCTCATCATTACAAACATTCTTTCTATAACAAACTAATACAATTAAAAAACCATAACACCTCCCACTAATGGAAAAATGCACAGCTATTTTTAGTAACAAAAACCCCTCACAAATACGCTGAATTTTTTTAATATTTATATACATCTAGTCAAGAGATAATACTGCAGTCATCGAATTAGTAACCTGTACAATATAGCATTCAGTTGTGAAATTTTTAAATATAATAGTATCAACGAATTATATTTTCAAATAAATGAAAACAGGTTACAAATACAGGGTGTCTATAAAAGGTCTGACACATTTTATCTCTATATTACCAAAAAACTAATAAAGATAAACAGAAACGGATTTCAATATATGAAACTGTAACTGAACAATTTTTACTAAACCAAGTTAGTAGATCCCAACGTGTGCTTCTTGGGTCATATGGAGGATATCCAGCCGATAATGAATTTCTTGCCATGTTCTTTTGAGCATATCGACATCCACCTTGTTATACTCTGTCCAACGAAAGTTGGAGTGGGCGTGTCCAGTTGAAATAGGAAGTTTAACTGGACACGCCCACTCCAACTTTCGTTGGACGAATATAATAGCAAACCATGATTCGGAGTTTCAAATCCGTAATGTCCTTAACTTTTGTCTTGAATACCTGGTCCTTTGCGAACCCCCACAAGAAAAAGTCCAGTGGCATAGTGTCGGGTGATCGAGGGGGCCAAGAGATAGACCTATCTCTTCTTATCCAACGACATGGAAATTGTTCGTCCAAAGCGGAATGAACAATTGTCCCCTTGTGTGGTGTTGCTCCATCCTGTTGGAAGAGAATATTGGGCCGTAGTTCATCTAATTGCAGGAATACAAAATTCTGCAACACGTCCAGAAGTAACGGTTGGTTCAGCAAAGAAGAAGGGTCCTAGTACGCGATAGTGCTTAAGCCCACACAAGACATTGACTTTTGGGCTGTCTCTTTCCATTTCCAAAAAGACACAAAGCGGTTTTAAAGATCCCCAAAAGCGAACACTGTGGCGGTTAACATGTCCGGAAACGTGGAATGTCGCCTCATCGGAAAACACAACACGCTGACGAAAATCTCCATCGTCTTCAATCCTGTTTAACATGTAAACAGCAAACTTCCTACATTTCGGTTTGTCATCAGGTTGGAGAGCTTGTGCAAGCTGAATCTTGTATGGATACAATTGTAATGTCTTACGTACAATTTTATGTACCGTGGATTTAGGCAACCCCAATTCTCTGGAAGCTGTCCTCATCGATTTTCTAGGGATCCGATCAAATGCCTCTCTAACTACTTCCACATCCTCATCTGCTATGCTTGGGCAGCCTGAACTTTTTTTTTTGCATAGCATGCTGCCTGTTCAAAAACCTCTTCTCCCAATCCAAAATGCTGTTTCGACATGGTGGATCCTTATTAAATTTTCTTCAAAAATTTCTGTGTCTGAGTCACTGATTTCGTTTCGATAAACCAATACACTGTCTGTGCTTTCTCCTGTGGAGTGGCCATCTTTTGTTTTAATAACCCGGATGCACAGTTCCCACGCTCTAGCGATGAAATTGTGAAACACAATAAAACTTTTTTCAGTTACAGTTTCATATATTGAAATCCGTTTCTGTTTATCTTTATTAGTTTTTTGGTAATACACAGATAAAATGCGTCAGATGTTTTATGTACACCCTGTTTTAAGGTATTTTTAAATAGTATTCAAGTATTGTAGTACAAGGGCAGTCCGGTAATAAAGGTACAGATCAAATTATCCATGACATATTCAAAGAAACAAATCTCGACGCAAATGTCAAGTATACTACAAAGGTTTGTTTATTTTTCATCATAGTCGCGTGAACATTTAAGCATTTGTCCAAGCGCTTCACCGGTTTAAACATTCCTTCAAGGTAAGTTTCTTGTCCCAAATTAACGAGTATTGTTGAACTTCAGCTTGCAATGCTTCTTGGTTAGGGAATCGTTTGCCTGATAAAAAATTCTTTAGCGGACCGAAAAGATGGAAATCAGATGGTGCGAGGATTTCCCACTTACTCGCTTTCAGCCAGGCTTTCGTCTTGTTCGAAGTGTGAGGTCGTGCGCCATCATGCAAAAACCTCACTCCAGCGCGTAATCGTCCTGGTCACTTTTAACGAATGGCTTCTCGCAATTTTTCCAGTGTTTTGCAGTATCTGTCGCTGTTAATGGTTGGGGGGAGAACATCGCAGACTTTGACATATTTGTCGATAACACCGGTCAATTTGTCAACTTGCTGTACACCAGGTATTGACTCAACGAACGAACCGTTTCAGTGGTAACTACTACTGACATGTCCTCATGTATGCATGTGATGTCGTAGCTGTGCGCGTAGGTCTCGTACGCCCATTCCCTGTACCTTTGTTATCAGACCACCCTCGTAACTTCATGGTATTTTACAAAACAAATATTCGAACAGAAAGGGTATATTTCTTATGATGAATTGGAGTGACACGGAGAAACGGTAAAACCAAATCATGTGCATTTTGTTTTAGTTCATTCTTATTGGGATACAGGTATAGAAAGAACACTCAAGGTCAATTCCAACAATTGTCTTATGTGTCATATAGCTGGAATGACCAATTGTGCTAAAGGCTAGTCCTGGTTAGCTATAGAAATAATTCCTCCATCTATCAGCCCTGGATAGCTATAGAAATAATAACTCCATCTATCAGCCCTGGTTAGCTATAGAAATAATTCCTTTATTACGCTATCAAAACGCAAAGTTTTACAGAGCTCATCAAGAGAAATCATTGATATCATCAAGGGAACATAAATAATTATTTTGAGCAAGAGAAATAAAATGGATCTCGCCGATGATTACTGGGTTCAAGACGGCATAATCAAAGAGTGTATTGAAAGAGTAAATATTTCTCTTGATACATTGGACTCAAAGAGGAAGAAGAAAAGGAATTGACTGAAGAAAAGGGTTACATTTAGATGGAGAGAACTTATGTTTAAAAATAAATTCATAGAAACATATTATAATTGAAAACAAACTTAAATGTAATTTGGATCATATTTTACAAATATCTTTTACTAAAAAATATTAGTAATTAGTAATGCAATTAGTAAAAAAAAATATATATATATATATATAATTTAAAGTTTTAAAATAGCATCTCTTTAACTAATTTCGCATACTGAAATTTTAATTTGGAATGGATAGCTGTAATGAAATAAGTCTCTAAGATAACGAAATTGGTCTCGAGTGTTCTTTCTAATATGGCCAGACTTATTTAAGTCAGTTTTTTTATAAATTAAAAAAAAAATGCTTACACAATTGCATTTAAATAAGAGGGTATAAATAAATGAAAATAATCACTAAACATATGAACACTAATGAACAACTGTGTTAGGCAATCACATATACAAAATTTTTTAATAATGATTAAACAGTGCTAATATTTTTGGTAACCCTATGAACAAAAGTTATTATTGTTGTTCACTTTTTTTTTTTTAATTTAGTTTACTCTTTAACAATCCTAAGTTAGGTACAATGATAAAATTATGCAGGTTTGGTTTATGGCAAACTAGGACTTCATTTTTTTTTTTTTTTTAGAGGCAAAATAAACATGCCCGTGCAAGCAGTTGGCAGTGATATTAACCTACAAGTAATAAATAAAAAAGGTACCAGGCTACACAAGAGACCAGTAATAAAAAAGGTATCAGCATGTGTACTGTCGTGAAGGATTTGCTGAACAAAGAGTTGACACCAGATTAATTTTACAGGAGATTTCAGATAACGAATGACTATTGATGAAGTGGCAAGCCGTTTGCAAATTATTCATGGCAGGCTTGAAAATTTTTTCCGATTCCGAATTAACTACCTAAAAAAATGATCATCCCACTTGTTCAGACAGGGCAAGGACAGCAGCTCCTGTGCCTGTTGTGAGTCGTAGCCAATTCCTCATATCACAGAACGGTATTTTGGATAAATCCTTTCTTTGCTCATCGACTTTTTAGGAGATTCAAAATTGATGTCCTACTGTTTCCTGCCTTGTCTAATGATATTATTTCTTGCCAAAGTTCCTTAATTGACTCCATTTTCAAGAATATTTATAATCTGATTGTCGTCTTTTGGGATATTGTTTGCATGCTTGCAGTGTTCCAAAAACAATTCCATAGGTCAAATCGGTCTTGGAACTTTTTGAATGAACTGTGTACATACAGAGACAAGTTTACATGGTGTTTACTGTTGCCATTTTATTCATTTCTTTTATGTGTAAAACTTCATGGTGCTGAAGAAAATATTTGAAATTGTTAAGCTTATCAGTGATTCCAAGGGGAAAGGTGAAAACTTTGTTTTCAAAACTTCTTCAAACTAATGCTGATCATTAGTTAAAATCGGACATTTACGTTTCAATTTCAAGTTTAAATTGAAAAATACAATCTGGTGGAACTTTTTAGAGACCAGAGTTGGGGCAATTAATTCAAAACATGGGAATGATAGCTTTTCAACTAAATTTTAACTTTACAATTAAACTAAACAGAATCTTATGAAACCTACTGAACTCACAAAATCTACTAGAAAACTAACAAAACCTAAGAAAACCAATTGGATCCTAAATTTGTTGTTAAATTTGTTTCATCATTTATTCATTGAAAATTTTCACTGTTTATAAATAAAAATTGCTTCGGCTATCTACAACTGCAAAGCTAACCAAGTAAAGCTATCATCCCTATTTCTTGAATATGGTTAACTAGTCTGACTTAGTGCTCTTAAATATTAAATATCAACATACTCTGGCAGCAATTGAAAAATGAACATCCAGAAGGAGTTATGTCAAAATGCTTATTTTACATAGAATTTAAATAGGATTATTAGAATAGGATCAGATTTCACTATTGTAGAGTCAACCACTTTCAGTGCAGACAGATACCAGATGTTCTTGTGTCAACAGTCTCTCACATCCACAGTTTGTGAAGGAACACTGAATGCTGCATCTTATGTACAAAACATCATTCAGCCCATCCCAATTCCATTTTTGGACAACATGGGAAACGTGCCGTTAAGCAAGACAACACCCATCCACATAACCCTTAACTTCTCTGGCCAGCATGCTCACCAATCAAGCATGTGTGGAACTGGTACTGGACAACATGTCATCCATGCCCATCAACTGGCACAATTCTCTTCCAGTTACACCTACTTCGGGAACAAGCACAGAAGGATATTTATTACCTGTATGATCAAATGCATGTCAGAGTTTAGGGAGGGGTTATAAGTGTTACTAATCGTTAGGTGTAAAGATATTGACACCCTATAGCTTCAATAAACAATAAGTAAAGCTGTATTTATGATTACAGTGTTGTTTCAATCACGGTATTCTGAACATAAAATTTCAGAAATGTGGTATCATCTGTTCTGGTTGTTCTTTTTTCATTTGCCACCAGGGTAGTGATAAAAATAGTGTTACCTCACAGTATGAGTTTAATTCGTTCTATGACTGAGCTTGTTTTATGATTTATTCGGTTTACAAATCAATTTTTCCCATAGAAATTAATTGAAACATAATTAACCCATTCCATCCCCCAAAAACCACACAAAAATCATTTTTTGTGGGTTTTAAAACAGCAAAAATGCAGTTATATGGAAAAGGACATTTATAAAAACATAATAAAAAAAATGCAAAAGAAATATGCAAGATGTTTTTACTGTGTGGAACTGGTATTGGACAACCAGACATTTAATTACATGTACCTGAAACATGGGACAATTTGTGCGTGAGGAAGGTAATGAAGCAAGGAGAAGGATTATTGTTTGAAAGGAGAATTTCCTTCCATTAAGACTACAGGAAGAATATGAACTAAACAAGCAGAAGCTGCACTTGTTGAGAGAGGAAGCGTAAGCTCAATACCAACTAGTGGTTGCTTGTATGAATGACAAAAATTCCAAAAATTTGTACAAGCCTCCACTCGTAAAGATCATTTATTCGGAATGCTCGGGACCTGAGCAATTCTGGATAAGGATTTTTTCCTTAATTTAGAACACTAAGTCTAATAATAAATTGAACTACATTTACACAATTAAAAAAAAAAAAAATAGTTCTCCAAAAAAATGGCTGGGATTGGTCGAGTTGCTATTTCGAACGTGATGTCAGCAAATAAAACGCATTTCATTTCATTTTCAAATGAACGCAGGAGGTGATAAATATCATGAAAGATCACGTGACTACAGTTTGCAAGCAGATCCAACCCAAAGATTAGCTAATGGTGATTTTAACATGTAGCTTTCAACAGAAATTGTTTTACACGTAGGTAGTATCATGAAAACAAAGCAGCCATCTTAGAAATTTCTTTGTCGGATAAATGATCCCATACTTGTACAACGGTACAGTTGCGTTGTGTAGTCCAGTGCATAATTAACCTTGCAACAAATTGTTGGTAGCATATTAAGAACTTTAAATTTTAGTTTAGATTCCTAAACATTTCGAAATATTTGAATTAATAATAATAACAACAATAAATTTTAAAAAATAGAGTTTAACAAGAGGATGGGAAAGGCGAAAGGCATAAAGATTTCACTTCACAATCAAATTCATTATCAACAATGATAAAATAAAAAATAATCTTGAAATTAACATTATAAAAATTCATTATTTCACAAAGCTTTCTTACTTGCCAAGATGTTAAGCACGGTGTACATAACAAATGGCCACAAGGCTCAATACGAATATCTTTATCGTTTTCTGCACATATTTTACATAACTGGAATGTAGAACCCATTTCACAATACAGTTCGTATTGTTCTTGGGTAACTTTGATATGATCTTCAGGTGTAGATATTACAGCCCAACTTAAATCAGGATTAATAGGTCTTCCATCCGGAAATAAATAGCTGTTAAACATACATTAAAGTAATATGAAAAATAAAATTGTATCTTGCAAATTTTTATGTTTAAAATTCTAAACAAAGTTGATACTTACAATCCTTCCTTAAATCCATCAAGAAGAGCTTGACAGAGTGATTTATTCTGTGGGATAGTTTGAAGAATGGTCCCTTCATTTGTTACATAGCCAATGGCCCATTGGCCTAAGCGTGTGCAACTCAACCGGAACACATAACTGCAATTTAATATTTAAACAAGGATGATTTAAAAATAATTTTTTTTTTTAAAGTTGTGTGATCAAAAATTGCAAAAACCATACAACAAGATTTTCATTATTCAGAAATTTTTGAAGACATTAGAGCCTAGTTTCTAGGATGATATGCATTCTTTACCTATTTCTATTTTGCAAAAATTTAAGTAGCAATTACTTCATTTATGTGCATTTGTCTGTCTAGTACAAAACTCCTCAAAATTGAATAGACAAATTATTTAAATTACAGGAAATGAAACAGAAAACCAATCAGAAGGCAGTACTGTCAGGCTCACTGTTTTTGTGTGGAATTGGCTCCTCCTCCTCACCATTGCTGTCTCGAGTCTGCAGTCTCCCACTTCCCTTCACTCTTTCCATATCCCTTGGTGAATTACAAGGCCTTATTATAAGAATGTGGCTAATTACGAAAAGAAACAGCTTTCAGGTTTCATGCTTACTTGGAATTTACACATCAAATGGGCCTTTTTGCTAAAAATTGACTTGTGATTTTGTGACCAACGAGTCAAAATTGACTTTGCTAAAGTTTGAATTCATCGGCCTCCTCACCACATTTTAACTGCACTTCATTTTGTCACATGCCATCTTGCTTAAATTTCCAATTAACTACAGAGATCGTGAATGCATGTAAAAATATGGAAATTAAAAATTATCTAAAATTTGATTTGCATCTTGTGAAATTTGACTCTCAGTTTTCAGGTTGAGGAGTCAAATTGATTTGCAAATTTTTGGTCCTAGGCTTTAGATCAACATGAAGGAGTTTGTAGAAGAGGTTGAGTCCTTTCCATCTCTGTATCAAAAACTTTGAACCGGAGATGAGATATAGCAATAAATTGGCCATCTGTTAAGGATTTGGAATAGTAGGAAAAGCAGTAGAAGAGTAGATTGATGATAATTGGGATTTAAACTCTAATTTTCCAATGTGCTTTTCTGTTGATGTGGAACAACTCTCAATCCGAATGGAAACAAAACATTCTTACACGAAAAATTCCATTTTGAATTTCCATTTTCATTTTCTGGTGATGTGGAAACCAGACTTAGGACTAATATTATTGATAATTACTGACAAAAGAGAAACAAATAGGTCTATTTGTATTTTTCTCCTGTATTTCCATCTTTTCCTTACCTTCCTGGTTTATTCATGTATTTCTGGAGCCTTGCTTTAACTTCATCATATGTTAAAAAAGCAACATATCCTGGATGAGTCACTGCTAATATCTGCCAGTTTCTTAATAAAGAAGACCATGGTTGAAATAGCCTGTGAATGCAAAATTTAATACAAATTAAAAAAAACATTTATGATTTACCTAATTAATATACCTTAAGAACACTGAAATTACCAATATTTTTTTAAAGATATAAGTTGAAGAATATTTTCTTTTCATTGGGCACAAAATTTAGTGTTTATAGTGTACTAAACTAGATCATTCTCATTTAAAAATAAAAATAAATAAATTACTTGATTATTTGAATTATCCGCCATTCACCTGCTAACAAATTACTACAATAATTGTATATTCAAATATAGTGAAACCTGCCTAAGTTGGACACTCATCATACTTTAGGTGTATGCTGCAACACAACTTCACGAATAGTGTGAAGAAAACTATCAAATGATTCATTGATGTATGTGAAATGAAACTGAACTGGCCCCAAAGCATAATGAAGATTTTGTTGGATGTCCGTAATATTGCCTCTTCTAAAGTCTGGGACGGTTGACGTGACTTTAGGCTTATAGTCAGAAACAGGAATCTCAGAGGAAAGAGCGGGATGGGCATCTTCTTCAGGCAAAATTGGATCAGATGCAGGGATAACTACACTGTTGTGGTCAGAAGTAAAGTTAAGATCAAGAAGTACTCCGCGCTGGTTAAGAGTAAAGTTCTTCTGCTTCAGTTGGTAGGAATCACCATGTCGATAAGATGCTGCGAGGAACTAAGATAGTCTCAGTCCACTTTATTTCCGGGAGGCTGAAGTCTCCAACCAAAACTATCTGGTGAAAAGTGGAATTTGTAGACAATATTTCGTCTAGTCCGTTGCAAAGACTGGCATAGACCTGTGCTGGAATATATATTCCTGCAACGAGAATAGGAGGAGATCTACCAGCTTTAAGAGATAAGAAGATGGATTCACTGCAGTGAGTTGGTGAATTGACTACTTGGACCTTCAGCTGAGATTTCGTCGCAATAAGGACACCGCCGCCGCTAGACTTGATGCTTGAATCCCGAGATCGGTCTTTCCGGAAAATGTTGAAACCGCTGAGCCCAAGTTCAGAGTTTTTGATATCAGTGTTCAAGTTGGTCTCAGTTAAAATTAATACATCGTATACACAGGTAGCAACAGCCTTCCTAAGTGCACTTAACTTAGTGCGAAGTCCATTAACGTTTTGATAATATATTAGAAGGCTGTTGATCTGTTGACGTTTTTTGAGTCCTTTTTTACTATCTTCGGGACATTGTTGATATATTTTATTATAAGATCGCGCTCCCCTGAATCATTTCTTTTTTTAATCTCCTCTCAAAGGTTCTGAAGATGCTGGCGTTCGCGAATTGTTCTATCCCGGGAGATACTAACTGATGAGAATTTAGGGTCAAGTTCTCTTACGGCAGACTCATTATAATGTCTGAAGAAGTCTATTACAACATCATGATCTTTGAACGTAACCTTAAGGGGTCTTGCCTTGTTGGTTGAAGTTCGACCTAGTCGATGTGATTTAAAGAGGGCCTTGTCAGGCGCGGGACAAACAGCGTTTAAGAGCGTAGAAATGAGGTCGTTGTCATATTTTATTCTGGTTCCAGTGGAGGAGCTTTTGTTTTCTGGTAGACCATATATTATGATGTTCTTTCCTCTATGTGATCTATCAGCGATCTCTTCGATAATGGTTTCAGGTGAAACAGCTCCAGAATCACGCTCTAATAATGTTTTGATATTGTTCTCCAATTCATCGAGTCTGTTCTCAGCATCAGCGATACAAGGCTCGAAGTTGGTTAATTTTTCGTTGACCTCTTTCAACTGATTATTAATCAAGGTGAGATTGGACGGAACATCGGTAAGATTCTTTAATTTAGATAAGACATCATCAAGGTTAGAAATAAGCTTGTTCAGTGGATGGTTGGCAACATTAAAACAGTCCACTCTATTACAATGCCATTTTCTACGGTTATCAGATGTTAATTTTTGATAGTCAGCTTCTGGGACTTTCACGCAGGCAATATGAAAACGTCTGTTACAGCTTTTTTGGCATTGTAATCCCTTATCTGAGTCCAACACCTTTTTCATACAGATCGTGCAAGTAGTGGGGTCAGGGATCAACGACATGATATAAGAAGTATGAATAGAGATGTAATTAAATTCTATTGGGCAGTTAAAGGTTGGATGTTACCACAAGGAGAAAGGAATCCAAATCGATGAGAACAGCACAATGTAAGCTCCGATAAAGTAAAATCCGTGATGTGAGTCTATCCACTTGTGATAATTTTTATATTTATAAACGATGCATCTGACTTCTCACTGGTCAATTCACTTGTGATATGTAAGACTCCCTTGGTTTTGTACAATAGAGATAATTCACAATCGTTATAGAAGGAACGTGTCCAAGTGCACAGTTCGTAGAAGTTGTCTTTTGTATCCTCACAGGAAGTTGTTTTTTGGATATCCAAGGGTGCTGGGCAAGGTTAGTACTTGGATGCTGGGAGTGCAGCGAAATATTACAGAGGAAAAAGTAGGTGAAAAGAAGGAAGGGGGGGGGGGAGTAAAAACCTAAGGAGAAATATTAAGGAATAAGTTAAGAGAAGCATGAAACAGACAGAATAAGGGAGAGCTTTATGTCTGAAACCTGACGAAAACAAGGAACGAAATCGATGTTTACTTAACTTGGGACAGTAAAAAGAGCAGCTGGGCCACTTGCTAGTACACATTTGAGTAGGCAGAATGCAAAATTGTGGTGTTTTGATGAGAAATTTGAGCCTTTCTTTGAAGCACAGGACAGTTTTTCAAGTAATTTGCAAAATATTACTTTCTTCATTCGATAAAAAAGTTTGAATTTTTCGTTGTCAAATTTTAAATGTCTATATACGTTATACAGGGCGATTCAGAATTCATTGTACAAACTTCTTGGGGAGGTAGTATGGGTGATTCTAAGCAGAAAGGTTTATATGAACGTGGGTCCGAATTTGAACGATAACAGATTTATAAATAGAAATAAAAATAAAAAACGCACCACTTCTCAACCACGCCACTGCCACACCATCTCAGGGTGCGCCTTGCCTAAGGGTCCAAATATGTTATTATCGTATGGATGCAACTAGTCTTGATTATGCTTATACAGTGAAACCTCTTTAAGCCGACCAGCAATGGTTCCACGTAATAGTGGTCGTTTGGAGAGGTGGTCTTCTTAAAGAATTGGGGGGGGGGGGGGGGGTAAGCGTAATTTATAAAGTTTCATTGTCTCAATTGTTTAACATTATAAGGATATAATCTGATGATATACAAAGCTTACTCTTTTGGTTTCATTTATTATTTTAGTGATTTGCATAATGGACTAAAGTTTTATTAATGAATTTGAATGAAATTTTCATATCTTTATGCAGTAATGTGGCTATTCAAAATAAACAATACGTCAAAACAAAATATTAATACCTAATACATGTATAATTACATAGCAATAAAAGTGATCCCAATTATTGGATCAAAAATTTCCCCTATTCTTTGTTGAAAAACTGCAACATTGAAGTTTATTTTTTTCTGCTCAACATTTTACGTACTGTAACTTGTTGATATTCTTTTTTCACCTCTTCAAACAAATGCAGCAAGTTTTGACTTGGTCTTGTGGCGATAAAAAACAAAAGTTTTCTTTTTGACATGGTGACAATAGCAGGCAAGAAATTGAAATGTGATGTGAAGAGTGAAAGTGATGTAAAGTGAGCCCAACACGTGCATTCTCAACTGCAATCACATGTTGAGCTCTTCCTAACTGTAAGATAAAGCAGCGGTGTGAGTGAATGCCACTGATACACAAAGCAAAGAAACAGATTGAACAATGCTCAGTTTCCTACTCCTCCTTCAAAAAAATGAGCATACTCTTTAAATTAGAGGAAGTGGCATTATTAACGCTTCAATCCCAAGACCAACGACCACCCATTTCAGGCACCAATCATTGATGTTCCCTCTTTAGACCGACCAGTAAACATGGCAAAATCAAGTCATGGCAATCTTGACTCGATTTTGTCATGTCCACTGGTCGGTTTAAAGAGGGTATATTGATGGTTGGTGCCTGAAATGGGTGGTCGTTGGTCGAGTAAAGAGGTGGTCGGCTTAAAGAGGGAAAAAATGCATTATACCTATGAGACATTAATTCCGTGCCACGGAAAAGTGGTCGAGTTAAGAGGGGGTCGTGTTAAAGAGGTGGTCGAGAATAGAGGTTTCACTGTACTATGATTAAGACTTTTAATTCAATTAGCATTGACATTTTTATTTAATATTTTCTATTTCATTCTTTTTAGTTTAATTAATTTATGACACAGGTTTCAACTAGGGTTTTTTATATGGTTACTCTGTTTTGAGCTTTGACTCATCTTAGTAGAAAAGCCAAGTCTTATTCTTGGTTATTCTAATTTAATTTATAGCTACCGCCACATAAGTTGAACGACAGGATGATGTCATTTCTAATGTCAGCCAATAGACGTTAACGGGAAGGAAATCGCTTAGCTATTCTATGAAACATCCCCTTTCGTTTTCGAAACATTGTTTTCGTATTTATATTTAGTTTCTATTTTTGTTTTTTCTTTTAAATAGATAAATGAAAATTAATAAATAAAATTAATAAATTAAAAAAAAGACAGAATAGTCGACTCGGATGCAATTTGTTTTATATTATGACTTTTAATAGGCTTTCCACGTTTCAACGATATCTCCTCCATTACTATCGTAGAACAAGTGCATCATAGGTAAAATCCAGACAAAGCATACTGATGAGATGACTTACTGCGCATGTCAAAAAGATCGTTCAACTTACGTGGCGGCAGCTATAATGTATCTTAAAAAATTTTTTTTGACTAATTTTATTATTTTTATTTTTGACTGGACCTGACCGGTCCATTATTAACCCTGCTTGGGCTTATAGCCTGTAAGGGCCAATATGAGATGTTGATGTTGGTCATGGTACAATATTATTGTAGTAATTAAATCAAATTTACCGTAATAATTCACGGCAATCTAAAATTGACAAATTATAAAAAGAATTAAAGGAAGCCTTTGCTTCTATGTTTATTATTGTGGTATTCTGAGTATATTAGTTTCAAGACAGGTTAGATTGAGCATATAACACTAACAGGGAAAAGGTAGAATGGAAGGCGAAGCTCATAACTGTTCCAATGCTATTTCGTTGAAATCAAAAAAGCACCACCAAACTCTACATTGCCACCAAGTTCGGAAACTAATGGCTGTTAGTTTTATTGGGCTCCTCTCACTGCTATAATGGCTATGGCT
Source organism: Rhysida immarginata (assembly GCA_023313115.1). NCBI lineage: Eukaryota > Metazoa > Arthropoda > Chilopoda > Scolopendromorpha > Scolopendridae > Rhysida > Rhysida immarginata. The sequence continues at coordinate 408,909 of JAHWFO010006418.1, forward strand.
GTGCTTAGCAGCTGCATCCTCCCCTGCTGTGCTATGTTATTCCATCAACTGCTTTGAATTGTTTATTATTAAAAGTAGAGTTGTTGCATGTTTTTACAGCACCAAATCCAGCATGAGTCATTTTAAAAAAAGAGAAAAAAAAAAAGAATGAAAAACCTTTATAGAAATTTGAGTGTAGTCTCATCCCAAGTCGTTAGTGCTCTAACATGCATCTCGGCAGATCATCGAGAGAGAAGGCCTGCTCACAGAATCGTCTACATTGTTACATCACCTAACGTCGTCAATTGTTAAGCGTGTTTCTACCAATAATAAGCCCTAAATTGTGACTAAGTTAGGTGATGTAACAATGTATGGCATTTCAGTGACGAGACCTCTCTCGTTGGTGTTGCATTAACGGACTGAAAGCGATCACGTGCTCTATGACCTGACCATGTGATTTTGTTTATTTATTCAGTGTCCGAACATACCGCGCAGTACTGCTACGATCGCTTTTATTTCAACAAATGAGTGGAGCTTCACTTCCCATTCTACCTCTTCCCTGGCACTAATTTCACAAGACATAATTAGATAATTCATTTTTTCCAAAAAAATATAACCCATAAACTGAGGTAGGCCTACACATTATGTATGATTTATGATAAATTACCATATATATACTCTCGTGTATAAGCCAACATCCAATTTTTAACCCAAAAAAAGTGAAAAAGCAGGATGATTTAAGGATAAGCAGAAGCAAAAAAATTAAACACTTTAGAAAAAAAAAAAATTATCAACACAAAAATAAGTTACATTTGCTGTATTGGATGAACAAATTACTGAATTCCATTCAGAGATTTCAGGGTTTATACAGCAATTACGGTGCTATTACCTGACCAATCAATGTAACATGAATTTTGCTTTAGAGCCCACTGGCTTGAGATTTGTAAATATGAAAAATATTGTACTGTTTGCATAGTGACTCATGATAACATATCTGGTAGTTATATCAATAAGTTTTTAGCAATAAGTTTACCAGTATCGCCATTGAGGGAAAAATAAATAAATAAATAAATAAATAAATAAATAAATAAATAAATAAAAAACGTCTTAAGTCGCCGTGGAAAATTTAGGAAAAAGATGTGAAATAAAGCACTGATTAATATACTGTATATCATACAGTAAAATCCCGTTACAACATAACATACCTCACTTTAACGTATATTTCAAAATAACATACAAACTTAAAATCCCCAGGCGAAATCTAGATATTTTAATGCTAAAAAGTTTAACATAGCTCGAAATAATGTACACTTCAGATTAACAAACTAATTTTACATTCCTTTGGTTAAATTATCACTTCATTATAACGTGCATCGTTTGAATGTCTTGCTCTGATTGGTCAATACAGCCCATTCAAAAAGTGGCAAATGGCAATGCATCAAAATGAAACGATACTCAGTGTTGGGCAAGATAAAATAAAAACATTATCTAGATTAAGATAAAGATGAGAATTAAATTTTTATCTAGATAAGATAATAGATAATATAATTTAATATAATCTAGATAAAAGATAAAAATAAATTATCTAACAAATTAAGATAAAATTTAGCCTTTATTTAGCCAAGTTTTCAAAATGTCAATATATCGTGATAAATATCGGAGTCTTTGCGATAATAGGCTGTTTGCACCACACACTTTTCTGATATGTTAGGCTGCTGGTTACATTTGTATCATAGAAATCTAATTTTAACGTCGCACATGAAAACAGGTCATTGCACAGAGAGGCTGCTCGGCATGTTACACTTAGGATTGTGGGTAAAGGAAAAGGCGTTGTCTTGCTTTCGAGTTTCGGTCTACTCCACCAAAGAACTCAGAAACCGCAATGTTGGTTTCGTGGCTGGTTAAACGAAATTTTTTCTTCGTTGTGCCGCTCATGGTTAATTATTATATTTTATATATAATTTATTATTAATTTATTTTAATGCTTCGAGAAGTGACTTGAAGCTGGAGGAGTGAGCTTCGAAGCAGCGAAAACACAATGGCTGCTGACGGGAGCAGCAGGGTAGCAGAAGACTAGTGACATCACTAACTGGTTAACTCTGACTGGCTCGTTAATTTTGTATCGATCCTAAGTTCGATAGACTTACACCTCTCATTGAGCGTCTATCAATATCGGACAGTCTAACGTAACAGAAAACAGCGTGGCACAAACAGCTCTTATTGGCTGTTCAAGCGATATGATATATCGTAATACGATATTTTAGAAAATATCGCCCATCGCTACTAGGTACCTTATAGGTATTTTCTGAGATACAGTCGACTCTGCTTATAAGATCCGAGAAATTAAAACAAGACTCTTATAAGTGGAATTGCAGAAGACAAGACAGTTATTTTGAGGAAAAGAACAGTGGCTCCTATAAGCATTTAGCTCTTTTATGTGGAGCTCAGAGAATTTCTCAACTGGTCACATGATTACTTGTGAAATTCAGTGACTTTGGGTGTGTTTGTTTATTGCTATGAAAGCGACTAGCCATCACTACAAATCACGAAGCCATGAAATTTGTCAGCCTGACGATTACAAACGACTTTGTGAGTGCGACTGCTTTCAAGCTGGCAAACGACAACAGCGATATATGCCTTCTAATGCTCGCAGTAAAAAGCGAAATGATAAAACAATATTTTCTTTAAATTATGTTTTCGAAATAATCCCAAGCCCTATTGGTACGAATGTTCTGTTCTGTTTGAACTAATTCTTTCGTTTATAATAATGACATTGGCTAAAATGCCGATCGCCTTCTTTAATACTAATCCTGCAGAAGGTGATGATCGATTTAGCTTGTCGACTTAGTCGGGCGACGAAGCGTGAGTGCGTCAGCATCACTGGCAATAGCAAACGGAAGTGGTCGATCTGATGAGACTAAACAAACGCACTGTGTGTCACTCAGCACTGCACGAAGTGCTGCAGCAATGGAGTGGTTAAAAGCATTGTTGAGCTCTGTTGAAGGATCAGACGTGTGCAGTAGAGCACTGGTTCGAGATTACAATTTGCAGCAACCCTTTTCGTTGCTTATTCTGTTGCATGAGCTTTCTTACAAATAGTGGCGTTCATGAGTGAAGACGATTTTGTGTAAGAAAATATACAATTTTCGTTACAATTAGATACTGACACGGCTAATAAGGTTGTAAAAGGTATGTTAATGATTTTGAAAAGATTTCTTATCGAGATGTTTAATAATAGGCAAAGGTGTTGATTAAAAACAAACCAGTGACTTGACGTGGGATCGTTTTCCTGTGCGAATGAGGTGATCATGGTAGACAGCTTGTTTGCAGCAGAGAGCCAACAAAACCGTGGTTTTTAATACCGCACTGCTGCGTGCAATACAGTGCAGCATGAAGTCAGTTTTGATGCTGCAGCGCTGAAGAACTGTTGAATTTAACAACTTGCGGGCAGTCACATTAACTTCATTGCTTTGGTCGCACTAAACAAATACACCCTTTGTCTAAAAAGAAAGAGCCATGAGCCCATGAAATTAGTCATGCATGTTGGATTTGGATGCATGTCTCACCTATTTAAGGTCAACCAGATCCTTACAATTTTAGAAGTTTTTTTCAGTATATTTTTTAAAACCTTAAAACAATTACAGAAATTTATGAAATAGATAAGATAAACTATGCTTAGATAAAGATAAAAGATGACATAATTGAAAGTTTATCTAGATAAGAAAAAAGATAAAAACTTTTCATCTAAGATAATTATCTAGATAGGTCCCAACACTGATGATACGTCATCATTTAAGTCAATGGGCTACTTAAGCCAAGTGTAGCATATATAAACCTGGAAATCTCTGCATGCATATCAGTCGGAGCATCATTTCAACAATTCCACTTGTGTAGCAATGGAGGCTATCAAAAGTTTATGCAATTATTTAGCACATCATATTCGTGTATCGAACTCATCTCACTTCACAATGTCAGATATGGAGTATTCTTTGGGGAGGCAAGTTATGGAAAGAAAGCAGACGATCATTACAAACTATTTTTTTTTTTTTAATTAATCAACTGCAATACCACATATATTCTGCATTTGTATTGAATAAAATAAGATGCTACATTTCATATATTATGTTTTTCTGTGCATTGAAGTTTATTGGCAGTCTGCCCAGTTTTCTTGCATATGGCAGTCCTACCAAGAAAATCCAGTTCTGAATGTCTTGTGCTCCAGTAGATTCCTGAAACTTTGAATTCAAAGAGTCAGCTGACAAATAATGGTTTTTGCATATCAACCTTTGTAGATTTTGTGTGTCTGGCAACTTTTTTTTTATGAGTAGTGTTATTTTTTCCTCAAAAAAGAAATTAAACAAATCACCTTAATTCTAAAATAAGAATATTATAAACAACTGCGAAATACTCCAATACAGTCTTTCAGTTGTGTCGCAGTGGGCGACTCGTAATGGTCTTATACTTAATGTACTCTTTTATTATGTCATTTAATCGTAAAATCGCCCCTTTCGTGTATAAATATTATACGAAGGATGGTTTATTATCTCGGACGAGTGTGATGAAGGATTTGGGTGTCGTGTTTTCTGATAACTGCGCCTTCTTGAGTCATTTGGAACCGCTCTACTGTGACATAACAAAATGACGACAATGGCAGGGAATATATACACCAAAACAACAAAAAAAATACCCTCGAAGGATAACAGCGATAATATACATCTACCTTAATGAAAACATAGGGAAGAAAATTAGAGAATAATATAGACTTGGAATGCTCAAATGAATTAGGGTGTTTTTTAATGATTGTCGAGTTCTTATTACTTTGTTTAAAGCCTTTGTTATCCCAAAATTACTGTATTGCGTTTGGATTTGGCATGGCAACAATTGGCAAGCCCTATCCTTTGTACAAAGCAAATTTGACAGCTTTGTAAAGTTTATTCAGAAAAGGTGTAAAGGTCTTGATTTTATTAACGATAATGATAATCTTTTTAATATTAAGATCATTCTTAATAAATGTCTATTTAAGATTCTTCTTAACCTATACCATGAAAAGATTAGGGTACCTGAGATCTTAGACAATCTCAATTCCCTTGAATTTGCAAACACCCATACTGGATTTGTTTTTAAACTATTCCATAAATGGAGGACTAGCATCTCCGAGATTGATCCACTTGAAAAACTTTTAAAAAATTTTATGGGTAATTTTAAAGACGCCACCCTTGATGTGTTGAAGGATGAGCAAGTTCTTTTGTTTGCCTGATTTTTTTGCTTAATTTTTTTTTCTTTTCTTTTTTCCTATGTCATGTTATTTATTTCTTATTTTCCTAATGTTTTTTTGTCATATTATTTTATCATTTTTACATGCAGCTTTTTTTTCCCCCTTTTTTTTCTCTCTTTTCTCTTTACTTTTCTATTTTCTGTTTTTTCATTAACCCCGTTTTTGGGCTTCGGCCTGTTGGAGGACAACATTGGGCTTTTTCCCTCTGGTTTATCCAGTGGGATATTCCCGTTGTTGTTACATTATTATTATTATTATTATTATTATTATTATTATTATTATTATTATTATAATGGAACTACTTATGTGATGCTTGCATGTAGCGCTTTCTTTTGCTGAATAAAAGGCTTTATTTAATTGTAGTTCTTGCCTTGATTTAATGATCCTTCCTCGTTTTCAAGCCTGAAACTCCTGACGATCCCCCTTTTGACAGTAATTCACGCAGTTGATTATTGTTTGCTTAAGAGTTAAGGGGGAGGAGCCTTCACAATTCAACTGACAGTGAAGAATCAACAATTCTTGAATGAACTTTGCATGTATAGAAGCATCATAGTAACAATTATTTATGATGAATTATTTATTTTCCTCAATATAAAAATTAAACACTAACCTAGAATAAGTATAAATGATGACTGACCTTATGTCATGATAAAATAAGCATAAATAAATACCTAGTAAACACATCAAATTCAAAATTTGATATGTAGTCATTGCATGTTAGATCAATAGTTGATTTCAAAGCCATTGCTTCCAATCCCGAGCTGATTGGATGAACCTCGTTCAATGTCTGACGAAAAATTTTCCATGGCACAATCGTCCTAAATAAAATAAGATAAAAATTCACTTATAAATATCTACTGGCATTTTAAACACACTGATAACATTTCAAATTTTAAAGTGAGAAAGCCAAATTGGGGGAGGGGGGGGGGGGCAGAGACCCCTCCCCCTCCCCCCAAAAAAGCAACTATTCAATTACACAACATAAAACTGCGTGCGAGTCGAATTACTTCAAGAAAACTTTGATTTGAACCATTCGAACATGCTATCAAATCTACATTAAAACAATTCGAAATGAATTGATCTGTTTCTCAAGTCATTCGAGCCTTTATTGAATTCATTTGAACTAGCATTGAAGTTTGGCTGCTGTAACGAATTGTGTGATTCATTCAATTAATTTGTATTCAACAGCTTTTGAATACCTTATTTGAAACCTATTCGAATGGCCTTTGAATATTCCTTTCGAAACCATTTGAACATACCTTAGTTTTCTTCACTTTTCTCAACATATTTGTTGTAATGTTTCCGTAGAAAGACCTAGATGATGAATTTGGTTCCATTTCTAGCATATTGTTCTAACGTTAAAGTTAACGCTGCAGCCGTATGCGTACGAGTGGTTCTGAAATCTTTGAATTTCAATTAGGTATTTTAACTAATTGAAACTGTATTTACAATGTCTCCGAAGATTTCTAATGGATTAGTCCGCCATAAACACCGAAATGAGCTATTATTTGTAAGTAGTTATAAGCTTATTTTCGGATGTATTCGAAGGTTTCGAATGGTATCGTTCGGATAAAACCAATTCGAGCTTACAGGAGTGATCAGCCTCCTTCAATCAAATTAATCGAATGGATTTGATTTCAATTCAAGTGTTTTTGAACTTTTTCCGAATCCATTTAAAATTATATTTGTTTCATTTGTGGTTTTCAAATGAATTCGTCTGCACCCTTATTCGACTCGAGTTAACACTCGTACGCAGCCTTAACACAACATTTAAAAGTAAACTAATGTTTAAAATATGATATATAAGGTGTGCCCAAATGAAAAGGAGACTACGGTTGCATCTAACTAATATTTTAATTACAGAATATTTGACATACAGATAACCTGTGTAACATAATGGCTACTGTGATATTTACGGGGCCGAAGATACGGGAGTCGCATGAGATGTTGGGATTTTGAGGACTTCCCATTGAAATGTTTCCAGCAGGTGGAGGGTCTTATAGGCCACATGTGGCTTAGCACTGTCCTGGAGCAGCACTATCTTTTTAAAGAGCTTGTTTACGAAGACCTCTTTCAGCTGCAGCAACATATTGCTGCTGCTGATCCACTTCGATTAGATACAATGGCGCTACAGTAAAAGTCTCCTTTTAATTTGGAAACACCTTATACCTTTATTTTTTCAACAAATTACGGTAATAAAGAATTTGCATTAAAAAAAGAAAAACCTTTCTAAAAAATTCTGAGGAATGATTAATTTACAATATCAATTATGTTTATTCAATTAGGAGACTGCAACATCAGTGCAGGGATCTAGCTACACAGGTCAGCACTAAAAATTCCTATTTCTACAAAAATTAGATTGTAAGTTAAACAGGTATTATATAATATAGGTTGTAAGTGTAAGTAAGATTTAAAACAGACTACTGTTATTTCAAATGTTGCAATGGTAGCTAACTATCACTATTGTTGTAACATAAAAATTTGCCAGTTTTCTCTGAAAAATTAACCAGCACTCACCAATTTCTAGCTAGAACCCTGTCAGTGGCTTTTTAATGCATTGTGTTCAATTATATTAACTACATGTAAATGTTAATTTAAAGCCTATTCCCAATTATAATAAAACAAATATGACACCTTTTAATAAAGGGAAAAATAATTTTTTTTTAAAGAAGCCTCAGAGAAAAAGTACAGAGTTATTAAAGTAGCAGGTGTGGAAATAATTTGTTATTTTATATACTATAACTGAAAGAAAATTATGAAAAGGTATTAAAAAATATCAAAAATTTCCCAGACTGCCTCTGTCAGCAACGTAAGGTAGCATGCCATGTGACATTGATTTGATTACATTGGTAGTAGTTAAATTGGCAATTTTGTGATCACATGTGTGTGCTGGTCTGCGATTATGGTTAAGACATGAAGTTGGAACACAGAGGTAGACCACCAACCAACACAGTTTTACTGTGACATTTTAAGGTGTGTGAAGGAGAACATTCGGCAAAAGAAATGGATTCTCCAGGCGACAATGCATCCCGTCACTGAGAGCTCCTCGTTCAGGAGTTTCTTGCCAAGCACAACATGTTACTGCTTCCATACCCATCCTACTCCCTAGATTTAGGTCCTGCGCACTTCTTCCTATTCCCCGAAGATGAAGATCCAGCTGAAAGGACAATATTTAACACCACTGCCGAGATCCAGCACAAATCACAGAAGATTCTCGACTTATTTACAAAAGATAACTTTAAGGATGCATTCCAGAAGTGCAGGAACCAGTGAACTGCTCCTCAGGGTAACTAATTTGAAGGAAAAGATGTCCTAACTTAAACAGAGTAAGCAAAGTACTGTTTTTAAACAGAGCTGTCCAATATAACTTTGTGATACCACCTTATATATTTTATCATACTCTATAAAATTTTGGGGAAATCTGGTTAAATTTGAAATTCACAACACACTCAATAAAACAATCATTTTTATCGTAAATTACACTTTATATTCAGGAACTAATAATTATAAACATTGCTAGAGATATAGCCTTTTTAAATACTATAGATGGAGCAGTGTTCCAAATAATAATGTACAAGATATGGTTGGAATAGAGAGAAATGTAATGGAATGCAGTCTGTTAAGTCTGATTTGGGCATATGGAATGAAAGTGATAAACAGTTCACTAAAGATTATATGCTGGCCATTAGATGGGAAATATGGGAGAGGAATGGCAAAATCAAGAAGGGAAATGCCTAAGATTATGTGTTTTCAAAGTCAGAATAAAAGGCAAATCTGTATAAAGGAAATATAAGTAACGACAGTGGATGAAACAAGGATTGCACTAGAAAATTGGGAAGTATAGTATATGTTCCAGTCTAAGGTTTTTTTAAGTGCTCCAACTCTCCCAGAAGTATTGGCATGATGCTATAGCAGGGTTCTCCCCAGGCTCTTTTGAACAGGTGTGCCGCTCAGCTGATTTCGGTGATCGCCCGGATGAATACATGAAAAACTGCACACCACTGCATAATATATTATTTGCTTTTAATTTTTGTCTGCCCGGCTATTTTATCTTTCCACCCAGCTGATAAAATTTTCTGGGGAGAACACTGCTATAGTGTTGTTATTGCTGTTGTTTTTTGTAAGTATCACTTATAACTGGTGTTAGAGGGTGGGATATAAAAAAATTCCGACATTTCCTCGAATTCTATAAAATATTAAAAAAAAAAAAATAAATAAATAAATTCTAATTTGTTCTATCGTCTGCATTGATTGCTTATCTTTCACAAAAACAAATGAATATTAAAAAATCATTAAACTGCTATATATTACAGCTTTTTCACATTGCTTTCGTACTTTTTCACGAACATTTAGTACATTTTCACAAACATTTAGTACGATTTCATAAACATTTAATTCATATTTATAATAAAGGGTCTAAATTTATAGGCAATGATCAATTTTTTTATCTATTTACATAAGTAAACAAGTATTGAAGCAGATTTTACATTATCGCTGGTCCATTAGCCAATCAGAAGCACTTACACGAAACTTTTACGGCTGCATTTTGTGTCAGCGTTTCTGATTGGTTAGTAGATGCAGCCATAAACATAGCTAAAAAAAAAAAAGTTGCTTCAATATTTGCTCTCATATCTTTCCCATATCTTTTCAGTTTTCTACTTCAACTATCAGTCGTTTGCTGCTTCATCGAGAACTAATATCTTTCATGCGAGGCTCCTAGCTTCACATCTTCATTCGTGATTGCGTCATAATTTACTGGAAGCCATCTCGTTTAGATAGCCTCTTGGCGAGGCCGACGAATTCTCGACGCGATCAAGACCTCGAATTCTCTGGCTGATGTCTAAAACCCTCACTCGTGAGAAGAGTTAGCGAGAATTTCTAACTTCTTACACAGTGTTTTTCTCGGTTCGGACTAGAGACAAAGTTCCTTTCTCTTCTGGTTAGGACTAACCGGCTAGGCATAGGAGCACTAACTGCAGCTGCGTTTTCGACCGCATTAAAATGACGTCACAGTTTTCTCACTGGTTACATTTTCTGGCCTTAGCCTCTGATTCACGAGTGAATGATTGTCTATAATTGATCATTGTCTGTAATTGTTCTGTAAATTTAGACCGTTTATTATAAATATGAATTAAATATTTGTGAAATCGTACTAAATGTTTGTGAAAATGTATGAAATGTTCGTGAAAAAGTACGAAAGCAATGTAAAAAAGCTGTACAAATAGATGAATAAATAATAATATTTCTATTTGTTAACTACTGTGTATGTATAATGATTATCATGAATAAAAACATTACACAGAAAAATTTCATGAACACTTGATAAAGAAATTATTTTTAAATTTTTGGTAAAAGAAAAAAAAAGTTGAAGATTCTTCTATTTTATTTGATTCTTTCTGGGTATCTACCAAAAGTTTCTTTATCCTTGCTTTTAGATTTTTTTTTAATTCCACTTTTACCTGGAGCTTTTTGAATATACTGTGTACTGTGGCAAAGATGACTCTCCTTGCTCTTAGGGTTTCTTTGCACAGATGATCACTATTATCAGAAAATTTTCTTCCTATATTTGCACTATTGTGTGATCAAAACTTATTGCAATTTTCATGACAAATAAGTATCGTCACAGTTTTGACCAGAGGCTAATATTTCACACAAGAAACAACAAATATCTTGTGTTCTTTTATAAGATTTTAATTTCAAAATGGCATAAGGCTACTCTTCCTTTTAATGAGTCTTAACATAGTTAGCATGTTCAACCGTTGCATTCAACCATTATTTTTGGCATAGTACTGTATTAATAACAATTTTACCAGTCTTCTAGAAAATTAATTTTGATTGAAGAACATGTTAAGATCAAGGCATGAAACTGCTTGCATTAATAAGACTGGCGAGTATTCTCTTAATTTTTGTAAAACATTTCACTAACAAGGGAACAAACCGAACCCATATCTCATAGTTTCAAACCAAACTGAAATATTTTATTCCCCTGAATAAACCAATGATGGCTGCAAATAAGAAATCACACTATTTTGTTTCTTTCAAAATAAACCACAAAAGAACTTTGTTTGTGTGCACATAGTCATACGAAAACAAAAGAACTTTGTGTGCACATAGTCATACAAAGATCCCATTGTTATGCCAGAAGTGAAGCAGTGTGCGCATTAATATACCTGATAGCATCTGAAGGCATTTCCACTACTCAACAATGCAAAAGACTACACTTCACATGAAAGAAAATGAAACTATTCCTACGAAGGAGAGTAGAAGACAACAATTGAATGGATTCTCAAGTTTCCAAACAACCTTTTCCTTTTTTTAAATAGATTAAAATTAGGTAATTGTCATCTAGTAAAATAAATCTGTATAGTAATTAATAACAATTTTCTTAATTTACTATTTTATTTTATTAATTTCAGAAGGACTTCTGCAAGGGAGCACCATAACATTTTGCTTCAGTAATCTTAGAAATTTTCTGGGGCTGACGTCATGTATTCGCGAGTGAAAGGAAACAGGACAGAACTATTGATCTAATGGGACAGCCAAGAATACGAACATGAATATAAAGCATTGGTGAAAATGTATGTATTGTGGTGTTTTATAATTTTAAATGAAATAAACATTCGTGTAAGCTTACCTCATCTTATAAATTATTTCAAGATGAATAATTATACAGCAAAATTAAAATTTTATGTTTAACATCACGGCTGTAACATTAGTTCATTGGTGATTATCATAAACAACTTTTCCCTACCATTCCGATTTGAACAAAGGCATGCACCACCATCGCCCCCAATGTATGCTTGAAAGGAAACAAAGACTTCAGTTTTATATTGTGGAGCATTAAAAAAAATAAAACAAATAAAATATTGCGATTTCTTATTTGCTAAGGGCAATCAGCAGCTTTAGGTGAATAAAATATTTCATTTTCGTTTGAAACTGTGAGATACAGGTTCGGATGGTTCCCTTGTGAGAATTTTCTGCATTAATTTCTGAATAGTAATTTTTGTACATACACTGCGGATACATTCAAACTAATTATGGTGCGAACAAATTCCATGTTTCCTAAGCAGAACGCACAAAACATAGGTTTTATGGCCCTTTTCCGCTCTTGGACAGAGGAGTCAGTTTAATGGGGAAGTTGCATAAAATTTTTTTAAATTTTTTTTTTCGATAGTTTAGATCACTAATATACCGGTATGGGTATTCTTACTTACTTTTCAAACCCGCTTATCCGTTAGGGTCGCGGGGGCAGCAGCCCTATGGAGGATCTCCAGCGATCGCGATCTTTTGCCATCAGGCGCATGTCCTCCCTGGTAATATCCAAGCGACTCGAACCCAGATTCTCCATGTAGTCTAGCCACCTGGTTCTAGGCCGACCCCTTGGTCTCTTACCCACCGGCTTGGAAAATAACAACTGCCTAGGAAGACTAGTTTGCGGCATCCGTATCACGTGGCCATACCAGCGCAACTGAGATCTCTCAATGCGGAGAAGTAGCGGCTCAACACCTAAAGATTCCCTTATTGTGCTGCTGTACACTCTATCTAGTAGGGTAACACCTGCCACACCTCTCAGGAATCTCATTTCGGCCGCTTGTACCCGCGATCGCACTCTTTCGGTCATTACCCAAGCCTCATGACCATAGGTGAGAATGGGGACAAAGATAGATTTGAAGACGGAGAGCTTGGCTTTGTTACCCAGCTCTCGTTTCGTTACCACGGATCGCCACAGTTCACGTCTGACACAGCTTGCTGCACCGATCCGAGCATCCAATTCTTTCTCCTGCCGTCCATCACTCGTGAATGAAATCCCGAGATACTTGAACTTCTCCACCTGTCTCAATGAGGCTCCCCTAACATGGAGAGCGCACTGAGCAGGCTGTCTTGAAAGAACCAGAACTTCAGTTTTAGCCACACTGATCTTCATCCCAGCTTCTTCACATTTGGCTGCAAACCGGTCTAGTGCATGCTGAAGGTTCGTGCGAGAAGACCCAAGGAAGACAAGGTCGTCAGCAAAGAGCAACCTCTCCACCAGGCAGTCGCCCACACAAACACGCTCATCGCCTCGGCTGCCCCTGTCTATCCAGTCCATAAAGATAATGAACAAGATGGGCGACAGTACGCACCCTTGGCGGAGTCCCAACACCCACGGTGAACGATCTTGACTTAATGCCATTTATCCGGACACACATCTCAGAGCTTTCGTACAGAGACATGATAGCAACCAGTAATTGCCCATCCACTCCATACTCTTGCAACTCTTGAGTATGGGTATTCTTTTTTTCTAATTGTGCGTAGTTCTTTTTAAAAAAATTATTAAAGTCGACACCATCAAAAAACGCTACATCATAGCTCAAGAGTGATGTGACGTCACGCGCCATGAAACCAGAAACCATGCCTATCTCTTATGCTGCTTTTCATGATCTGTCTGCATAGAGATAGATGTTAGATGCCTAACATCTTTATCTATGATCTGTCTGTAATAAACATGTATGCTTACAATTATTATTTCATTCCCATGTATACAAGCACTAAGTATAATAAGACTTAATAAAGCATTCATAAGAGCACCAAAACATCACAAGAGAAGAAATAAAAATAGATGAAAGTACTGAGGAGCGATACTCGGTGCGAAATTAACGTCAGTTTCCATGACCTCGTACTCATATGTTATTCTTCGATTTTGAGCTAGCCAAAGAAGGAATGGACAAAAGCACATGAGATACAATTAGTTTTTTCATCTGATTCTTCAGACGCAGCAAAACTTTGATCCGATTAAACTTTAAATTTCGCCCGGTTTCGATCACTTGTTCAAGTGTATTATTTACGCATGGATGTACACATCTTATCTTTGTTTCGGTTATTATCGACTATAATCCTGAATTCCACAAGGAGAAATATAGACATGAAAATAAGTAATAGAAGGACTCATTTTTCGAACAAGACTCTTTGACCACAAAAAAAATCAAAACAAAACAACTTTTTGTCGTGGTCAAAGATTCTTTTATTTATTTTATCTTATATCTGAAATGATCGATTTTATTAGTTCGAGGAGCTTTTAAACAACCTGTTTGACTTGTGTAGTATCAATTTGTTACTGGATGGTTTAATTATGCATTAAAATACACGAAGAAATAGCGGTATCGCTAAACAAGATACCATTTAGGAGCTATCCCCTTTCCGCACATGCGCAGTGGCAGAACTAATCTACAAAGGCGTGTGTTTCAATGGCGTGTGACGTCACACATCGCTTTAGTTTGGGGGCATGATTTTGCATTTTTAAAGTTAAATTTGATAATTTTTTTAATACTTTTAAGATTTTTAATGGCGATTTTCATATTCAGCATACCAAAATCTATATAAAACAGGCCTTCTTTTTAAAAAAGAAATTCCATGCAACTTCACCATTAGTGACTTTTTCTTAGTTTCATCTTTTGTGAGAGAGTGACTTTTTTTGGATCGGATGACCCGGGATTCGACGGGTTTTGCTGTCAATTGATTGGCTGATTGACTTGGGTCGGCTTCTTTATGAAGTTTTAGACAGATTTTCTCTACGAGTTTGGAGAGAGAGAATGTGTGACTGGCCAGGGGAGCAGGTCGTAAGACCTCGCTCGCTGGTCGGGGAGAGATTGTTGCTGGGTGACTGCTGGTGCGAGATCGGACCTCGGAATTGGTCATCTGCCAATTGCCAATGGTCCTACGGTTTCGAGCCTTGTCGTAGACGGATGGGTTCCTAGTCTCGTTCGACACTGTTTCGGGGTGGCTTTGCTTGACACCGGAAAGATCCCCTCTCTGTCTCCTCGGTCTCAGCAGTCTCTTACTCATGCCGGGTCCTTGCTGACTTTCTCAGTCTCATCAGATGTCCCAGAGAATCATTGTAGCTCCATCGGTAAGCTGAGATTATTGTAGAGAAGTACGCACCGATTTACGTTTTATGGTCATACTTTGTTGTTTTTACTCGCTTACCCCTTTCTTGTCTTCTCAGTTTCCTACTTTATATCCTGTTACCCAATCCAAGTTTCACTCTGTCTAATAAAGGAGTTATCTATGGCCCAGACAGTTTTCTCTTTCTCTGCTCACGAGAGTGCCCAGTCAGCAGTACTTTGAAGATGATTGTCACCCTGTGTTAGGTACTATAATCTTAGTTACATTTATTATTTTTTTTTTTTTTGCTTTGTGGGGTAAAAGCCATGTTTCTGTTATATTGTTGCTTCTTTGCTTATTATGATTGATTGCTTTGTTGTTGATAGTTATTTACTTTTGTTATTATGATTTGTTATTCTGTTTTTTTTAATGCCTTTTTATTTGATGCGTTATTTAAGTCTGATTTTAACAAGTAATAATTTTTCGATTGAAAAATGGACGGAAAAATTCTGCGACCTGGATTTGAACCAGGGACCTCGACTATCATGGCCGACGCCTCTACCAATTGGGCTATCGCAGACACCCGGACAGCCAAGCTGTCACAAGATGTCTTAAAGACAACCAAGTTGTCACAGTTGAAAGCCCAATGGGAGGCAGACCCCTGGCTCTCAGATCGAGAATCTCTCCTATCCAAACCATCAGAAAGTTTGATGAACTCGCAGATAATAATAATAATTATAAACTGGAGATAATAATAATAATTATAGGTTCCTGGTTCGAATCCAGGTCGCAGAATTTTTCCGTCCATTTTTCAATCAAAAAATTATTACCTGTATTTGGAGACAATCTCCAGTTAATAATTATTATTATTACCATATTTATTCTACTATAATGCGAAAAATTTTAGCCTAAAAAAGCACCTAAATTTGTGGGACCGTATTATACAAGAGTATAATATTAGCGCTGCAACGATTTGGGGGGGGGGGGGGGGGGGCAACAAATGAACTTCAGGCTGATGAAGTTCAAATGAAGCTAGCATATATGCATCACAGTACATTAATATACAGTATATACAATGTACAGTTCATTATACAGCAAGGTAATTGACTTATTTTAATTTTACAAAAAATCTTTGGATATTTGTAAATATCACTAAATAAAATAAGGAAACTAACTTTGATGGAGATTTAAACTGGCTCACTTCGCATGCCGCCATTTTGAATAAATTAACGAACACTGCCATTCTCCCGTCAATTTTCCCACTTAAATTTTATTAAATTAATATATATTTATTATTGTTAACAGTAATCACCTATAAAAAATGTTGGATATTTATAAATATCACTAAATAAAATAATGAAACTAACTTAGAAGTTAGAAACGCGGCTCACTTCGCATGCCGCCATTTTGAATAAATTAACAAACATCTAAACAGAAGGAAAGCCTGTGCCCTGAAAATTCATACATTGTTACATCATAAAAAGGTATTGTTAATCGTATTTCTACCAATAATAAGCCCTAAATTATGACTACCTATGGCCATGTAACAATGTATAAACAGGGCATAGGCTTTCTTTCTAGGAAGTGTTGTCAGAGACTATCAATAAGTCATTCTCCCTCTTCCCTGCAATGGAACTTTATAAACATTTTTCACTTTTCTGTAATGAACTCATGATTAGTTCCACTTTTTATGATCCGAAAAGCAGTGACTGGTAATAGAAATAGTAAAATGAAGAGCTTTTCCCCCTTTCTTCTTTCTTTTTCTGTATATTCTTGCCTATTTTATTTCTCGCGACAAGTCAAAAATGGGGACCGCATTATACAAGAGGATAAAATTGTTACTGTTTTTTTGGGCTCTAAAAATGGAATCGCATTATACAAGATGCGCATTATAGTAGAATAAATACGGTATCTGATTTTAACCTTGTTTTTTGGAGAGTTTTTTTTTATTTTCCTTGCTCTTCATTTGGTAGTGGTTCAACCTCCTGAATTCCACTTTACAACTTTACCATCTTAACACAACGCAAATTCAGAATCGTTGAATCGTTCGCAAAAATCATAATGGTTCCCATTCTCATGTTATTCACAAATTGATGCTCTGACGTAAGGCTCAGGTCCCATTTCCCACAATGTGATGGTTAGTACTCACATGTGAGCACGTGTTAAGATGTTGAGTGCGTAACTCGGAAACTAATCGTTGGAATTTGTTCAATTTTAACGGTATACACAGTTTTACGTACCCTATTATTTCTTCAAACTTCATTATCCTAGGTGTTATAGAAAGTGAGTTATTAACTTGTTGATCTTAGTGGCAGCATTTTTATTTCTGTTCATATCTCAGTTATCATTCAAATTCAGACCCATGTTCAGATGAACTTTTTTGCTTAAAATCAGCCATACTACCTCCCCTAAAAGTCTGCGACAGGGTTTCAGACTCAACCTGTATACAGCACAATGTAAGTATGTTTGTCCGGTTTTAAAATGCAACTTGAAAGTAAGTTATAAATTTGAAATTTAACACACAGCCGTGTAATACTACCACAATGATGGAAAAAATCCAAAACTGGAGATAAGTCTCTTAAAAACATAGAAATTAATAATCTTTATATCTATATACAGGGTTCGCATTGGAACAAAAAATCTATGAGCCAATTTAACTCCCAAGCCTGAAAACTGCGAGTCAAATTTTCAATTCTTTTTAACTTCCTTATTTTTCGTGCATCCACAACCTCTATAGTTGCTGCTGTAGGTAATTAGAAATTTAAACAAGACCGCATGTGACAAAATGAAGTGAGGTTAAAATGTGTTGAGAAAGATATGGGCCGATGATATTCAAAATTTAACAAGTCAATTTTGACTCGCTGGTCAAAAAATCACGAGTAGATTTTTAGCAAAAATACCCATTTGACACGTAAATTGTGAGTAAGCGCGAACCCTGTATATACATGAAATAGACTTGGTTTATGGTTGTGTGCTTGCATGTGTGAACAATCAGCCAGTGGTGTTTGCGTCAATAATCGGCTGGTCGTGTTTATATGTTTCGTCAACAATGGTTGATGAAATTAATACATGCCGCAGCTGACGAAAGAGAAGGTCCGGCACTGAAAAGCCACCTGACCATTTTATTCCAAGCAACAATGTAATCTTCATTGTTTTCATCTTGAATTTTAGCATCAGTATTTTTTCGTTTGTTAGAAATAATGAAGGTTACATTGTTGCTTCGACTAAGAAGATCATGTGACTTTTCACTGCCAGGGCCTGTCTTTTTCATCAGCTAAGATGCTGGCCTTAATGATTCACATTTTAACCCTTTATCGATAATGTTGTCATATGGCAACATCAACATTTGCCTTCAGTCATTACACTTGTATGGTACTCTCAGTACTTTGTATGGTGCCACCAGTCATGACATTTGTATGAAATGTAATGAAATATATTGGTTCACAAATAGTTTTTTTTCCCCATAATAACAACAATACATTAACAAATAATTACATGTAATAAAAATTATTTTTTATGATAATTGTAAACCTGACATGTTTAATAATAATAAGCGACAGTCAAAAATTTTTTTCATGAATTTTTTATGGGGTAACGATAAAGGGTTAAGGGGGATAATGTTATATAAAGTAATAAATAAATAAATAAATAAATAAATAAATAAATAATAATAATTATTATTTCTTTTTCTATTAAAATCTTTGGAGAGAGATAAGAAATTATTCTAAAACAAATAAGAGAATACAACTTTTAGGGTGTGCAACTGTTCAAGCTTTTGCTGAAACAGTGAAGGTACTTTCCCTAATGAGCTAATAACTGGAGAAAATTTATTTTTCATATGGTTTTTGTAATGTAGTAACTTCCTTTAGAGAAGTTATAGATAATGTTTATCTAAACATATTAGAAAATTATAAAGATCTCCACTGATTGTATTAGAGGGCAATCTTTGCTGGTAAAACTGATACTGTCAATATAAACAACCACATTCAGGACATGATTCCATGCTCTGACTGAATACAACTCTATTGAAACTGTTAAAAGTTGACAAGGGATGCTGATGATGCTGTAAACAGAGTTCATGAACTCTCTCAATCCATCTATGAAGTATTTTTTAATATAGCCGGAAATGATTCACTACTCATAGCCTTTCTTTGATATTCTAAAATTTTCCTGGGCAAACCCAATTGGACACAAAATTTCAGTGCAAGCACTTTAAAGAATTCTTTTCGTTTTTCCAAAGTGAATATTGCAAAAGTATTTTTCCAAAAAAGAATATTTTATTAAAGGTTTTTCATTTATATTCTAATTCAGATATTGCAAAATTTCATCAAACAAAAACCCGAGCAATGCCAGGCTAGTCAATCTATATATCTTGATGAAAAATGTTACTATGTATCAATATAAAGCATACAAAATGTTGAAATAAAAATTAAACGAGTAGCAGGTTTTTAGAGGAGCCCAAGCCAGGTATTAAAAAAAAAAAAAAGAAAAAAGAAGAAAAAAAAAAAATCACTGGCTCCATATCTCAAACTACTGATATCAGATGCTAAAGCATGCACTAATAAGCAACTGAACAAATCATCAATCACTAGGTTGGTGGTAACTTATTGGCCAATTAACCCTTTATAGAATGCAATTATTTATTTATTTATTTATTTATTTATTTATTTATTTATTTATTTATTTTTTTTTTTTACATTCAATTATTTTGCAATTATTTGGATGTTATTGCAGGACATGATTCAAGAAATTACTTCAAAGTTATGAATCATATGCATAAGCTGTAAAGGAAAGCTGAAACCAAATACATGTACAGGTAGAATCTTAACTGAACCATTAACAGGAACTTTGTTATACATTAGTAAATGTCTGTTCCTTTTAGTTTTATGATGAAACATGTTTCAAAGAAATTCTTATTCAGATGAATAAGGTTGAAGTGAATCTCCAGTTCTGTTGGAGACTTTGCCATGGGAATTATTGTAGCCAAATAGTAAACAATTATTATCTACCGGGTGAATAAAAAGTCCCGGAATGGTTTAATATCTCAAAAAATACATGTCTTGTCCAAAAAAAAAAAAAGAAAACATGTCGAATATTTTTTTGAAAGCTATTCAATGGTGCAAAAATAAGTCCCCTGCACCTCTCGTAGAAGTAGGGTAGGGCAACTTTGAAATTTTAAATGGGAAGCCCTATTTTTTTACTGTAGATTCAGATTCTTCAATTTTTTCCCCCATGTTTATTTGTGATAGATGGCGTTATAATCACAAAGGAAAAAAAAAAAAAAGTAATTCGAATGTCTCCGGAAAAACACTTTAGACCAGGGGTAGGCAAACTGCGGCCATGGGCCACTTCCGGTTTCTTTTCGGCTCGCTACCGGATTCCATGTAGCCCACGAGATTATTTAGAAATATGCACAAGAGAGACCAGAAATAGGATAATTTGAAATTATTTTTAGAGAAACAGTGCACTTTATATTGAAAATCTTAGAAAAGGTTAGGTTAGATTTTTATTGAAACCAATCTTTTTTATTAGTTTGTTCACCCTTGGGTTACATCTTTTTATTGCTTGTCCATTATTCTGAATACTGCACTCAAAGCAATTAGTCTTCAAAAAATTAGCGTAACCCAAGAATAACTAGTAGTACTCTATTCCCTTTGGGGTGATTTTCCCAAGTGAGTCCCTCGCCTCTCACCATTTTGGGTAAAATTATGTAATTTTTTCCATAAAATCCGAAATCTGGAGGGGGATAAAAAAAACTTAGGGGTTTCCATTTGAAAATTTCAAAGTCTCCCCCCCCCCACCCCATATGAGGGTGCAGGGGGCTAATTTTAGCACTAAAAATAGAATTAAAAAAAATATTTGACAATTTTTTCTTTTTTTCTTTTTTTCACAAGATGTGTATTTTTGGAGATATTAGACCATTCCGGGACTTTTTATTCACCGGGTATAAAAATGAAATGAAGGCAAGAACCAAAATTAGTGCAGATAACGGAACCAAATAAAATAAAAATTCCTTTATTGGTTTTCCCGTGAACTTTGGTTAGGTTGTACTGTTAGTAATTTTTCCCCTGTACATGGCACAATGCCGCTAGGTGCGCAAATAAAGCAGACGACTACTCATTAAATAACACAGAATACTGCATCCTCATGACTTTTAAGCAAACATTAAGCAAACTTATTTTTATAAAAGTTAAACTCATTTAGTCAACTCTTTGAAATGCTAGACTAACATTGTTAACAAAAAATAGGTTACGTGGATTACGATATACCAACAATCTAATTTATCCATTAGATTTGGGTGCACCTGAGAAGAAATAAAAGAAAGTTCTTCCCCGTTGCATTGTGACAGCCATTCGAAAAATCTTTCCTTCACAAGAACATTGTGGTTTCAAATACTGTAAAATTTTATTAAAACTAATTAAAATTCTCTCAAGCAATTTTCTTTGTTTATTTGATCATAACTAAAATTTATGGAAAAACGAACTAAATTTCAGGTTATCAAATGTATTTTGTTACACTGATATATTTTAATTTACGATCATCACTAAATATAAACTATTTCAGCCAGTTTAAATGACAAATGTATTTGCTTCAACCATTAAACAAAAATTTGCTACTGTTAGCACCATTTACTTATTTAACTAGATTACCTAATATAACTTTAATGGGGTCTTAGTCAAACATTAAAAGCAATAGCCAATAACTAGTCCCCCCTCCCCTTTTCTATTTGTGAATTTTAACCAAAAAACTGGCTTCAAATCATAATCAATTGGCAGCCCCCCCCCTCCCCTCTCTACTTTTGGTTGGCTTCCATTAAATGCTTCAATGAACAAAATAATTCCCCTTGACGAAGTAGCAGCTCTGAGTTTATCTAATGTTTGAAAAATTGAATTTCTCGAACGTAGTAATTAGAAATGAAAACGAGCTCTATGTTCTTATGTTTCTCATCATTTTCAATCAAATGTGGCCATCTGAACACTTCAAAACGTGTAGTTGCATTTTGTCAGTTTGCGTTTTATCCGGATACCTCTTTAGTTACATAGCCTTGCGCAAATAGATAGTGAGCTTAATTAATACCTATGTACATTAATACGACAGGATCAATAACAAAACAAAACTTTTCAAAGTGAGCTGAGCAGAGTCAATTAGTTCGCAGTCGGAAGCCAGTTATCTCTTCGATCAAAAATTATCCATTTCTTCCTAATTCTTACTTAGGAAATTGAAGAAATGATAAATCATTATCACTACCTCTATTCTTATAGCCAAATACTAAATAAGAATGAGGCATGATGAATATGAGTTTTACCATTCAGGAAGATTGGTCGTAAATATCTATCTACTCAATGAGAAAATATCAGGAGACGTTAGAGAGAGAGATAGAGCTAATTTTTAATGCTGGGGCATGGCGGTAAAATCCATGTCAACATAGTGAATTAGAGAAATAATTAGCATTAATTGTTTGAAAGCTTCCATAGTGTGATTTTTTAGTAAACAAACTAAAAAAAGCTTCAAAATTCATTCAGTGTCATTCATGTAACGTCTCATTTTTTAAAATCATCCATTCGTGACTTTGCTTTAAAAGTTACACACATTTCAATAAATATTCATTTACATAGAGTACATTAAATGAATTAAAATGACCAAAATAATTATTATATTATACAAGGAGTGGTTTGATAATATTTCAATAACATGTGAATCACCTTTTTTAATTCCCTCCTTCATTAGAACTTATATCGGTGCCTTTCCTTTATTTATTTTATTTTAATTTTATTTTATTTTCATTCAAAAAGGAGATTCACATTTATGTTATTATAACCAAAGTAATATTTGGAAACTCTTTCTAGTTTTTTGGTTTTTTTTACTTAAAGAAATCACGCTGTGGAAGTTTACAAACAACTGGGATTAGCATTAAAACATTAAATCGATCCCAGCAGCTAACCTGGCACTATGTCACTTCCGGAAAAATAATAGCCGGCACGAGGGGAGTGCAAACACGCTATTTTTGGTTTTCAAAGCATCTTTTATATAGAAATTATGGACCAAAATTAAAAATTTCAACGGAATCGTGTTATATTTATATCAAAAACTGATATTCTGTAAAAAAATTATAATCGAATTTTTGCGTAGAGTTGTCCTTTAAAAAATATCATTACTATATAATAAAAAATTTGTCAATTTTTGTTTTCAGACTAAACCTCTGAAACTGAACATCACACAAGTAGCAATTTGTTTCAATCTTTTGAGGAATTTTGTTTTTCCATACGGTTAAAAACTTCTCCATCATTTTAAACAGTTATCTCTTCTTATCAGTTTTGGCTCTGTAGGTAACCCACTCTGATAATCTGGCACGAAATAGTGTGGCTTTTTTGCATTTTCAAATTAAATGTGTACGGCCACTGTGTTGAAGCATGTATTCTTACAAAAAGTTATCTGCTTTATTTGCACAAGCTGTGATTGTGACACTACCCAAGTGTGCGACCTTGACAACAGTTAAACCCATGGCAAGAAAATGAAATCCACTGACCACGTTTTTACCAGTCTAGAGACAACCTTATGTACATAAAAGAGGTGTGTCTATTAAATAATGAGACTGATTAAGAAAACATACCTTTACCTATAAATATTACAATTTTAATGCTTGTCCCCGTCAATGCTCCTCATTTGAACTATACACTGTCTAACGAAAGAAAAACTGGGTGTGTCTAATTAAATTTCCGATCTCAATTGTTTGACATTGTTGCTACGTAAAATTAACTAAATAATTAAATAAAAGAAATAAAAAACTCTTTCACCACAACAAAAATTAAGGAAAAATACAACCTGAACCTGGAAGCGCTTTTCGACAGCAAGGCTATCATCATTCAGCAGGGACCAAGGAGTACACTAAAGGGAACCGAGTGAACTGAATGTACTCTAGTGTACTCCTTGGTCCCTGCTGAATGACGATAGCCTTGCTGTCGAAAAGCGCTTCCAGGTTCAGGTTGTATTTTTCCTTAATTTTTGTTGTGGTGAAAGAGTTTTTTATTTCTTTTATTTACTATTATCCACATACTTATTTTTTCCTTTTTTGTCATATTAGTACACATTCTGTTTACTTTTGTGCCTTTATTCCGGGAAATTTTTAACTAAATAATGTTTTTCTTTCATTGGACAGAGTATAATACATCACTGCAGTCTTGTTTTCCACTGCTCGAATACATGGAGGAAATCATTTTCTGTCAACCGTTTCAAAAGAGAAGAAAAATGACTTACAGTAAAGAAGGCAAAGAAACATAACCACTATCCACAATATTATTTATTCAGTCATGTATAAGTATTTTGACTGCTCTGCAGTCTTCATCAGCATGTAATGCAGTGGAAAGAATGGGGAGAAAGGGGTCACATAACAGGAAGTAACAAGTGACAGAAGTAAAGAGTGGAGACATTATACCTCTTTTTCTCCACTCTTTTCACTGTATTATATGCTGACAAAGACTGTACAGCAGTCGAAATGCGTGTACTGACCGAATAAATAGTATTGTGGGAAATGATTATGTTTCTTCGCCTTCTTTACTGTGCCATTTTCGTCTTAACAGCATCAATCAACTCAAAGACCGTTTTTTTCTGACTCTATCTCTCAGTTTAATTAAAATTCCTAATAATAATGCTGCTTAATTGCTCTGCCATCTGGAACTCATTCTTCCAAAATGACACCTTTGATGTCGGAAAACACAATAAGCACCGCTTTGAATTTAGACTTTCTTTGACAAAACTTTGCATTATTCCGTCACACCAAAACAAAACTAGTTTGAACAAACTCCCGACTCTAATTAACTGAAGATCATAGTGTTGCTACTAGGCATGCCTGTTCAATACGCTCAAGGTCACCACACATGGGATTAAGCTGTCTCCTGATTGGTCCCTCTAAAATGGAGTCTAAGCAAGAAATGCTGCTAAAGCTGCTAAACTTTCGAAGGAAAAAAAAAGTTTATCAAATGAATTTTCAACAGTTTTTTTAATCGAGATGTTATATATTTAGGTTATATCTCTCTCGCTTTAGGTTCTCCTGCATGCTTTGCGTTTCACCTGCTTCCTGATTGGCTGAGGCAAAGCGGATTCCGCAAGATTTCCAGACCCCCTAGAAATGAAAAATCCGCTCCGCAACTCTCACTGAGCGGATCTGCAAAGTTTGCGCGTGAATGTGAAACACCTTGTTTAGCAGAAGAAGTACTCTTTTGCCCGCGGATTGCGCTTCTGCGTGTTTTCCGCTCCGCAAAGCTCTATGTGAAACAGGCTTTAGGATTACTTCATTATTTAAAAGACATCTTGTATATGCCTCATTTCTAACATATATGTGTAAAATTTTATAAAAGTTTTACCAAATAAAAGCTTTTTCTTGCTAACATATACATGTACAAAGACTAGTGTTAAGGCCCATTGTAAAAATTAATATAATTTTTTCATTTTTTTTATTTTTGATTTTTTAAATGGAAATTAACATAGGAACCACAAACTGGTTACAGCTGTACTGAAAACCATTAACCACAAAGGTTTGTGAGAAATATCCTAGTTGTAGAAATACACTCACGTCTTAAAATTTTATTATATATGGTGGATTAGACACAAAAAGACTAAATACTTTTTTTATCATCAAAATTCCTTCACAAATAAGTTATTACCATATCAGAGAAAAGTTAACTTAAACAAGGAATCAAAAGTTCCAAGGAAAAATGAATAAAAAATTTAAAAAGGCATAAAATAATAGTGATGGTTCCTCATTGTGTTTCCCTACCAAATGAAAGAAACAATGTTCATATTCATCATGCCTACTAAAATAATTTTACTTTGTCGTAATTCTTTCTATGTTTAAAAATCTATATACAAATTTAATTTTTATTTTTTCATTAAATATTTATCATACGGACAAATAAATTTTTTTCACACCCGAAATGTTAATGTATTTTTGGGTAGCATGGCTGCGTCTTATGTATTAAAAAACTACAAAAAAATTAAAATGTGGCCTATGTATCACTGTAACATAACTAGCAGAAATTTTCCAAAGTTAAAAAAAAGGTTTCTTCTGCACACAATTTTAGGTCTACTTCATATCATTTCTCTTCAGTTTTAGTTTCCTCATTGGTTATATATCGATGACACGTTCCATGTGCGCACAAGTTGGGGAGGGTGGCATTTTATAGGTTAATTCATGATAGAAATACCCAATCACTTTACAGCAATCATAAGCTAAAAATTATTCTTTGATTTATAATTGATGAATTCACATCCTATTAGAATATTTTTCAAATTCACCATTTTATATTTCAAAATGTCAAAGTTATACAGCAGCTTTTAAACTAATGCAATTGAACAGACTGAAGAGATTGGGAATCGTGCAGCAGCAAAGGAAGTTAGAAGTCAATGGAAAATGTATTCAGCACTGGAGGAAAGATGCAAGCGACATGGCTATTCAGACAAAATGTAAGCGTTCAAAAAAAGATGCAGAGCTGCGTTCTGGCTAAATTTGGAAAAGAACTTGTTAAACTGGGCTATGAATCGCTGCGGCCTAAGCATTGCTAATTTTTGATTTTTGTTAAATTTTTGCTGCTGCAGATTATCAGTCGCTGTGGCCTTGCTTCTGAAAAATACAGTACATACATTATTTCATATCTTCATTTTCCCCAGAACAATGCCACATGTTTTGAGTACAATATTAACTTTCACATTTATTAACTGTGTAATTTGATATTCTAAATAAATTTATATTACACATGAATCCAAGCTATTTAAAATAAATTGAAATGGTGGAATGGTACATTCTTCTTGAAAACTCCTAAGTCCAAAGTACGGTGCATGTTACATCACAATTCACGGTATATATATTCAAAAATTATTCACCCCGTGAGTCAATTTTGGAGAAGTTAGCTGCACAAAATTTTGGTCACGTAATGTATACAGAAACAGAAATTTTTTTTCATGAATCATGGAGAAAAAGGGGTTAAGGGGTGGGTGAATTTTCAATGCTATTCGTGAGCAAAAGAGATTTATTTGCTCTCTGGTGTTTTGGAGCGAAACTAGTGCGAGTTATGTTCGGCAATTAACATGTATACAGCTAAGCTTGCCTAAGCACTGAAAAACAAGTTGTATTTGCGATAGCAGATTTATTTTTTGTGTGCATGAGATTAAGAGGTGTAGATGAGAAATGTTATCTAGTCATAAGCTCCTGTTTGTATTAGAGCCTAGTTAAATAATACATTTTTCGTATTTTCGGTTTTCTGCCCCAATTTCTTCAAGTTTATATAAAACATCTCCACACATAGTGTACAAAGAATATAAAGGTAATATATCGGTTACATTGCAAAGTATGCCAGAAGCAGTATGTCGGTTATTATTGGCCCGTTATGCGCCAAAAAGAAGAAGAGATGGGAAAGAAATGGGCAAAGATGGTTTAATACAGTTGTTCCCAAACTTTTTTGATTTGCTAACCCCTTTCACAAAGATCAGAGTTGTGCGAATTCCTGACTTATAAACACACATGTACAGTCTGGTGCATAAAGGTTTTTACCTAAGTCAAAATTGTTCGGTTTCCTTACAATACTTCAATGAGATTACTTTTTCCAGGTATCTAGTCGAGCACGCTTACTATGGAACGATTCTATTAAGTTTTTGCTTAGCATCGGGGGTAGGCAAGTTTTACGTCACGTGCTCAACTATGTTGACAAAAAGATTATTTTGGCTGTTCTGATGAGAACTTTTGTTTTATTAATAATAAACTAATCTATTTGATTAATAGTGCAACATAAATGGTGCAAAGTATCGATATAATTATATGCGTGATCAAGAGATAAGCTGATGCAGCGCTCCTTACGGTGTGATGCGGAAGTGATTTACAGGTGAAAGCAGGGAATAGGGAGTGCTGTTTTCCCTATTCCCTGGGTCTAAGTGGAAGCTATTTTCTTTTGACTGCTCGAAAGATTACAGGTCTCATTTTTTGTGTGTATATAAAATAATCAACGACAATTATGCCAAAACCATCTGAAATTTTTTTAAAATTTATTATTTAACTAGATGGATCCCGTCAAAATTTGACGGAGAACACCCCATCTTATTATTAATCCCCATCTCTTTAATTAAAAAATTGTCAGAGCAACAAATAGAATAATCATTATGCACAAAAAAATAGAATAACCAGAACTTAAATATCTCATTATGCTCAAAGAATAAGAAATGAGTTAATATATAAAATCAAAATAGCTTTAAACTAAATTTTTCAGAAAGTATTAAACTGACTTGTGAGATATAAAGTGTCAGCGGATAAAATGATCAGTTTTTAAGGATCTTTCTAACGATATACCATTTAACAGGACATTTTCAGAGTTTTTCAGTAGTCACAAGGAAACGTCATAAATGATCAAGGCAGGATTTTCTTTCTGCAAATCTCCAGTTTACTTAATTCAAAACAATGATTGAATATTGTCTCGTTACAACAATCCCTGGCTTCTGATGGATTGTCGTAACTTTCTTTGTTGGCTTCAGATGCGCATGCACAGAAGTGCCAATTATGCTTTTACAAAAAAATGCTTTGCATTTTAATATATAGGATTATTTTAATAGTAGAGAATATTAAATGATTTGAACAAAAGAGGATTTTTGTAAAAGTAACGGTGGTATGAATTAGTGTATATTTTATTAAAAACTAAAATAAATTTTAGAATGAAGCATGACATGACAATTAACATGAAAAGTTTTTTAAACCCTCAAATAAACAGATCAAATTGCACACGTGGATGAAAAAACTTTAATCTGTTTATGGTGTTCTTTACATACACTGTTTAAAATTTAAACGAAATCAAATACGCGATAATGAACAAAAAAAAAAAGTCTATCCATATCGGATTCGAACTCTGCCTTTCGAGGCAGTAGGCAGAGATTTTAATGCTGTCAGCCGCTATCGCTTATTATTGTCAGGAGGGAACAGACGACGAGCACATCCTAAGCGTATACCTGCTGCCCTATTTTCATTCAGAAGGGACAGGTCCATTCTAATCTGCCTTGACTCTCAGCACAAGTACCTGATTTTACAACCGATCAACATCCAGAAAGCTCAGCCCCTACGGAGCAGGTAAAAACCTTTTTGCACCCGACTGTACATACATACAATAATAGGAATCAGTCAATATGGAAAATTTTTAGCAAGCCCCTTGAAATATTTTGCAAATTCCAGTTTGGGAAGCGCTGGTTTAACAGATGGATATTATATATAAGCACATTCAAAAGAATATTATGTATAAGCACATCAATGGAGAGGGAAAAAGTGCGATCTGACATAGCTAATGCTTTGTATCCTTCATTTATTGTTATCAGCTGGTTGCTGTTATCTGAACAGTTGAGCCTGATGTGTTTCTAATAAGAGGCATCTACTATATTATAAAAAAAAAAAAAAAAATTAATAATGCTTTGCAAATCCGAGTTGATTTTTGGTCTGCTGTCAGTTTGCATCAATCTTGCAGTACCATGTGGCCTACCTATGACCTCGCTCATATTTAAAAACAAAAAAGGGACCACAGGGCTCAAATAGATGGACCCTGGGTTTTTGGAATCAAAAAGGGATTAGATTTACACTGCAGTGAAACCTCGGTTCACGAACAATTTGGTTCAAATAACTCTTGTTTTGGTTTACACACCTATATATCGGATCACGAACTAATGACGTCACTAACTTGCCATTCTATGAATGCGCAGATAGACTGTGCCACTTTGTACAACATGCATTCACTTTGTATTCGTGTGAATATCGCTCACAATTTAGATTTTATATCTCCAATGTTACTTTTAAGTTACTGTACTGCACCCATATTAAATTAAAGGAAAATATCAGTTTTTGATTGCTGGAACAGATTAATTGTATTAACATTGATTTCAATGGGGAAAGTAAGTAGTCTCGGTTCACAAACAACTCAGTTTGTGAACAGAGACCATGAATGGATTAAGTCGTGAACCAAGATACCACTATAATTTTATTCGAAAAACTCAAGATTTACGCTCTGTTGTCAATTATCCAGCAACATCTGCTCCAGGTTCACATATACAAAGTGATAAATGGCTAACATATGCGTTAGTTTCGGCAAACTGGAAGTGTGCGTGTGTGGTAGTCTTTATTCTGGTCACAAAAGAAAGTTTTCACGTTATAAAATAAAAAAACAAAACCTCTTTCTTTGTATTTCTGAAGAAGCGTATGTTTGTAAAACTTCAAATTTTATAAATTAATAAATCCAAATAGATGTATATACAAATTCATTATAAAATAATATTGAAATTATTATTTCAATCTATTATTGCTATCGGTCAGGTCAACTCTATTTCGAATCTTAACAAGCAATGTTAACGAGAAATAAGTTATTGTCTCAGTGTTCTTATTAAAACGTAAGTACATTTTACAATAATTATAAATCCCTCCTTATAATGGAACTTTGCTTTTATTTAATTAAAAAAAAAAAAAGTATAAAGGATGAGAATTGTGAAATAGTGAAGAAGTCGTTAAGTGTTGCTATTGAAAGACTGTTGTTATCATGGGCGCCATGTTTTGGCTTCCGTTTCACTGTCATCCAATGATGTCAAAATATACGTGCAGTAACGCATTTTTAGCACTTCTGGCCAAATGACCCCACCTTATGGAAGATTTTCACACTAAAATGCGCATTATGTATGGCCAAAAAATCTGCTCCATGCACTTATAAAGTGTAAACAAGCATAAGGTTGTGATATAGTGTGGGGGGGGGGGGGGGGGAGGAAGTAAAAATTCCGCAACCTGGATTTGAACCAGGAACCACGAGTATCACGCTCGTCGCCTCTAATTGGTTCAATTCCAGGTCACAGAATTTTTCCTTACATTTTTTCTCAATAATATCATTCATTACCTTATCCTTGGAGCAATAATTTCAGTTTTCATTTATTAATTGTTTAAATTCATTTTTTCTCACATTATATTGTGTTTATTCAATATCAATTATTTAATAACGTCCATATTTACAATACTGTTGTTTTTATTCACTGTTGTCAACTTTCATACTATTTGGACATCTTCAATAGTTATTTTTAAACAAATTATGTTGATGTTTTTAATATTCTAACAATGGTAATTTAAGAAAAAGAAATTGTAGTATCATGTTATCTTAAAGACAATAATAAGCAAAAGCAAAAATCATTGTTAATGACACCCATTGTTAGAAAATTAAAAACATCAAAAGAATTTCAGCTTAAAAACAACTACTGACGATGGCTAAATGAAAGGAGGATAAAAAGTTGACTTTAGTGAATAAAAGCAACAGTATTCTAAACATGGATTTTATTAAATAATTGATATTAATTTCTTATCCGTGTTCATCAGCTTTCTGATGGTTTGGAAAGGAGGAATAGCCAATCGGCAACCCAGAAATGCTGGTCTTATCACTGGGCTTCCATCTTAACTACATTATAGTCCCCAGGACACTTGGACAAGTCTTGCTGTACTGTGTCCACGACAGTTCAATAGCTAGAGGCGACGATCGTGATACTCATAGATCCTGGTTTGAATCCAAGCCACGTAATTTTTCCTTCAATTTTTTCCCAATAGTATTAATAGTGGTGGTTGTTTACAACATTCGTATGTTCAATTTCAATTTTTAAGATAATGAAGCCCTAAATGTTACCTCTGAATTCTAACCTGTAGTGCCATTGATGATTACTTTTCCTCTTTGGATGTTAAATAAATATTGGATTTATTTGAAATTTAAATTAGCCGATGATCAGCATACTGAGGCTTTGCTTGGTCTTCCAAGCTTCTTAATAAAGGGAATTAATATATCCACGTCCTCAGCGGGATTCGAACTGGCAGACTTACAGACGTAGAGAGCGACAAGACCTGCGCCTTAGCGCTCTCGACCATAAATATACATTCATGATATTTATTTTAATAACTTTCTCTTAAAATTCCAAATAAAGTAACTATAATTCCATGCGAGTTAAAATTTTATTTTCAGCTTAATTCAAGTGTTTACTCGTATTCACATGTTCAAAATTATTTTCATTATGTGTTGCTCAATGGCTTTGCTTATGCTCTGTAAAGATAAAGTCCTCGAATATTATCGTGCATCTATATCTGGTACCAGGCAAGTCTTTGGACATGTGCCTGGGGATCATGCGCATGTGGGGGATCCAGTTTTTATTGTAGTTGACATCATTGGTAAACACTGAAAATAGAGTGAACTTCCGGTTTTGCAGTGAGTTGTTTTGCTATACACGACAAATGATGCGAATGCGCGAGTGACATTGTGAAAAGGGTCTATTCTACATCACCTTGCTCCACTTCCATCATGATGAATTTTGTTGGAGAATAGCTCATTAAAAATTCTTCAATCTCTTTTTCACAAGTTTTGACAGACACCTACAATGTGTATCAATGCATTTTCAATAAAGTTGATGAATAATTTTTTCACAATGATATTTGTAAAAAATTATACTAAAAAATATTATATAACTATACCACACATTAAAATGTAAAGACTATATAGTAATGATCATACTGCATACTATAATGCAAGGACTTTAGCGCACCAGGTGATAGACCGCACACTAACGTAAACGTGACAGTAGAGTGCACACTATAGCAGCACCAAAATAAGTGTATTCATGGAGAGGTAAAAAGTGCTGATTTGTGTATATCTGATGCTGATTTGTCTATTCTTTGCTTATTGTTATCATAGCAGGATGGGCCCAATGCGATTCTAATAAGCAGCTTCCACATTTAAAAAAAAAATTTAAAACCGAATGTTTTATATAGAATTTACCTTTAAGTGGAGGAATATTTGTTGAAATTCGTTATTTAAATCTTTTTAGAATCGAATATCCAGTATTATTTTACGATCACAAAAATAAAATTTCACATCAGAATTGCGTTAGGAAGTGTGGAAGAGGGGGGGGGGGGGGGAGGAGGAAGCATGCATGGTAATTCCCAAGGAAAAAAAACATATAATCCTACACATTAAGAAATTTTTTTTTTTTTTAAAGTCCCAGGCTAATTTAACACCCATCAACGCAGTATTATTTCCAATGTACAGTTTTATTGGTATCTGTTAAAATTTTCTTTTGGCAAATATGTTGTATGATGACACAACGCATTCCCCCCCCCCCCCCCCTTAAAACATTTATGAAGTTTATGGCGATTATAACTCGTGTGCCATCTTCTCCCGTCAATTCAGTGAAGTCATTATTTGAATTCACTTTTTACACTTTCTTTCCTATTAATTTTCACTCTATGATTCACACGTTTAAACGAAACTAGTGTGATAAAAAGGTGAATAGAACATGTAAACACAACAAAGCAGGCTGAGAGAACAAGCAATCGATCTATCATTCCTTCCTACACCCATCCATTCATTGGTAACATTCATTCATTCAATGATGAAAGAGAGACAGAGAGAGAGAGATAGAGAGAGAGAGAGATCCATCCCTCTATGATCATACACAAGTGACACCGGCAGTAGCAGTGGCACAGTAGCAGCAATTTATTACTTGACCACAATTAACGAGGGTGGAGGTTTCTTAATTACCGATCGAGGATGTTCGCTACACTCCAAACAAGCTGTGTACGTACTCGTCAACCTAACTCGGGCGATTTTCAATTGCACTGCTGTCGATGATGTCGAGGCGAGTTGTAAACACGGGCAGAGCATGAAAGTCAACAACCAAGTAGAAGGAGGTGGCGTTAAAAAAGAAACACGGAACACAAACGACTTACCTTTCGCCGAACGCACTTTTCCAGAAATCAGCTGCATCGCTTTTGGTCACCCGAAACGATTCGCCTCCAAAACTGCCGCTGGGAAAGACAGCTTTGATTTCTGATAACATATGACTGAAAACCAAACTTAGTTTCGTTAAATTACGACGATAATGGGAAGATTCTTCGAACATCTTTTCTTTGCCCTCCTTGAAGAGTTTTATCGCTTGCTTACATTTGCGCATTAGATTTTCGATGAAAACTTTGAAATATTCATTTTCGTTCAGAACTGGCATTTTATCCTCATATTTAGCGTAAATTAATCGTAAATGCTGGTATGTATCCGGAAGAATATCTAAAATGAATGGAGGACTGTTTTTTAAATTCATACGTGGATGTTGACATAACTTCACTACCTTGTCCATTAACTTCCAAGTTTTTTCTATTGTCCGTCGATCTATCATTAGTTTTGGAGGTGCTATCGCCTCCGAAAGAGCTCCATGAATTCTACTAAATAACGAATTTGATTTATGTAATGGCCTATTAGATCTACTACTAACTGCCATCTTCCGCACAACTTCAACAGGATAACCCATCATTCCATGCGGTACAACGTGATCGAAAAAGCATTCACCTAAACGAAATCGTCATGAAAAATATTCTAAGCAAAAACCTAAAAAAAAAATTCTACATTATAACTTTTTTATATTTTATTTTATAAGACTTTTAATAGCTTTATTGTCATGTAGAAATAAATTCCATAGTAAAAATCTTTAAAAATACCAATACTTATTTGCAATCACGTTTTCACATACTCAGCAAAGATGGTGCTCTCATTAGAAAGGAAGTTGTGAGTAAAAAATACATCGGAGAATGGTAAAGATGGTTTAGCAATCACATTGTAAACAAGAAGTGACGGAACAATTTAAACAACAGAGAAAGGCTTTATATTGTCGGATATGCTGATCTGAAGTGCACCGAGGTCGCGTACCTCTGATTAGCTCCATAATTGGGTTTCCCACACG
The DNA here is from genome assembly GCA_023313115.1 of Rhysida immarginata. Classification (NCBI taxonomy): domain Eukaryota; kingdom Metazoa; phylum Arthropoda; class Chilopoda; order Scolopendromorpha; family Scolopendridae; genus Rhysida; species Rhysida immarginata. Next base: position 443,782 of record JAHWFO010006418.1, read on the forward strand.
CATTAATTCGAATTAAAGAGGCGATTGGAAAAAACACAAATAACATTTTTAGATTATTTAGAAGACAGATAAATCCGCTCACTTGAGTTATATGTATTCTCCAAAATGCAGACCTTATATTGAATAAGCAGCCGTGCTCTTTCTTGAAGAACTCGCTCTGAATATTAATTACAGTTTGTTTTGCAGTGGACAGCTTTCATGCCCACAGTGCTGTTTCTATACATTCACCGCATTTCATTGGAGATGAGCGAGAAAAAATCTATTCAAGGCGTGTTGTATCCAACGCCAGCTCGCAGATGGCTTCAATAAAGCTTCACCCTCATGTAAGAACTACTGTTATCAGGGCGTGTGGTGAACTTAATAATTTATCATCTCAAAACAATAAATAATCAAAGGTCAACTGACATCAACATGACATAAACTTATTTGTGGCACATAAACAAAAGCAATAAAAATTAAAACTCTGTGGAAAAAATATGTTCAAAAATACGAGTTATTCTGAGACATTTAATTTGTTTACTCTGACAGGTGCATTGTAATGTCCTTGCTAACTTCAGTTTTTATATATCAGGTGAATAAAAAGTCCCGGAACAGTCTAATATCTCGAAAAATACACGTCTTGTCAGAAAAAGAAAAAAAATGCATGCCAAATATTTTTTGAAAGCTATTTAATGGTGCAAAAATTAGCCCCCTGCACCCCTCGTAAGAGGTAGGGTAGGGGACAACTTTGAAATTTCAAATGGGATCCTCCAATTTCTTTTTTTTTCCAGATTTGGATTGTACGGAAAAAATTACCGTATCTACTCGTGTATAAGACTGTACCCGTTTTTGAGACCAAAAAGGCAAAAAATAAATTGTCCCATGTATAAGCCAAAGTCTAAAATCACTTCTAGATTGATGTCGAAATTAAAAAGTTTATTGACAAAATTACCATAAATTTATACATTGAAAGCAAAAAATAAATAAATAAATAAAAATGTAAATGGGCTTTCAAAACTCATCCAGGATTGCCATCTCTCTTTCATAAACATCATCACATTAAGTTTGAAGCCATCTCTTTCATAAAATCTCTTGAACGTCATTTTTTAGGCTCATATTCATATCTGAAAATTTTGCAGAAGAACCGCTAACTACTAAGGTTTTTTAATTTTTTTAAATGTAAATGTAATATAAAATGTAAAAAAAATATTTGTTATGAAAATTTGAGACCAACTCTTCTGCTAAATTTTCTCTGAATATGCCGAAGTAGAAATTTGAGACAGTTTACAAATCGAAACTGAGGCCAGCTCTTATGCCACAAGGTTTAAATAGACTGCTGAATTTAGTCTATTGGTTCTTAATTGGATAGCCAATACAGATCCTCTGTAATAAAAATCGACATAAGTCTCCCATAAATACTGTACCTAGACGTTTTCTCCATTGTTTTAACTCTCTAGCAGCCATTTTATTCTTTAAATTTTCAATGGCTCATGAATAAGATAAATTCGATTTTTGAGACTAAATTTCTCATCTTATACACGAGTATATACGGTACATTAATTTTCCCAAAAAAATTTTTTTAAATCTTTTGTAGATGGCACTGTAAGTGCAAAAAAGTCAAACTTGTGCGAATTTCTGAGAATTTTTTTTTTTAAATCTACAGTACTTAATAGTGCTAAAACTACCCATCACCATCTTTTCAGGAGTGGGTGGGGGCAACTTTGAAATTTTAAATGGGAACCTCTATTTTTTACTGTAGAGTCAGGTTCTTCTAATTTCTTAATGTTTTTTTACGGTAGTGGCGCTGTAGTCACCATAAAAAAAAGTAATTCGAATGCCTCTGGAAAAACACATTAGATCTAAGGGAAAAAATGGTTGTCCATTATTCTGGATATTGTACTCAAAGTAATTTCCAATATCTCTGGTGTTCTGGAATTGAATTGAATTGCATATCCTCTCTTTCAGCTTATCAATATCGTTGGGGTTTGGTCTCGTAAACCTGACTTTTCAAATATCCACAATAAAAAAGGTCAAGAGGGGTCAAGTCCGATGATATTGCTGGTCATTCTATCACACCTTTTTGATCAATCCATCTTTGTGGGAAAGTATTATCCAGCAAATTGTGTGCAATTAAAGCGTAGTGAACTTGCGCTCCATCTTGCTGGAACTATACATGGTCAAATGCATGTCCAACGATTTCTCGCGTTTTTTCTGCCATCTACAAAATATTTTTAAAAATTTTTTGGGTAAAATTAATGTAATTTTTTCTGTAGAATCCGAATCTGCAAAAAAATTGGAGGGATTCCCATTTAAAATTTCAAAGTCCCCCCCCCCACGAGGCTAATTTTGGCATTTTAAAATAGCATTCAATATTTTTTTGGACAAGACGTGTATTTTTTGAGATATTAGACCATTCTGGGACTTTTTATTCACCCGGTATATAAAACCGTTAAATTACTGCTATAATTCTGGGTTGCATATACAGTAGAACTCTGCTATTACGAAACTGCTAGGGCCCGGAATTTTTTTCGTAATAGCCGAGTTTCGTATTAACCAGGAAGAGAAAAAATGGAAGCATGTACGCCTGTTTTGCTGATAAATTAAGTTATTTGATTGATTGTACAAGTATTCGCAGTAGCAGTAATAAATTTTAATCCGTTGATACATGAAAATTTTCTATAATTGTTGGCCGCTTTTTATGACGTTTAGTGATTTTCCTATTAATTTTTTACAACGTTTAGTGATTTTAGTCGTTAACTTTGAAATAAATGTACTGTACAAATTAAATTTTTCATCGGTAACTTTGAGAAATCAAAGTTTTTAATTGCTGGAAAGATCGTTTAACTCTTTCGATGAAAGAGCTGCTTGCTAATGTTTGCCTACCTCGTCATCATTCTCCTCGGATCCGCCATCTTGGTTTTCGTGGATCTGTTCTATAATGGGTTCATTCATTAATGGCCTCTGCCATTATTAAATCGCTGTCAACGTCAACAGTCTTAAAATTAATTCCGGAGAGTTTCTCTCTGTAAGCTCCTGATTGCGGATGATCTCCCACTCCTAAAAAGTCGTTTTTCAGTTGGTTTTCAGATGAATTTTGTGCATGTTTTTTTCGGAATATCCGAGTTTGCAAATAAAAACTGTTCGTGATATAAGGGAAATTTAACAAGAAAAAGAGTTATTTGGGGTCGGGGCACGAAAAAATTTTGTATTAAGCAAGTTTTCATATTAAGAGAGTTCGTAATATCCAAGTTCTACTGTAATTCCCAATTTTCCGTACTGGATGCTTAATATTAAGTACTGGATGAAAGTATTAGGGATATCGTCAAGGATTGCTAATAATAAAATTGGAATAAAGGGGCCTTGGTAAAGCGATACAAAATTATTTTTTCTGACCGAAGTGTTTCGACCTTTCATCATCTACAAGGTCAATGAAGATTTGAAAAATCAAGCTTCAGATTGGATAAACATAGTAAAAATATTATTATTAAGTAAATAATATTGCAAGTTATTTATGCTATCATTGAAGGTTTTTATATTTTAATTAGTGATTGTTATAGTTTTAATTATTGGTTATAGAATTATTTTCTTATGTAAGCTCAGTTTTTCAAAACTTCGTTTGTAATGTGACCCTGTAGATGACGAAATTGTCGAAACAAGTTGGCCAGAATAAATAATTTTGTATTGCTTTACCAAGGCCCCTTTATTCCAATTAACCAATTTAAATCTCATTTCCAAATCTTCTGAAAAAGTAACCTTATAAATGATCTGGTATTGCTGCAGAGATAAACAAATAAATAAACAACAAATGTGTAATATAAAGCAATAAATAAAGAACTCCAAAAAGCGGTGAAGACTTTCCTGCCAAGGAGCGCAGGAGGACTCGATTCCTTCAGGCTGCAAATTCTTAAGGATCTTTGGGGATTCGAGAGCAAGACATACGGGCATGTTTGGAAGAGTCACTTTGCAAGCTATACACCCTCATCGTCAACGAAAAATGACACCCTTTATCAGACCCATCCTCTTTGACACCTCATTGACAGCTTTACAGAAGAGAAATGGTGGCATTCGACCGATAGCTGTTGGTCTCGCATTGAGGAGTTGCAGATAAGATTTTTTGTGTAAGAATCAAATCGACACTCGTATCCATTTTGTCACCCCACCAGCTTGGAGTCGTCATTCCCAGAGGAGCTGAAGCAGGGGCACACTCGACACGAATATACTTTGAAGCTGCGCATGACAAACCGCATGTTCTACTGAAAATTGACTTCAGATACGCCTTCAACGAAATCGGGCTTGACGTCATGTTGACTGAAGTGAAGCGACTGTTTCCCTAGACATTTCCTTTTGTGTGGGCAGCTTATGCAGAAGAATCCCCTCTCTTTTTTGGTGCGACAGTCATCAAGTCACAGAGAGGATGTCAACCTCTTGGACATGCTTTCTTCACCTTTACGCTCTAACCATTGGTCGAGGTGATGGAAATTGACCTAAATCTTTGATATTTGGACAACGGGGCGATAGGTGGAACGCCAGAGGAAGTCTTCACTCAAAGAGCAGCTGAAATTGGCCTGTCCATCAACTGGAATAAATGTGAATTTGTTATTCTTGAGTCCAGCAGCCATGAGGAGGGAAGATACATTATTTTCATGATCCTGTCAAAGGTGCCCTCTATCCAAATCATGCAGCAATCTTCAGCCTTTCTACTTGGCATTCCTCTTTGTGATGAGTCCCTTCCTGGCCAATTGATGAAAAGACATCCCAGCTATATACGTTTGCAAAAAAATCTGCAGTCGCTCACCGACCATTTGGCATTTTTCTTGCTTCGAGCATGCATGGCCATTCCTCGCTTACAATACTTTCTTCAATGCACCCCTACCTGGAGAAGAGCAGACCAGCTAGCCCAGTAAAATAACGAGCTCAAGAGGACTCTTGAGCAAGTTTTCAACTCCTTGCTTGAAGATGAAAGTTGGATCCATTTGGGCCTGCCAATTAATCCGACATATGTACGACGTCACCATCCTATGCTTCCTTTCTTCTTTCAATTTTTGTGCATCACTTGTGCAAAACCTACTTCCCAGCCATATTCTGGAGAGCGAAACGGCATCCCAAGAAATGGAGCGAATTTGGACTGTGCAGACATAAGCATTCCCTTTCTCCGTTAACAAAGTCTCAAAACAGATGGGACAAGCCCCTCTTCAAGTCCAAAGCCCCTCTTATGAAAAATGCCTCTTCAGATGCCCATAGAGTATGCATGCTTGCATGTGTTGCTGAAAAAAAAAAAAGGAGCTTGGTCGCAAGCATTGCCGTCACCTCAACGAGGGCTAAATTTATAGAATGAGGCATTCTGGACAGCATGCACTTTACTCCTGGGATTGCTGTAGTTCACCCACACATATGTTTGTGGTGCAGATGTGGATTCTGTTGGTCTTCATGGCCTTTCTTGCCGACGCTCAGCTGATTGCAGCCCACATTATTCGACCATTTGATCAACAATGCCATCGCACAAATCTTGTGGTCAGCAAAGTCCCCTGCATACAGGAGCCATATGGTTGTTCAAGAATGGGCGTGAAGCGACCCAACGGACTCACCCTTGTCCCATAGTTGAGAGGAAAATTCCTCTTATGGGACTTCACATGTACAGACACGTTTGCCCCTTCATTACTAGAAAAGACTGTGAACAATGATTTCTAATAAACAGCCTATGCATTTCAAAGATAATTTCTTAACAGAACCAATGCACAAAATAAAGAAGTACAGTAGTAGTCTGCAGATCTGATCTTGGTCCCCTGTTTCAACCTATTTTTGCACATGACATCATGTCTGATCATCAATTATATCTTTCAGGTTCCATTACTTACCAACTATGCTCTTTGTCATGCAAAAAAAATAAAAATTATAATATCAAAGTTAAGAACGTATATATAGGTTGTAATAAATCAAAACATGCGAAAAATAAATAATTAAATCCAAAAACTCTCAAATTGAAAAGAAGGAAAAAATACAACAAAGAAAAAACTCCCAAAGAAACCCACTCTCTATTCTCCATGAACTCACTAACACAGACATGATGTCCAACAACTGAAACAGCCATCACATTTCGCACAAACGAAGGCTGGATGGACTATAGTTTCCTGAATGCGCAGTAAAATACATGAGAGACCAAAATCCGATCTGCAGACTATAAATATGAAAACTTAATAAATTAATAAAGAATAACTATAATGTCAAAATCAAAGTTCACCAATGATGATGGAGTTGGAGGTTTGCAGTGGATGTGTTGTAGAGATGTTAACTTGAAGAAGAAACAGTCGTAGGGATGTTGAAGAGCTGTTATAATAGTGTTAAGCAATGATGGAGTTGGAGGTTTGGACTGGATAATATTGTTGGAGTGATTTTGATTATATAAATAAAAAACGTTTTCAAGGATTTTTCTCCTCTTCTTCAGTTTGGTATTTTTGAAATAATTGTGAACAGAATATTTTAATAATGAAGTATTTAAATAATTGAATAATGAGTTACTAATTGCTGGTTGTTTGATTGTTGTTGATGTTATTGTTGTGAATGTATGTAATTTGTTTAATTTTTTAAAAGTATTTTCCATTTGTTATTGATTTCTCTTGATGGTTTTGCTAGGGTTGTTTTTGTTGGTAATGATGCTTGTTAGTCTTTTTTTGTGATTTTCTTCTCTATTGATGATTTTTATGTTCTTCCAATCTGGTTGGTGGTTACTACACTAAATCAGTAGTAAGTTTGTAGGCAGCGGTTAATTAGGTAGTTGTTTATCATTGTTTCTGTATGTGCTCGTGTTCTTTTATCCATGTTTGTAGCTGTCGTTTAGTTTGTCCTGTGAAATGTGTTGGCAATTTTTGCATGGTATTTGGAAAACTATATTACTTGTTTTCCATTTTTCTTTGTGCATTTGGCATGTACATGTATCTTTAAAATTTATGTTAATGTTGTGTTGATATATGTTCGTTGTGTTTATTTTGGTGGTCGTTATTATTGATTTTGTTTTAGCTTTGGTATTATTTTGATGTTATAGGATTTTTTTCTGTTTGTGATTTTTTTTTTTTGTTTTGTGTTGAATTGTGTATCTTTTAATTTGGTTATTTTGTTGATGTGTTTGTTGGAATTTTGTGATCATTTGTAAAGGTTTCAACTAGTAATTTATCCATTAAAGTTATAGGACATTTGTTTTTTTTATGATATACGTTTTTAGTGTTTTCAGTTTTTCAGGAATGTATCATACAATTTCTCACAACCAAAACATAAAAAAATTAAAACTATAAACCAAAACATAAATCTGACTACACTTGAGTACATTCCTATTGTGCTCTATGTGATGGTTCTTACTTCTAGTAATTGCTCGAATCTTAGTTTCCACTTAAGAGGCGTTTACAGAGAACAGCGAGGATGATTCTGTTCCATTCCTCAACAGGCTTTTCATAATCCAGAAAGGGTTCTTGGACGTCTTACATGAAGAGTTCTTTTAAGGAGTCTGAATCCACAAAAATGCATAGGTGAGGCATCAGATGCCTGAGAATGGAATAATCTTAATCCCAGTTTTCTGTTCCATTTGAGCACAGTACTGGGCAGTCGATCTGTCAGTGTGGCTGAGTGCTTTGTCCTGACGGATGTAAATGTCCTTCGGCCTAGGGCCAAATAAACCGTGGAATATGGTTACGATATATGTGTTCTAAGATGTTTTCCTGATACAGAGGGTTATTAGGAATCTATGGTAACAAGTTTCAGAGGGCCAGAAAAGGTGGAAAAACCCCTTTTGCCACCATCATGTGTGTTCAATCTGGTAGCCATGTATCGCAGTTTCCACTGCAGGAGGCTGGAACTCAGTTTCCAAGATCAATTCATAACCATTCCTGTTGATACGCTTTTCAAAGACCCTCCTTTGTTCGCAGTTGTCTCTATTCTGAGACCCTCCTCTGTTCGCAGTTTAAGCAGGCCAAGGCCACAAAAATCCATAGGTGATGCGCCCTGTGACTTGATGGGTAAGTCGTTGAATGGAATGGAGCAGATGCTGGTATCTTCCTGCATGCATTCCAGGAACAGGCAAGTTGACATGGCGTTGTGACTGAACGCCTTATCTTTGTGTAGCCGAGGAAGCCGTATAAATATGAGAGTTAGTGTGTCAGTCTGATAGCACACGGCGTTGATTTTGGCCTTTGCTCAACTCTGTGTAAAGTTAACTTGCCATTGTAGCTGTATCCCACTGCGATCATAAAACCTTTTGAAAATGTTTTCTTGCATTCATGGTACTTTTTCTGAAGTTCTTAGAACCCCTTGGGTGGTAAAAAAAAAAAAAAAAGTGGGCTCGGCTTTTGTTGCAATCACTTAAATAAACATACACCTTGTCTAGTGTGATCATGTATTTCCACTTTTCATCCGCCAGGTATTGTTCGTACAGTTTACGGCAATTGATTCTCACTCTTGAATATGGTGTGGCAACAACTTATGAATATGTTTTTTGTGTCACTTCTACAGTTGTAAATCACCATTGATAATTGTGTTTACTGTGTACACAGATGTGCAATGGCCCGTTGCGTTGGTGGGTTACATCCATTGATGAGGGCCCAAACTTTCTGGACGACATGAGGAGTATGGCTAGTGGATGGTCTCGGATTGGCCTGTTTTTTTACCCTCAGGATTGATGCTGCTTCTAGTTTGCCAATGTACACACAATATCCCTTTTTTGGAAACTATGAAGCCTCACTTCTTGCATGCTTTCATAATTTGGAATAGCTGAATTTGACATCAGAAAGGACTATTATGAAGCCCTCCCAATACCTGTCAATTTTCGATGGCATAACTCCATGTTTTTAGCTCACTGTGCGAATACTAATTATTTCAATACCTAACAATACTCCACATGATAGCTCACATGAAATGAATGCATATGTCACATTTAAATGTGCTACTTGTTTGTATAGATCCCTAACAACCCTTTGTAGTAGGCAGCATTTTATCTTTTGCTTTAGATCACCCAGCAATCACCATAAATTCTTTTGGAAAACCCATGCATCCTGATAAGTTCGAATGTTTCCAAACTCACGTGTAAAATTTCATGAGCCTTGTGGATTTCAAACCCGTGCTTGACGTTTTAACAGTCTTCATTATAAACATGAAACAAATCTCTATATCATAACCAAATGAAATTAATACGCTATTAGAGGGTACCTTAAACTGTGCCTTGACATATTTTTTATAATATTAAGCCTTTTTAGAATTTTTTTTTTTTTTCCTAAATAAGAAGAAATAGCTGTAGTATTCATATCAGTGAACCAAACTAAATAAATATGACATGTATGGACTCCTCACATTAAAATGAATAACTTTTGTAAATATAGTAGATTATTCAGTGGTGGATGTAGAACTTGGTCAAGGGGGGGGGGGGGACTAATCAGGTGGGTTGGCTAATATAAGTTATTTCAATTAACCCCCCCTCCCCAGGGAAGTGATGGTCCTGGAGTCTTTCCTATACTGAAGTTTGTAAATGTAAATTTGTAAAATTATTGCAGTATTAAAAATCTTTACAATTTATCTTACTGGTATAAGTTTAGGACCAATGGGGAGGGCTATAGCCCCGTAGCCACCCCCTTAAATCCGCCACTGCTAATTATCCGAATTAATCGGGTTTGAGACTATCTCGGCTATGAAAAAACTCGGATAATACATAGATCTGGTATTAATAGGTTACAAAATTTGATGATACTGTAATTAGTTGCATTCATTTTTTTTAGATTCATCATGCGCATTGTCTCAGTTAACTGCGAATCTACTGTAAATTGTTTGGCTCCAATGAACTCCCCTCTTCAACAGAATTTTTTTTAAAATTTTTTTCCATTAAAAAATAAATACATACTTAGATGATTCCTTAAACTGTGCCTTGATGTATTCTTTTTTTTTTTTTTTTAGGAAAATTGGTTAAGCTTTTTTAGAAATATTTGTGCAGGCTAGAAGTGACAGAGTGCCGTTCTCTGATAGGGAGCAAACTTGTTCAGAACTGAGCCTGGGTGATCAAAGAAGATGGTCAGCATGACTTTGCCTGCACTTTGCTGTATGAGGAACTTCTTTGATGGTGGTGACATTCTTCTATTGCATAATGGTGAACTACAACTTGTCACTTGTTACAGTACTCTGCAGAAATGCATCGCCCTCCTGATGGACTCAGGTTGAGATGTTTTTGTACCCACTTGGACCTCTGCTTGGGCACGAGGCACTGCACTTTATAGTATTGCAAATGCTAATGGAGTACTGTGTGGACTGCCATGACTAATATTTATCATAAGAATAGTTTTGTCCTCCATAACGTGCCTATTGGCTTGAATAAGCTGATTCACCTTCGCAGTACTCGATGGAGTGAGGATACAATGTGCCTGGCCCGGCCTTCGGTTTTCCTCCAAAGATGTCTGCCCAGAATGAAATTATGCAGACCATACTTTAACTCTTGACTTGCTCAGACAGTTCTCCCTTTAAACAGCACTCATTTGGTAGTGAATTTTGGATGTTGACTACTTTTCTGCTGTCGAAAACTGAATGACTGCTCCTTCTTGCATGGATGCTTGCATCTTGCACACTTTGAACATTAACTATTGCTCAGGCCAACAACAGTGGCAGTGCTGACAATTGTTGGGCGTGCCTCATTGCTTTTGATTAGGCCAACTAACCTACCAACCAACTTCTGCTGGCACTGTTCCTGTTCACCTACTGTATGTAGGTTTCTGATAATTTTCATTTGATTGACCCTCATAATTAAACATGGCTAGTTAGGTTTTTATTTAAAAAATATTGCTCCCCAAAACATTTTTACATGAATTTGTATTTTGTGAAGGTTAATATCACTAATGCACCTTTTTAAATGTTAATTTTTTTGGTGGTCATTTTACTTTTTACTAGCTAATTTTTGAGTGCAACGAACCAAAAAAAAAACCAAAAAAAAAACAACGTAATTTACGGTAATAATGCCGTGGTGTATGCATTAAAAAAGTTTTAAAAAATACCTTTGCTGCTTAACTAGTATTTTTTTTTTCCCTTAAAGCATGACAATTGAAACATCAACGATTTTCCAAAAACTGATACTGCACCACTGATTCGTATTTAACAAAATAAATATTTAAAAGAAAATCACAGGTATTAGTAACATAGGCCAACAAAAATAACTTTTTAAAGTCATTTTTAACGTTAAGAGCTAATTCTTATGCTTTTTTTGTGTGCTGATTCCGTATCTGATCTCAGTTTTTCCCTATCACCCATAGATTTCTTGTTTTTCAATGAAACACTTTTAAATTATTCAGAGTTTGGGGCCTGATAAATTTCCTTGTGGCCAAAATATGGATACTTTAACATTGCAGCTGCTCCTCTTCACACCCATGCAGTCTCTGTGCATAACTTGAAAACGTGATGTGATAGAAAAAACTCTAATGCAGATTCGTGTTTAGCAGACTAAAAACCACAAAAATAAGGCAAATTTATTCAAGATTATTTTTCATTGTTGGTCAGTGTAATAAACCAGTAGGACAAATTTTTATGGCTGGTATCAATGAGAAAAATGATTAATAAATCTTGCAATTTTTGAATTAATTTTGATGCACATTTCTTTGTTAATCATCTTTATTAATGGATTGTGATTGGCTTTTATAACATTTAGGTACAAGAAAGATTTTTAAAATGTCTAAAAGATGTCTAAGTTACATTGCAGCGTTCAAACTTGCAACTATAGAGAAAATACCATCTCTGGAAATCATGCATTAGTCAGGGAACTTGGAATAGATGAGCGATGCATTCACTGGTGGAGAAAAGAAGAAGCAATAGCTGCACAGCCAAAATCCAAGCAAACTAAAAGATATAGGTATCTTTTTTGGCTAGATTTAGAAAACGAATTAAAAAAAAATGGATTTTGGCCCAACGGGAAGGTGGATGTTCGGTCTCAACAGTAAACTTTACTAGCAACCCTACTTGGATTGTCAAGAAACCACCTATCCGTACGTTCTCTCATTACTCTTGGTCAGAAATTGCCCGATGATTGGGAAAAAAAAGTTGAAGACTTTTTAACTTTTGTTGATTCCCAAGTCAAGGAGATAGGAATTGAATTTGCTGACATTATTAACATGGACGAAGTTCCCATGTCCTTTGACTGCCATCCAAGCAAAACCGTTAACAAGGATAACGCACTAAATATATATTGATAGTAACAAAATAGCCATGAATGCAGTGCATTTACAGTGGTTTTATCATGTGTAGCACATGGTACGAAACTTTATTAGTCATATTCAAGTGCAAAACCAAGCCGAAAAAAAATTTTCCATCAGCATACTGGTTTGTGTAAATGAAAAAGGGTGGATGACAGAGGCCATAATGTTGAAGTGGATTGAGGAAGTCTTAAGAAAACTCACAACAAGACCATATTTTAATCCTAAAAATGTATTAATCATGGATTCCATGTGCGGACATGTGTCAGGGGATCTCAAATAGGTTTATAACAAAGCTATTAGCAAAATCGCCATTATACCAGAAGGTTTAACAAAAAAACTCCAGCCCCTTGATATTTCTGTTAACAAATCTTTTAAAGCTGGTATTCGTACAAATTGGGAAAAGTGGGTGTGAACTGGACCACATAAATATATACAAAGTCGGGACACATGAAAAGAGCGACGTGTTACTATTTGTTCATCTTCATCGTGCATTGTATCAAGCTTTCGAGCTGCTCGTTTACCATACAAAACTGTTGCTAATGATAATCATGAAAATCAAGAAAATGAAGAATGTTTGAATCTTCAAGAAGAATATTTGACTCTTTCATTCCTATTCCAAATTCTGATTTTGAAGGTTTTGAACAGGGTAGTGATTTTAATTTATCTATTATGGCATTGCCAATATTGTAAACCATTCTCGAACAAGTGTGGTGTTGATCACATCATTTATAATTTTCAGATCAATTTGGAATTATTCTTGAAATTTCTAAATTATTTTTCACCACAAAAAAAAAAAAAAATAAGCTTATAAACAGATAATTTTTGCTTTTGATCATTGTTGGTATAAGCATTAAATAACAATGAACTCATGTCATATGTAACAAGGAACAGCTGGCCTTTGTTCATAGAAGTTTGTCGAAAAGAAGGAATAAAACCAATTTGGGGGCAAAAACATAAGCTCCTGCCCTATGGTTGTCTGGACATTCCTCATCCATCCATCTATTGAAGCAGTTGTCATCTGAGGAATATCTTGTCTGTGACATCTGGAAGCCCTCTTTCCTTGGCATATGTAGTGGCGCCCAGTCAAATGGCAGTGCTCATATTTGTAGATGTTGGAGCACCTCAGCAGCGTCAAAGGAAGGGAAACTACATATGTGCTATATCAGTGGCCATCCGAGAGGAAAGAAGTTTAATGGATGAAAACCCACTGGCACCCAAGTGTAATAAGCGATATTATGTATTTAGCCTATAACTCTTCTAAATTTTATGAAGCTAGCCATAGATACCCTACGTCTGCGTGCTCGATCCTCAAGGATGTTTTGGCACCTAGTTCATGTGTCACTGCGAGCAAGCATTCAGGAACAGAGCATCAGTTCACATTTTGACCCTGTGATGCCAGCATCTCTCATGGCATCAATGGTTTGACAACATCGACGGGATGTCCAAAGGTGAGATAAGTATAAAATTCTACGGCGTCACAGTTTTTAGTAGTTAATACTCTTTAGGCTGTGCAATTGGGTCTTATTGTCGTCTGTATGTTAGAACAAGTAACATTTTGGGTAAATTTATAGATGGACTATATTTTGTGTTCTTTTTGAAGAACTCTTGTGTTCTATTGAACCATTTTTTTAGTGGGATAGCTGGTATTTCACTTAAAGATTACCTAATGGAATTGAAGGAGTTCATGTGTAGACAGAACTTGCCTGTGTTAATGAAATGCTCTTGTGTGACTGAGTTATTGTATTAATGGGCATTTTATTTTTGGTTTCCAATGTATGTAATATTAGTACGTAGTTGTAAATCAGTAGTTTTGATATCATGGTTAAGAGTATTGTTATAATAGATATGATACCGTGTGAAAATTACACAATGCAATGTGACTAGTTTTGGGTTATGTATGAAGTGTTTATGAGAAATACTAGGTTTTGTGTATGTCCACGAAGTATGAGTTCAGAAATAGTTACTGGTAGTAATTATGAGTTAATAGTTACAATAAGACGGGATGTAATTATGATAGTTCATCTTCAACTACGTTTAGTGTTAATGTTAATGGTCAACAAAATATTAAGCATTTGAATTGCCCTTAACGAGTTATTCAAGAAATATGTATTTATTAAGTACCGAAAGGTGCTTTATGTTATTACTGGGGGAAACGTGTTTGTCTGTCCATCTGTAACTCAATCTTCTTGAAGCCTATGAAAGATTTTTCTGTCCATCTGTAACTCAAACCAGTTCGAAGATGGTCGAAATTGATACAATAGCACATGCTCCGTTACGACACCCCTAGAAATTTTCAGTGCTAATATATAGCAAGTAATCCATTAAACAACTCATAATGACGAGCTATGATTGGTTTGGTTTGGTATTAACATCCTTTTCAACTGCTATGGTCATTTCAGGAAAAAATCCTTATCGTCCTCGGCCAGAATCGAACCCACGTCCTCGGGCATCAGAGGCGATCACGCAACTAATGAGCTACGAGTCAATATAAAGTTATTAAGTAGGTGTTAGCCAATCGATAAATGTAGTTCAAAGCTTGTTGAAATATAAAGGTTTCTTTAAAAAAATCGAAATATTTTCATAGGATTTTTTGTTTATAACACGCAGGGTTTTCAACCTAATGCAATGCCATTTTTACTAAATAATGTTTAACTGCGCATGTGCAAGCATTACCAAAATGTCTTTTGCATAATTTATTAGCCAAATGTATAGAGCTACTCTTATAAAAAGCCCAAGCAAATATCGTGAAAATTCAAAAAGATATTAGCGATAGAATGAGTTGATTTTCAGTTGCTCTCAAAAATAAACAAAAAGATAAGGGGTTTTCTCCAAAATTTTTTTTGGTTCAGACACCAGTATCAGCTTGTTCTCCTTACGCTGAATGTTTGGTGTGGTTTAATGCATGATCGAGTAATCGGACATTTCTTTTTTGCTGAAGACATCATTACCGCTGCAACCTACCTAGATATGCTGGAGAACTACCCGATTCCACAGGTGGAAGAACTGCAGACCAACATAGTTTACCAACAAGATGGAGCACCTCCTCACTGGGGCCTGCAAGTTAGGCAGTGCCTTGATACGAACTTTCCAGGACGATGGATTGGAAGGGATGGGCCAATCCCTTGGCCCCCTCGCTCTCCCAGTGTGAACCTTCTGGATTTATTCTTTTGGGGATATGTGAAAGACAGAGTGTACAAGACCAATGTTGATAACATTGAAACTCTCAAGAACAGAATAATTGAAACAATCGCTGAAATCACCCCCGAAATGCTAAAAAAAAAAAAAAAAAAAGGGGGGGGAGAATGGAAAGTAATCAGAAGGTTATGCACCGATATCTGATGCATAAACAAATACGGGAGTTATGTTGAAAAATGAGGCAATTAATAAAGTTTCCAAAATACAATTTGGTTTGCTTTGAATGCTTGAAATTAATTTATGAAATGCAACTTCTGGCTACCGTGTTTTACAGTAGATAGGCCGCATCCTAACTATTAAAAAGTGAAAATTTTTGCATGTGCGGCCTAACCAACTCTGCGGCCATTCTATTAAATTATTGCTTTGTCTGAGTGAATTTCATCTGGTTGCATATTGTTCTACAAAAGAGGCTACTTGGCTTCTTGTGATCAGTGATCAACTGGACTAGCTTCCGCCTTCGCCAACAGAGGACACCATAGTCGCTATTGGTCTCAATTAATCTGGATACTCTTAAGCCCATTGGTGCAGCATCGTAGTGGTCGGGGGGAAGCCGCTTATAATTTTCAAGTGGTAAACTATACCTAAAGAAGATTTTCCGTCCTGTGTGATTGTGTATGTGAATGAAAAGGTTGGATGACCGAACCAATAATGCTGAAATGGATCAGTGAAATTCTAAGGAAAAATCAGCACAAGCCTTTTTTTAAGCCTGAAAATATCTTAATCATGGATTCCATGAGAGCCCATTTGTCTGAGACAGTTAAAAGTGCATGTAAAAAAGCAATTTGGCCATAATTTCAGGTGGGCTAAGGAAGAAACTCCGGCCATTGGATATTTCCGCTAATGAACCTTTTAAAGCGAGAGTGCGTTTGAACTAGGAACAATGGATGTGTGAAGGTATTCTTGAATATACAAAAGTGGCCATCTGAAACGTGCATCATGGGTAGCCAACGCCTGTGTGTCAGTTTTCAAATCCGCCAATGTTTCTAACCTTCTGATGTTTTACCCGATGAAAGTGAAAAGGAGGAGAACGACAATGAAGAAAGTGAACGATTGGTAAATTTGGAAGAGACTTTTTTAAACATGTTTCATTTGGATTCGGAAGATTCTTTGTTCGAAGGATTTTAGTTACGGATTCTAAGTATCCGATAATTGTACCCAAATATTATGTATATTTTATTATTTCTGGAATAAGATGATACTTAACACTGTAAAATTGCAGCATATTTCTTTAAAGTTAATTTTATTTTAATTAATCCTCCAAGAATTAGGATAGATTCTTGGAGGAGCAGAGGGGGAGGTGCATCATATCCAATATTGTGGCAAACCAGCATTTTTTTTTTTTTTTTTTTTTTTTAGAAAACCATGAATTTCAATACTGGAAAAATTGCTAATTACGGAAAATATGGTACTTTCCAGTTCTCCCTCGTATATCTATTTTCACCAAAATCAAAAATGGCGACACAAAATTTTCTGAGAATTAGCAAATGTAACATGGATTTGCTTTCATAGCAAAGCTCCAGAATTCAAAATTTACCCGACTATAAGACGGCTTC
The DNA here is from genome assembly GCA_023313115.1 of Rhysida immarginata. Lineage (NCBI taxonomy): Eukaryota > Metazoa > Arthropoda > Chilopoda > Scolopendromorpha > Scolopendridae > Rhysida > Rhysida immarginata. The sequence goes on from JAHWFO010006418.1 coordinate 460,712, forward strand.
GATTGTGAGACTACCCCACTTTTTGAAGTAAATTTTTGGGAATTTTTTTTTTTAATGAACATGGAAGCAAATATACTTACTTAAAAATTAAAACAACTTTAATTGAAATGGTTTTTCATTTCAAAAATAAAATAAAAAATGGTACCACGTCAATCCATAGCTTAAGCTTGAAAAATTGCTGTGATATGTGAAAGTAAATCATATTTTTCCAATCTCTTGAGTGCTATTGCAAAATCTCGTGTGATCTCCTTATGATCAAGAATGCCAATAAATGGTAGCGCCACTACAGCCATGGTGGAGGATTTCAGCAGTAACTTGCAAAAGTCTGCATATTTGTGTAATTTGCAGTTTTAAGATGGGCGCCCCCCCCCGGGATTGTCCTTTTAATTTGGGGAAAAAAACCTTGTCTTATAGTTGAGCAAATACAGTAATTGCTTTCTGATCAAATGAGTGCAAAGGCCACAAAACTGATCTGTCACATTCAACCCAGCAGCAAGTTGGATAAGAGATGTAGCATTTCCAGATATGTCACAGCTGTCCGTTTTTTACAGAAAAAAAATTCCCAAAATTTCTTAATTTGGTAAGCACACAAGAAAAATTATAATTTCATGATATGCACTTTCTGAGCCACTGGTTTGGGCAACCAATTCTGAGGTCTCCACATAATCTTGTATTACTTGATTTCTTCCTGTTTAAAAGACCCTATGAATATCCAATGAATTGAAGCTCAAAATTGTTATAATCAAAACAGTCACATGTCAAATGCTGCAGAATACCTGGAAGAAACTGAATACACTTGAAAATCTCAACATCCTGTTGTATTCATAAGATTATTCATAACATGTTTTGAGTTACACTTTGCTTCAATCTGTCTGGTTTTGACAATTATAGGCCATAGAAACCCTAACAATAATTTTGAATCGGCCTGTATTTGAACCTTCTTCCCCATCCACTTTCATTAGATTTTCACCAAATATCACCGTCATATAAAACATCAAAATAGCAGGTGACATTAATGAATGTTTTCAGCAGTGATGCATGAATGGAAGCATATTGAATCCATGAAATTCAGCAGAACTTTGTGGTGGATAGAGAGGAAGGTGATTGTAAGTCAGTGTGGTTTATGCACATCAATGATCCTTTAGTTGGGGTTTATTTATAATTGTTGTAAAATATTTTCATTACAAAATTTTGTAATGGAAGTGACTCTCAAGATGTCGTCGTATGCCACATTTAATCTTTTTAAATTAATTTTTATTGTTGCGGTCCAGATAATTGTATAATTGAAAGCAGGTAGATTTTTGTTTTTAAAAGTACATCCAATTTCGTCTTTCAAAACACTTAAATGTCCATTATGGTATTTTCAATGACAAAAAACATGTAAGCTCTTTGATTTCAACTGTTGACAAAAGCTGATGGCTTAAGCTGCATGTACAGTCAGCTACAAAAGTATCTAGCCACTTTGCAAGGTTGTTTCTATGCAAGGTGGCTAAGTACTTTTGTTGCCGACTGTACAAGGGTTGGACAAAATAATATGAACACCTTTGATTTTAGACAATTTGCCAAACATCTAGAAAAATATTGGACGAATTATACTTGAAACTTCAGGGGTGTAAAGAGCATGTTACACCTCATGTATTTCAGCAAAGGTTTTGTCCCAAAGGCAAATAGGGAACTAGCAACAAATTGAACAAAAAGAATAATATTTGGAATTGTCCTGTAAAAAATAATGCTTGAAATGCATTGTAGCTGTAGTATATGGTTAGGAAGCTTCTTTTACTTATGTGTTCATTTGTATGAGAATAGCACATTTATTCATGGAGATATAAACAGAAAATTTTTTAGAGAAACTTGTATAACATGCAGGGTTTTTAACCCAATGCAATACCATTTTCAGAAAACTTGACAAAGTACAGTAGAGACAACACCTGGGAATCAGAATATACAGATGTTAAATATTTGATGAAATATGAACATTTTTACTAAATAATGTTTAACTGCTCATGCGCAAGCGTTACCAAAATGTCTTTTCCATAATTTATTAGCCAAATGTATAGAGCTACTTTTATAAAGAGCCCAAGCAAATAATTTCAGAAAGATATCACCATTGGAACGAGTTGAATTTCAGTCTCAGTTTCACCAATCTCATCAAATATTTAATATTTATATATTCTGATTGCGGGGAACCAGTAATGTCTCTACTGTAGTTTGTCAAGTTTCCTGAAAATCGCATTGCATTGGGTTGAAAAATCTGCATGTTATAAACAAAAAACTTACAAAAAATTTTTTATGAAGATATGTGCTCAGGGTGATCTCAAATATTTTTTTGTTCAATTTGTTGCTGGTCCCTATTTGCATTGTTACACTGATCGTTGAAATATGAGGTGTAACATGCTCTTTACACCCCTGAAGTTTTAGGATAATTCATCAAGTATTTTTCTACATATTCGACAAAACATCTAAAATCAAAGGTGTTCTTATTACTTAGTCCAACCATACAGCTCTCCCCCTGAAATTAACCACCTTGCCAACTAATTCTGTTGCTTGAAGGATAGGGCCAGCACCCCCTGCCCCCAAATAAAATTCTATGTATGGCCCTGGATCCAACCCCTGTATATTGCAGTGATTTGAAATCCAGAGTGCCTTCCTCATCAAACCACTGCACCAGGAACTGGAGAAACTGATGCTATTCTTTTACTTCCCTGTGCATTAGGGCATTAGCTGATGTAAAACTAACAGGGCAACTGTTGGAATGAAAGTCAATCACTCATTCCTATAATCCATGAAATCAGCATATTGGCAAGGTTTTCGGCATCAATGACTATTTTCAGATTGACATGTGTATGTTTCCCTTGTGTGCCTTAAGAAGAAAGTGTGTTTTTACTAGGTGTATTAAAGTTCTAAGATTAATTTATTTTTTAAAAAAGTACTGATCCCAGTAAACCAAAACATACCATCACTTTTCAACCTAGTCACCCTCTAGCCGTGGATAGTTCTCACAAAGCAGATGCCACCATTCCATGACTGCCGCTAACATTCCTGCTCATCCTGTAAGTTTTTAAGCAATAACTTTGAAGCGATAACTCATTCTCTAACTTGACCTCACAAATGAAAATTTTCCGATTCGTGATGTCTGATTTTCCAGTGTACAAAACAGGCCTTAAAGAGGTGTTTGCAGCAGCCTTGAAATCGTGACATCAGCATTGTGAAAAATATGTATGACTAGATGGTGACCATTGAGAAGTGACGGCAGTTTCAGCTTTCTAGGGTCGGTACAAGAATAGATTAGAAGGGAATACGACTCTGAATAGGAATTCGTAGCTATAATCTCATGTTTGTTTGTTTTTTTTCTGAAGAAGCGACACTCGTGGCGTTTTTCCAAACCCAGTCTTGTATAGCTCAATGTTGAAATGGCTAGAACAGCAGCAATTTCGTTCCTAAAGTGATCTGGAAATAGTCCAGATATGAACCAGAAAATGAAAGAAAAAAATGTCAATGCTTACACCATACAGCATAACAGATTTACACAAGATAGTGTAAGATATTGAAGTTCAGAATACTGCTGCAAGTGTCGCTTCCTCGAAAAAAAATGACTGCAAGGTTGTAGCTACAAATTCCTATCGAGTATCATATTCCCTTCTCATCAATTCTCGATCAGTAGTTATTTTTAAAATAAATAAGGAAACCACTATTTCCACAACATTATTTAATGTCCGTATGCACATTTGGATGATGACATCGTCAACTTTATCTAGTTTTTTCGGGACTGTAACACCAATGGAATCGGATCTCAGGCCAAATGATGCCAAGTTTTACACAACACGACAAAATTATAAATTCACATTTTGCACAAAACTTAATTGAAAAATATAAAAAAATACCTCACAAACTTGATAGGCAAATGTATTCAATTATCAAATGACCACTGAAACTTGTGTCATGTCTTTGTATTCATAACTTTTCAAAAATTGGAGTAAAAGTAAAAAGATGTACATTCAGCGTGGCCAAAATTATAAGCGCCACTAGAGCATCGAAAGCAACATGGTGCAGCCTGTTGAAAAATTGGAGATGCGAGCCGTGATAAGGTTCCCAAATTAGAAGGGGAACAACACATTTGTCCATAGTGATAAGCTGCTTGAAAAAATTGTCTGGCTTAGCCTGACACTGGTTCAAAAGCTTGAAAGCTGCAGGAACTTTTCCACAGCTTGCACCTCTAATTTTCCGACGGATTGCCTCATGTTGCTCTTGACATACACTGGTGGCATTTAGTGGTACTGCAACAAACGTTGCTTTGTATCCTCCAGCACTAAAGGGATGTCACTTCCCAGTGGCGCCACACATTTTCAGAAGCGATCCTTCTTTCTGGTTGATTGTAATGACTTTATGACTGCCCCTTGTAAAGTACATTTTTTATTTTCATTAAAGTTGAGTGCATAATCTATTCGAGTTTATAATTCTGTCCAGGAGTGTACATCAGTTCCTTCATCAGCTACAGGGTCGAGTCATTGAATTATGACCACCACATAGGGGTTTATGCAAATACAGTTGTGTCCATCATTCACGGGCAGAGTTAATGAACAGAGTGAGCAGTTCGTGCGACGGCTGGTTAAGAGTGATCTACACACTATCGTTGATACATTGAGAGCTCAAATGAATGAGGAATGCATCAGAAAGCTATCGAGAACAACTGTTCAACGCACACTGTTGCGTCTTGACCTCCGCAGCAGATGTCTGGTTCCAGCACCCATGTTGACAAGTGTGCATGCAAGAAACTGCGTGTGTTTGCATTGCATTGCAAATATTGGACCCTAGACCAGTGGAAAAAGGTTGCTTTTTCTGATGAGTTGCGTTTTCTACTGCATCGTATCGATGGGCGTTGGCATATCCGCTAGGAGACATCCGAAAACAATCTACCCGCAACCATTGTTAGGTGGCAACAAGCTGGAGGAACAGTATAATAGTCTGGGGTCTGTTTTCGTGGCATGTTTTGGGTCCATTACTTCCTCTGGAAGGTACCGTCAATAGCTGTACATATTATGCATCATCGCCGACTAGATGCATCCCTACATGGCAACTGTATACCCTGCAAATGATGGCATCTTTCAACAGGATAATGCCATATGCCATTTTGTCAAAATTTGCCATGCACTGTTCAAGGAACACGAGGATGAGTTCCACTTACTACCCTGGCATCCAAATTCCCCAGATCTTAATGCTTGCGAAAATATGTGGAAACATCTGGATCAATACGTCAGACAGCGATACCCTCCACCCCGGAATCTTCATGAGTTACGTGATGCTCTGTTGTTTGCACGAACACAGATTCCTGTTGTCATCTTCCAAGTGCTCACTGAGTCCATACCCCATCACCTAGCTGCTGTTTTGGCTGCAAAAGGAGGCTATTCGGGTTATTAGGCAGGTGGTCATAATTCAGTGATTCGACCCTGTAGCTCCCTCGTGCAGGGGGATTCAGACTGAAAGTACAAAAGGAGAATGCTGGTTCCCCCAATTCCTGGCAGGATGGTTTTACAAGAAATACACTCCAGTTTCCGACAATTCAGATCTTGAGAAGCGGGAGACAACTGTGGACGTGTTAATTTACCATTGCACTTGTGTTGAATAATGATCTCAAGGAGATTGAAGACGTATACGCAGAATAAACATTTTTGTGGACAAGAGGTTCTCCAGTTATATTAATTCAGAGAACTATCCGACAATTCCATTTCTCTTCTGTTGTTAATCTTAAATGACTGAAAAACTACATGCAATTACTTTACAATATTTTTAATTAAAATAATTTTTCATAAATTTATTTGGAACATTACAGTGAGAAACTTGCCAACAAAATTAGTTTGTGAGAATACAGTTCTCTTATTTACATTTAAAATCTTTTAAAACTCTGTAATTTACTATTATGCATGTTAACCAATGTGTAAATCATAAAAATAGCTTCTTTTTCCTTTAAGGTTTACACATTGCAATTTGAGCATTTTTGTTAATATTTAAACAAGACCATTAATATAACCTTAAATAAGACAAAAAAACTCTAATGATTCCAAACAGTGCAAATTCTTTGAAATTTCAATTTATGCTAAAATAAACTCAATTTTCTCTTGAGAGAGAGAAAAAAATGCACCAAATTTTATTTCATCTGAGATTCTTCTTAATTCTTTTTTTTCTTTCCTTTCTTTCATTATTATTTTTTTTTTTTTTTTAGTTGCTGTTGTTGTTTTTGATTTTCCAGCATAACACTATATATGTATGTATATATATATATATTTTTATTATTAACAATTATAAATTAAGTTTTGTAAAAGATGCTTTAAAGTTTCTTATCCAAAAATATAACAAACTTTTTTTTATCTTTTTTCAACAAAATTTCTGTTAGATCTAGGGCGAAACTTTTTAAGCAACTCAAACACAATCCAGTGAAACATTTTGACAATTAAATATGATTATTAAAAATGAAAAAAATAAAATAAAGAAGAAGAAATAAATAATCTTGATTTAATTTGTTAGTCCTACAAATGTGAGCTATGACTTATAGATTCATAGAACAGAACATAGGCTTCTGATGTTACAAGTGAACTTGGAGATGTTAAGGAAACTCTAGAGAGGAGAGAGATAAAAAAAAGTAACAGAATTAAAAGTTATGAAATGGAGAGTTCTCTGTACCATCCTTCTGGATGAAGTTGATGGAGGCCTTGCAGTACCTAGCAGGAAAGAAATCACGCACAATTCCGATCGCTTTCGCCTTTTATTCCTGGCTTTATCAATTTTATTTCAAAGCCAGGAATAAAAGGCAAAACCAGTTGGAATTCTGTGTGATTTCTTTCCCGCTACATACGGCAAGGTCTCTATAAACTTCATCAAGAATTAAAAGTACCATATTTTCTGGACTATAAGTCGCACTAGTGAAAATTCAAGAAAAATAGTGAAAAACCAATATATAAGTGGCGTTTTCTGTATAATTCGAACTATAAGGCATGACAAATAAAAACCTCCTAGACCATTCTACAGTTTATTTACCAGAAATAATCCTTCAATTCCCCACAATTTCAAAATAAACACTCTGCAATCTTCATTCAAAATAATGAATGATAAACTCTCTGCAATCTTTTAGCTGCGACATTTCAGGTTTTCTTAGTAGCGATGCAAAATGGTCACCCAATTGCAATATAGGCCAGCACAGTAGTTTGGAGACCTTTTCTACATGAAATCCATAATTAATAAGTTCAAAAAGTAAGGCTACAAGATCGTTAGAGGCTTTGCAATACAATAATGGGAGAACAGAGTTTCTGACTAGTTTCGTCATTTGTTCCTGGCTTTATCAAGGATACGCACTAGAGACTTCTCACCCTTATATGCAGACACATGGTACATTGGAGTAATTTGATTGAATAAAATACAACAAATGGCAGGGCAAAGGTGACGAGTACCTTTGTTGTCTATTCGAGCCAACAAAGAAGGTTACAACAATCCATCTGAAGCCAGGGATTGTTGTGGTAAGAAAATACTCATTGTTTTGAGTTCAGTTCCCAATTCTGTAGAGTAAGGCACATCTAAAGCAGCTTTGGATCATCTAAAAGGGCCCCCAAAAGGATGTCATCGACGCTGAAATCATCACAGGAAGCAAGAAGGGTGTACGGGTCTTCATCCCAAGAATTAACCTTCAACCTACAGAATCATCCCTTCAGAATACATGTACATCATTGGCAATTTCCCATCATTCCAGCCTTTGCAATGACAATCGATAAATCCCAGGGTCAATCTTTTTACATTTATAAGTTTTTTCTTTCACTGTATTCTTATGCAATCAATGTACACCCATGCTGTTTATTTTGCTTCTACCTTTATCCAGTCATCTTACTTTATCATTGTAACCAAACAATATTACTCATTGCCTTTGCCTTGCCATTCGTTGTATTTTATCCAATCAAATTACTCCTTTGTTCCGTATGTCTGCATATAAGGGCAAGAAGCCTCTAGTGCAGTGGTTCCCAAAGTGGTCGATATCGACCCCCAGGGGTCGATATCCATCTCTCGGGGGTCGGCAGAAACAATAAATAAAAATGGGGGTCGATGAAGTCTAAAATTCGACCCCCTTGCGCCAAACCGGTTCTTATTTGAAACTTTCAAGATATTTTCTGATAAGTTGATGTTTCTTTCATAACCGCCTGTATTATCTACTGAGACCAGTGTTTCTCAATAGGGATGGACGAAATGATAACGATATATCGATATCGGCGATATTCAATGAAATTGCTTAAAAATTGCTTCAATAAAATTTGCGATGCCAAGCGATGTTGTGTTGATATATGATTGGCTTTAGTTATAGTGCTATGTGATTGGCTGTAATTGTCACCATGTTATATGATAAAGCTTTCAGATTATTAAACGTCTTTTCATGTGTACGCCTTCTCATTGGCCGCTTCATTTAACCATTCTAATTTCGACCAATCCCATGCGGCCTTACCCTTGCCGCTTCTGCATATAAAGAAGTTCTCGTTCGTAGGTTCTCATTAGTACTCAATATTTGGATTTGAAGCTCGTCGTTATCAAGGTTGTTACTTCTCCATTCAGGTTAGTTTTTTGTTACTTCATTTATTTATTTTTAAGTATTCGATTAATCGTCAGTCATTCTGGAAAGTCAGGGATAGTCAGGGAAATGAAATAAGTCAGTCTTTATCCTTAAAGAATTCTAAGATTATTTTTTCGCCGTTAATTTGCAGGTTTACTGTGAGTATTATGATGGCAGATAGGAAAAGAAAATGCAGACAATACAGTTTGGACTACATGAAGTATGGATTTGTTCCATCGCTATCAAATCAACAATTGCCGATGTGTCTCATATGCGAGAAAGTATTTACTAACGACGCTATGAAGCCTTCAAAAATGGATGAGCACTTGTCAAGAGTACATCCAGATGAAAAACGTAAGCCCTTGACATACTTTCAAACACTAAAAGAAAAATTACAGAAAAGACGATCCGTAAGGTCAATGTTTGCATCATCATCTGTGCAAGATATTGATGGACTGCGAGCTTCCTATAATTTAAGTTTACTAATAGCAAAATCAGGAAAACCCCACACGATTGGAGAGCAACTTATTTTACCAGCCATAACAGAGGTGCTTCACACTGTATTGCACAAGCCCGCGCATGATATTATTAAGAGAATTCCTTTGAGCAATAACACCGTTCAAAGACGAATAGACGAGATGGGTCGCGACGTGGAAAGCATTTTGTGTAATTACTTACAAACCAACAGATTCTCCCTCCAGTTGGACGAATCTACTTTACCTGGCAATGAAGCTCTGTTGTTGGGATATGTTCGGTTTATTAAAGATGAAAATATGTGCCAAGAGCTGCTTTTTGCTACCTATTTAGAGACTGATACCAGAGGTGAATCGATTTTTGCGGCCGTGGAACATTTTTTTACCGATAAGGCTATTCCATTGACGAATATTGTTTCTATCGCAACGGATGGTGCACCAGCTATGGTAGGTCGTCATCGTGGTGAAAAGGATCCAAATTTGAAGGAAAACCTAATTAATTGCAAAACAGATATTTATTACCTGACCGATTTGTTCGGTTTGTTTAACAAAGTAAATTTGCAGCTGCAGGGGGACGATCTCAACTTGATTAAAACAAAGTCAATAATATCGGCCTTTGTGGGTAAATTAATACTTTACAAACAAAATATAGGAAGAAAACAATACTCACAGTTTCCTTATTTGTCAAAAGTAGCAGAAATGCTTCAAGACGATGTGATTTTGTCATATGTCAATCACTTGGACGCTTTACACAAGGATTTTATAACCAGGTTCAATGATCTTTTAAGTTTACAAATACCACAATGGATTATAAATCCATACAATACGTCTATAGAAGAAACCGATGTGGCCATACAAGAGGATTTGATCACCATCAGCACAGATGAAGAGCTTAAGGAGAAATTCACGCAAGGCTATCAAAAGTTCTGGTTGCAGAGAAACGTTCACACACGATACCCTGCATTGTGGAATATTGCTGAAAAGTATTTCATCGCTTTTCCGTCATCATATTTAGTTGAGAGAGGCTTCAGCGCAGTTATAAACATTTTGACCAAGCAAAGAAACCGGTTGAAAATAAACGAACGTGGATATTTAAGGCTGCAACTCACCAGATACATCCATCACATTGAATTTTTTTTGTTCTTTTATTATGCATTTTTTTATTTGTCAACTCATTTAATATCAGATTTTTAATCACACTCACTTGTGTATTTTTCTTTTCAAAAAACTTATTTGTGGCATTCAATAAACTTGATTACTGAATTTTGTGTGTCTTTATTTTGTTACACATTGATTTAAAAATATATCAAAACTACACGTACAAAAAAATTGTAAACAGTGTGTACCAAAACGAACGGTTCTAAGAGAGTTTGTTAGAAAAATCGACACTATTTCTATGAAAGAAAGAAATGGGGGTCGGTGGTATGAGCTCATTTTGGAAAAGGGGTCTCTGGCCCAAAATAGTTTGGGAACCACTGCTCTAGTGTGTATCCTTGATAAGGCCGGGAATAAATGGCGAAACTAGTCGGAAACTCTGTTCTCGTTATTGTACTGCAAAATCTCTACCAATTTCATTGCTAGAAGCAATACTAAGGAATCCCAATTTAACAAAATTATTTACTCATTAACTAGAGCTAATACAGTAATAAATGCAGAACACGACCAGTCTTAATGATATCATCCAAGGAAGTTAAGGGATGCTATTGTGCACTTCCACCAGTGTTGGCCACTAACTGATCTTTTCAAAGATATCGAGACAACATTGTTTGAATTTTGATTTAATTTCATATATAAGTTACAGTAGCCAAATTTTTAGAAACAAAATGAGACTTATAGTCCAGAAAATGCGGTAATTATCTTCTGAAAAATGCTTTCAAATTTTCAACAAACATTTAATATAAAATTACAGAGGTGATTCATATTTATGTGAATGAAATTGAAATGCTTTGTACTGCTATCGAAACTTCATGCATCACCATCCGTTGTGTTCTGTGTTGGCCTTATTCTTGGCTAAGGCACAATATCAGAGCTTCCACGGCAACATTGCGTGCTGAAGGGTACAGAATGGGGAATGGTGTACCATGCTTCATTGCAAGCTTTCCATAGACCAACTGACGTGCAAGGACATCCAAGGCCCTTTTGTGTACACCTAAAGTACAAGTAGTCCATAGGAGCTGCATCTGGCGATTTGACCAGAATGTTACTGAAGTCAATAGCCCTGATTCAATCATTTTTGCCTGATTCTGATGAAGCCAAGCCCGATTCTCTTCCGCACTGTAGACAAGTAGGCTATCAAGACCGATAAATAGGTTCCAGGATGTTTGTCTGATAGTAGGTGGCATTAATTTTCCATTATAGCTAAACTTGCATTGCCACACAAAGTCTTGACAGCCTTTGGATCCCTTTTTTGTGATAAAATATCATGCAAGTCTCGATGCAGTTGCTTAACCCTTTAACGCCATGCGTGATCAAATGAAGATACGCTCTACATTTGCATAAACAAACTCAGCCACGTCATAGTATTCTTTAAAAATATTTGCTCTTTTAGGATTGTTTGTTTACAGTAGAGCCCCATAATTCGAGTCTTGGTAGTTCAAAGTTCTGTGCACTTCGAGCTGAATCACTCTCGAAATTAAATCGTTCCATGTACACTATTTTCTATTGTAAATTAAACCATCTAAATGTAAATTTTTCCCTGTAGTCCCAAGTTTTTCTAAATTCGAGGTACAGTCAGCCCCAACTACGTCGAATTATCAGGGCTCTATGCATATAAGCACTGTGTTTTTGTTTTGAGAACTATTTCTAGAGTTTTATTGAGAGTTTCAGTGTTTGGTGGACCATGAAAGAGTAACAACTTTATATCTGACAATAAAAGATTTAAGTTTTATCAAATTTTTGATTTAAAAATTACAGTATGCATTATAAAATCGATTGTTTTATTGAAGAAGTGAAAAAAAACTATAAAGAAGTGAAAAATTTAAAATTTGATGACAATCTGCTGTAGCAAAATTAGTGTTCATACAATCACGCTAGATGCATACGATATCTCAAGTATTACTTTTTACTTTTTATATAGAGATTTGACTTTGCAAGAAGTTATTGATATAATGGAAGAAAATGATGATTTAGCAGTTGAAAAACCTTTTATTGAACCACCTAAAGGTAATGAAAATTCTGATGAAGTTTTTTCAAATGTAGATGAGGGTGGGTTAGTTGATAATGTGAATGGTCGGCGACTGCAAACTGAAGCAGAAATTTCAATGAAGAACTTGGTGATTATTGAAAAGGGAAATATGAAAAAAAGAACAAGAAAAGCAAAACTTATTTTTGGGAAAAAAGAATCTTCCAAATTCTGGCTGTATTTTGCCAGAATCTGATTATGCAAATGAACTACCATCCAAATATTTGAAAATTTTTTAAGTCAAGCAATTATAATTCTAATTATAGAAGAATCATCAACATATACTATGTAGAAAGAAGGTAAAGATTTCAGAATTAGTGCAGAAGAATTATATGTAGAGTATTTTTCTTTTTGCCATCCGATTATTTTGCTAAATTAGTTCCAAGCAAACGCTCAGAATCATCTGCTGATTTGAGAAACAAATTAGGAGTAAAGGCTACAAGAAAGGGATAAGTGTTTGGTTATTTGCAAATATATACACTTATTGAAAACACCAAAATAAATCAATCTGACAAAATTTGGTTTGATATTCACAACATATTGCAACTGGCCATAAACATGCCTTCTGGATCTGGCTGTTCTTCAACTACAAAATTTAGTATTATGTCAGCTAAAATATGTGATGATATACGTTTAGATATAGTGTCATCAAGCAAAAGAAAGCGATATGATTCCCCTAACTGCTCTAAAACAGTTGCACAATATGCAATGTAAAACTTCTATGTTGACTTTTTTTTTTTCCATTTAATACATAACAGTATTTATTTTTATTTATATTATTTTTTCTTAGTAATATTTGTAGCACGTTAGTGTATGTTCAAAATATTTGTCAAAATTTAAAGGAAAAAAAGATTTTAAATAAATTTGGCCATTTTTTTCATCAGTGGTTGGTTTGCATCATTTTTGCTCTCAAAAGCACCTAGCATGATCATATGATCTAATAATAAATAATAAACAATTATTATAAACATGCGATATAATAAGTTAATAAACAATCGATATAAAATTTTTAATGACGGTTTTCTTCATTCATGTAGACATAATTGAACAAGATTATGTAAGTTTTTAAGTAAATTTAAGAAAAACATCATTTCCGGCATTAAAGGGTTAAGCAATCCACTATTCGTCTAAGGTTATCATTTCCCTCCCACTCTTTTCCTACAATTTCCACATGTTAGCCTTCTGCTCTGCAATATGGCATGGTGTTAATTTATGATCATCACTGGCCTTGTGCATTTATTTCATTTGCAAACTACAGTTGCCTGTGATATTTCTGATGAAGAATGCAATGCTACGAGAGTAAATCAAAAAGTAAGTTACACTGAGCACCATCTGTGTTCGAAGAGCGCAGACATCATTCGCCGTTTTTAAGGATGTTGCCTGTATGTCTATAATTGCAATGTGGCATGATCCCACCTGTTCACGGGTTTACTGCGTACACAAGAGTATTGTTGTCATGGCACAGCAACTGGTTATACACTCCCAAGTTTTTTGTGGGAAAAAGACTTAAATTGCACTGAAATCCATAAGGAAATTTGCAGTGTCTACGCGGATAATGTGATTACTCGTCCTGCAATTGTGAAGTGGTGCCAGCAGTTCGAAAATGGATGCTCAGATTTGACGAACGAATATCGCGCAGGAAGACCATCCACATCCAACACTCCCAAGCACATTGCCCGCGTTAATGAGATGATTCTGCACAATCGACGAATCAGAATTAAAGAAATCGCCAAAACGCTTAGCGTTTCTTATGGGACTGTGCACATGCAGTGCCAGCATGGTTGAGAAACACTGGAGCGGATTTTTACCACAACAATGCTTGGAGTTTTTATCAAATAATAACCAAATCTGCCCATTTCTAATTGAGAATTCATACGGGTTCATGAGTAAAACATCCGCACTCATTTCATAGGGATCATCATGTAATCCTACTGAAGTGAGTTTCACCAAGTATCATTTTTTGAACAAATTCATTGTAAACAGTGCCTGCGAACAAACGTGCAACAAACACCAAGATTGAGCACGATACACAACACACATCAGACTGCTTCCCAGTTTGATGCAGAATTTCTATTCATGCAAGTCGCTCGTCAAGAAAATTAAACAACTGCAGGATACTCGGAAGATCACCTTCCATAATATTGAACGTGTAACTTGGAAACTACTAGTTGAAATTCAATCAAATTTCAACAGTATACACAAGTACATGTATATGTACCCTATTATTCCTCCAAATTTCAGCTTCCTAGCTTTTTAGAACTTGAGCTATTGACTCATTGTTCGGGAACAAAACTAGTGCGAGCAGTCAATCAATAGGGCAGTGTGCCACTCAACACAGCGACATAGCAACGGTTGCTATGCCAGTGACGTCAGTGAAACAGCCCTGTTGGAAATTTAATTGGACACGTCCAGTCAAATTTTGTTGCATGCAGTATAGTGTTAACAACAGCAATAATAAATGATTACTGTCTGGTGGTTTGGAACTAACTATTACTAGATATTGGGCCAATCACATATTAGGGAAAGTTACGAGGTGGTCATGTGTTTTGGGAAGAGTATGATAATTTGAACGAGTAGATTATTTTGGACAATTTTTATAAAATAAATTTTATTGAAATTCTTAATTCACTTGTGAGAAAGAGAAGCACATGGAGGAAAGGGAAGTGAGCTGGAAACCACCTGGAAATCTAGTGGGACTTGACGAGACAAGTGAGCACATGAGAGAGGCGACCGACTAAAATGAGTGAACATTCGCCGATAGGAAAACCAAAGAGAGCAGAACATCACTGGAAGATGGAGAAATCAGGGCGACCTTGCATAAGCAGCATGCCCGAAAATTTGGAAAAAATAGGGAATTTGTGTATGAGGATTGTCGAGGACTATATAGATTAGCATAGGTTAGTTTAGGACATACGGCGAAAAAAGGACCCGAAAGCAACGGGATGCTCCATCACTATTCACAGATCATTATAAATTTCAGTCTTTAGGCTGCAATAGTAGGAAGAAGCCCTACTTTATTCTCTGCACCCTATAACTTCTTTCTCTTTCTTGAAGCTCAAGCTGAAAGTTGCTATTTTGAACCCATGGGCGAGATCAAATCGCTGGAGGTGCTTGACATCTTTTGAAGACAGGACTTCCAGGGAGCTTTCCGAATGGGGAAAAGGCATTGGGAGTGGTATATTGCTGCACGCAGGTCTTACTCCGAGGGAGATGGTGGTCAAACTTCAGTACTTTGACATCCCCTCGTATATATACTGGTAATTAACTTATAATTTCATTTATCTTGTCTGTAATAAAGTAATTTTGTACTGTAAAACATATCTCGTTGTTTAACTTCACACTTGCAACACATCTGTAAGACAAGTCATTAATTAGAGGCAATTTTGGTACAATGACAGGAAATTGATGTCTCTGAAATTTGTAGATAACATTATAAAGCAGTTATCTGACAATGAAACCTATTTACTAAATTCATAGACTTAATTCATTCATTACTCCCTGGCTCCAGCACATAAAGTTGCCAAGTCTCTATCCCACTACTATCCTGTTCAATAGGAGTCTTCTGCCTAACCCCTGCAACACATCCAATAGCTTCGATCTAACCAATCTGAAAAAATGGCTTTGTTTGTCACGTTGCAAGACATTAGCAACTGCTGATTCGCGTGTCAAGCTACTGCTGAACAGACAGTTTACAGGGTCAAACCTTGAGGGTCAAAATTCTACAGATGGTAGAGGACTATAAATTGAGTATCTTGAGATAGGGAACCAGTGGCTTGAAGGGGGCCATGATCTTGAATGAGTAATATATGGAGGAACATTTTTGTAAGTTGCTTTCATTTTCAGAGCAGACGATAATTCTTAAACAACTTACAGCTCAGAGCAAGCGTTCAAAGCGGCAACCACCTATCTCAATATGTATATGCATTAAAATAGCACATGAAATTTTACCACATTTTTCAAATATCCTTGGTGTCTGTTGTAGAAGACAAGCAGCTTGGACCCTGACATGCATACACTGAGGTTTCATACACCAATGACTTGATGTGCCCCAATAAGAAAAATTCCAGTGGAGTGTTGGCCATGGGACAGAAATTTCCCTTCCAGTCCAATGATTAGACAATCTATTGTCCAAGTGTTGTCGAATCCTGCCGTAGGCATGGATGTTTGTGTTTGTCCCGGGCTGTGTACAGATATAACTCGTGTAAAAGGCGCAAAATGACCTTAGTAATCGACGCCTTAATTTCTAGACCCCCCCCCCCAAGTGTTTGAAGTGTGCAGAGACAGAGTCATGTTGCAACCACATCCTCTTGCAAATGTCCAAAAACTCCGACAGTGTATCGCAAATGAACACCAGGTAATGTGATCCATTCAAACAGGCTGGCAAGGAGCAAAGTCCTAATAAAGTGATCTTGTATAATTCCAGTCCACAAGTTGTTTGCTCTGAAAATGAAAGCAGCTTCTAAAATACGTTCCTCACATATATTATTCATTCAAAATCTTGTGGTGCCTGAAATATGCATTTCCGACTATTGGTTGGTACATACACCGGTGGTGTTCATAAATTAAGGGATGTGCAGAATGGAACCCTTCAGCACATCCGATAAGCACCAAAGTTAGTAAGGCTATTCTCTAGGTTATGTGAAAATAATTCAATCATTAAACACAAAGCTGGCAGCACAACTGCAGATGGAACGACATAAATAGTGCATGGACACCCTTGACAAAAACTTGCAACAATCACCCCCCTTCTCTAGTTTAATACGGTCTGTGGTCCTAAGAGCCGGCGCAATTTGAGCGAGATCACTGGTTTTTCTGAGCTCACACATTGTTCTATCTAAACTAGCAGAGCTCGCACCTGCGCTAGGAACAGAGCTAGTGCTGCGCGCCCAGCCCACGCACAGTGTGCGAGCACGAAATCCAGGAGTTGAAAATTTTTAACTCCATCACCCGCTGAGCCAGCACATTTGACACCAGGTGACTCACACATCCAATCAGCATCGTCGCAGGGAATAAAGAACAACTTCGTTCACGGTAACGAGCAACAGGTGTCCCAACTCCTTTGATCATGTAGTGTAGCATCCCATGCCTGAACAATGACGTTTGCAGGACCCACAACATGACTTTTAAGAGCGTCCGATGCGTGCTCAATGGGGTTTAGCTCCAGGGACCGTGCTGGTCAATCTATGCACTGGATGTCCTCATGTTCCAGGCCGATAAGGGCATGGTCATCCATGTAGAGGAAACTGGACCTACCATACCCTGAAGAGACGAACATGTTGTTGAAGAACAACATCCCGGTAAACTTGGTCACTTATGGCCCCTCTTTCGAAGACTTGTGATGGTATACAAAAACCCATCATGATTTCCACCCAGACCATCACACCCCCACCACCATAATAGTCATGTTCAATGATGTTAACGGGGCTGGAGTGTGTCCCACGCTTTCTCCAGATGGGAATCCGAAAACATAACCCAATTTCAGTGTCCTTGTGTCCATGCTCGGCACACCAAGCCAATCGTTCCCTACGGTATGGCTGGGTCAACTGCGTGGAGTCTCCTGTATAGAGTTTGCTTGGAAACATTAGCCCCAGTGGCTCTCTGACAATGTCCTTGGCTGGGCTTTGCTTGTTCCAGTGGGCAGATAGAGCAACGTTTTGGTTTTGTCTGGGCATGCCGACCCTTGCTGTCAGAACCATATCCACATTCTTGAAATGATGGTAGCTGACATGTTCAGCTTCTGAGATACTTCAATCTGGAACTAGCCTGCTTCCAGTCATCCAATTATTCGTTCTCTCATTTCACTCTCTAAATGGACATGATGAGCCGTTAGCAGCAATTATAAAATGCTCAATTGACAATGAAAGTTAAAAAAACGTTCTTTATGTTACATGCACTATGACCTTTGTCACAAGGTCAACGAGGTAAGTGTGTTCTGTCACCAGTGGTGCTGCCAGCTGTGTATTTAATGATAAAATGGCCTTACCAGGTTTGGCACTGATCGGATGTGCGAAAGGGTCTTAATTTATGGACATCTATGCATTTATTGGGTGCACATCTATCTCAAAACACTCAGTTTAAAGTCTACTATCTATAGAATTCTGACTCTAAAGGTTGAGACATCCAATAAAGAAAAGCAAGACAGTGGTGGATTTAAGGGGTGGGAGCTGCTGAAGCTATAGCCTCCCCCCCCCCCCCCCCATTGGTCCTAAACATGCACCAGTTATATAAATTGTAAAGATTTTTAATACTGCAATATTTTTACAAATTTACATTTACAAATAATTCTGTATAGGAAAGACCCCAGGACCATCACTTCCTTGGGGAGGGGAGTTAGTTATTCGAAATAACTTATAGCATATTAGCCAAACCACTTGATTATCCCCCCCCCCCCCTCCCAGTTTAAGTTCTAGATATGCCCTGCAAGATAAATACGAGGGTTGGGGCAAAAGTCATGGCAACTATTTTTTTTCTTGAAGATACCAGTCCGATTGGAAAATGTGACATATACAAACGAAAGGACAAGGTGTTAACTACACGTATGGACAATGAATAGCACTGAAATATCGTAACACACTAATTCATTATGGTAGTATACAGGGCAATATGGCCTTCACGGTGCAAAAGAATGACAACACAGTACACATAAAGTTGACATGACAAACCTGGGCCTAAAGACCCTCAAAGTAGTCCCCTGCTACTGTCACCACATGCTGTCAAAGATGTGGGAGGTGCTGAATACGTATCATCAGCCCGAACGTTGCTTATCACTGGTTGACACGCGTCCTTGCTGAAACTTTCCTACCCACCGTGCTACTGTACGGTATGGTAGAGCATTATTCCCAAGGGCTTCCACTAATTCACTGTGACATTCCATCGCATTTCTCCCTCGGAGGACGGCTATTTTGATGTAAGCGTGCTGCTCAACACGGGTTACTTCCATCTCGCACGACACTCACCAACTGACTGATTTCACAGCCCTCGCTGCGCTACTACCAGCTATCACAGAGCCATCTGTTGTTCTGCATACACACTATGCCTGCAAAACTTCCACCCGACACACATACATTTTTTTTCTTGTTCACATATCTACAAGAAAAAAAAATAGTTGCCATGGATTTATGCCCCAACCCTCGTATGTACTTTCTATGCCAACCTCAAAATTGCCTGAATTAATGACTTTCCCTTGTTTTAATGCTTTATTGATTGAAAGTGACACTCAAACTAAGAGGGCATTTTGAAAAATTTTGCCTCCATAGCTGTAACTTTATTATTTGGTAATCTATTTTCAAACTTCTTTTTGTACCTAATATTACATTTGTCCTCTATGTAATGCACTGTTCACTTTTTGACATAGTCCCCATCCCTTTCCAAGGCGTCAATGCGTGACTAATCGGGTGAACACATCGGAGAAGAATTCCGAGGTTGTTGTTGACACCAGGATTTAATGGCAGCTTTCACCTGATCGTCAGAACGAATCTGATGTCCCTTAAGGTGATCTTTCTTCTTGGGAAGAGGTGAAAGTCACAAGGTGCTGTACAGCAGGTGCGTTAGAGCCTTCTTGAACTGCAGGCGTTGCAACACTTCTTGTGTGTGGTGACTAGTGTGCGGGTGGGCGTTGTCGTGCTGCAGAAGAGAGTCCAAAGTTACAGCCACGGAGGCAAAACTTTTCAAAACGCCCTTGTACCTCAAAATATTCAACTAATTTATCTTTTAAAAGAAATGATTATTAATAATTATACCTGCTATCATTGAAATCATGCCATTCCCCTGTGTAGGGATGTTTGCAGTAAGCTGTATAATGCCCAGAATAAATAGAACCAGAATGATTTGATACTGCATATAAATTATATACACAGGGTTGACCTGAAGAAAAGAAAAAGTTTTTTTTAATTTATTCTCTAAAATGATTATGTAACATACATGGGTCACTCCAAAAGCAATGCAATGCACTATTTTATTTGGCGCATTCTTTAGGAATGAAATGTCACTTCTCCACATATCTCCATCCCTTTCAACTACTCTTATGCCACCTTGGAAGTAGAGCCTGTGCACTCTAAGGCCAAAGGTCATGGGATAGCAGAATGCAAACTGAACGCTGTTGTCAACTAACCCAGCATATGATAGTTGTGCCCATGTATAATTTATCTACTGGTATCCTTGTCGTTTTGTCACGACAAGGAAATGAGAGCTATGTGACACAAAGGGCATGCTATTTCTGAGGTTATTCAGGAATTCAACATTCTGCGATACACAAGTGTCATTTGTGTACAAGAAGTACCTTCTGGAAGGCGATGGCCGTGTTCGTAAACTGAGCGAAGTCAAAAAGTGCTCTACACGAATGTTCACACAGCTCCTGGGGAGTGCTGTTGTAATTTATGAACGATTTACATCGAACCAACATGATGATCCCTCAGTAACATGGCTATCAACAATTACGAATCTCTACTATTCACGAAGTGATTGCCTTGATTTATTCTTGTTCATTAGAGAATGATGAACAGGAATTCCTAAAATGACACAAAAGAAAACGAATTCGAAAACTGGCAGCAATTAAATGACAAAAGAACCTGAAAAAAATTACACAAATTCGTTATAAAGTTCTTTTGAGCTGCCATATTGTTTTCGTCCTCTTCTCTGAGTGAGCAAACTGAGCCAGAATAAATACACTCACTAAGCTCGGGAGCACTCTCGAAGAGCAAGATTTTACGAACACCAGGATCTTGGTGAGTGAGTAATTCACGAACGCATTTAGAGTGAGAGCTCACTGAGCGCTCAGTTTACGAACACAGGCAATACCACCATGACTACTCACCAACTGTGACCACCAGTGTCTGGCTAGAATTGTCCATTATAACCAAAAAGCCACAGCCATGAAATCACTACCACATTCAAGGTAGGTGCTTTCAGACCCATAACCAGTAGGTCAATGAAATGCTTAAACATCTATGGCTTACGGTAACAGACAACCCACCAGAACACCACTGCTAACACAACAAAATCAGAAGCACCACATCACTTGGGTTCATGAACATGTTGCGTGGATCTTGGAAAAATGAAGATGGGTTGTGTGGTCCAATGAACCACAGTTCTAGTTATATATCAGGCTGATGGAAGGATCTGAGCAAAGTGAGGACCGCATGAAGCCATGGAACCAAGTTATAAGTGATTTGCCTGGCATGGTTAGGTTTGTTGTTCCTTCTAGACACATTTCTAAATGATTCCTCCTATGATAAATTGCTTGGTGGACTTTGTGTAGTCCTTCAATGATGGGATCTTCCAGTAGGAATGCTCCATATCATCGAGCTCAAACTGTGCAGATTTAGTTTGAGGAGCATTCAGGAGAGTTCCAATGAATAGTTTGGCCCGTTCACACACCAGACAAGAATCCCATTTATGGAACATGGAGAGGTCCCTGTGCACCCAAAATGCATCACATACAAACACAAGGGATCTACATGTGGCAATCCAGATGGCATGGCTCAACATCTCCCAAAGATCTTCCTTCCAGCCTCTTGTGGAGTTGAAGCCACCATCAAGTTACTGTATTCTTCAGGTCAATTGTGGTCCAACACATTATTGAGTAGCTATCCCATGACTGTATGCCTACACAGTGAAACTCGACTGGTGTGTCTGAGAAACTGTTAGCAATCTTTTTTAATCCCCTACTGGTGCATTAATTCTGGAGTGACTCTTGTATGTGGATTACAGTAAGAATTATGGCAGCTTTAATACTAACTTCGGCTTGCTGTTGATGCATAAGAACTTAAATCGAGGCTCGTAACAGGAAAATCAACGTAAGTTGACAGTTTAGTTTTGTAGCGTTCAGTTGGAGAAAATCGCTTTAAATCTGAGGATCAAATTAAGTCAAATGTTTTTTCCCCAACATCGTAAAAGAAAATAGAATTTTAAGCAAAGTATTTTGAAAAGAAAGATTTACTAGTAAAAGACACAAGCTGAGACAATTAATAAACGAGACTGGAGCAATTTAACAAATACAAGACATATTTCTGGCAAAACTGTTTAATATTTTTCAAAGTACTTTACCTTCTGAGGCTACACACTTATTGCAATGTTCATACAAGTTTTGGAAACATGCTTTAAAGTCCTCTCTCTTAACCCTTCCAAGTTTGGCTGTAACGTTCTTTTTGATGTCCTCTAGATTCTCAAATCTATGTCCTTTCAGCGGACACAAACTCCATATGGACAATGCCAGCGCTGTCAAGGAAAGTGATGAGCATTATTTTTGTTCTTGGCTTTTCAAAGCGAAATTTCAGTTTTCGTGGGAATGTTGGGGACTGCCATTCCATGCTCCATCATTTTGTGTAGGTTCATATTGGTAGCACCAGGTTTCATCCCGTCACAATCGAATCAGAGAGTTCGGGTTGCCATTTGCAACTGCAATGAATTCTGTACAAGCATCCACTCTGTTTCCTTTTTGCTCATTTGTTAAGAAATGTAGCACAAACCACGCACACAGTTTCCTTTTGCCCAAATCTTCCGTCAATATTAGGTGAATTGTTTCTCAGTTAACATTTAAAACTTCTTCCATCATTTTCAGGTTCATTCGCTGATCACTTAACAAAAGTTCTCTGACTTTCTTGATCGTTTCCTATGTTCGAACAGTTTTCGGACGTCCCGTGTGTTCATCAACTTTCAGCTCTTCCTGGTCATCACAAAACCCAGTGAACAGTTTAAAAACACATGCACGAGATAGTGCATCATCACCATAAATTTGTTTTATCAACTTGTAAGTTTCTGTAGCGGTTTTTCCAAATTTAAAACAGAACTTAATGTTTGCTCTTTGTTCGATGTTTAATATTGGAACGTTAACTAATGACTGCATGTAGTTGAAGCACGAGAATATATAGGCCCACCAAACTTTATGGTTGCAACAAGTAACTCATGGCAACAAGGATAGTTTATAGATCAAAAACGCGCATCGTTGTGGTCGCATATGCTTGAACACTTTCAAAGTAGTGTCAGTCTCGTTTATTAATTGTTGAACCCTGTATTTTGAGGAACACCTAGATCGAATTTGGTACACAATTTAACTGAAAATAATAATTACCGAAAATACAGTAATTTTCAAAAGAATGTGAGAAGAAATTTCAAGAATTTAATTTCCAAGAAATATTTACTTTTCAATTACTTTCAAATACACAAACTTATTGGAATACTAGTCCTTAAAAAAATTTCTGGAACCTTTTAAAAAGGCCTTGTGATCATGTGGTATGCCAACTGGATGACACATGTGGGAATTGAATGACTTATGGTATTCCCTAAAATGGAGCAAACTGTTTTTATGTGGAGCTTACAATTTTTAATTTCTTCTAGGCTTGAATACCTACGAAACTCATAAAAACTAAACTTAAATAAAACAACATCCAAAGACTACAAATAAGCACATGGTTCAAAAAACTAGTCACGTGCAGTTAATAAGTGTGTTGGAGATCCCTTTGCAGTTGCAATTTATTACACTTGGGCATTGATTGTACGAATGTTTTTAGACAGTCCTTATCTATCTCCAACCAAGCTGTATACAAAATATCCCACAGGTCAGTTGGATGGCGATTTTTCCACTTAACACATTGTTGCAGGTGGTCCCACAGATTCTCTACTGGGGATTTGGTGGGCCAATCAAGGTGCTGCACGGTCTGATCATGTTCGTCGAACCACTCCTCCATGGAACCCTGCAGTTATTGTCTTGATAGTAGACATTGTCCAGGTCATAGGCACCCTTGACGTGATCCACAAAAGGCAGCAGGTGCGTGTCATCCATAATGCTGTGATAGTGATGCTGGTTAAGTCTAGTGAGAGGTACCTGGTCATTCTTATGAAAACTTGCCCACAGCATCATAGAGCCACCAACTACCTGCAACATACCTTGGAAGCAATCAGGATGAAAGGCTTCATTGCTTCTTCTATGCACACAATGTCGCGCATCATTCGAATAAAGACAAAATTTTGATTCATCCGACCAAATGATTCATTTCCAGTCCAGACATCGCTTGCATCAGTATACACGAGTTTTCTTGTGAGCCGGAGTGAGCAACGCTTATGAGGTAACCAGCTCCAATGTCCATTTATGCAGTTGCCTCCGTAAGATTTCTTTACAAACTTCTCTATGTAAACCATTATTGACTTCCTGGTTTGAAAGTAGACGGTCGTGTCCAGGTGCAATATTTATTGAACAGTAATAATTGAATGATAAGAGGATTTTTACATGCCAATCCTCAGATGTTTAAATTATTAATGAAAATAGGAAAGAAAATCCAGGCTGTGGAATTTTCTTTCCTATTTTCGCAATATTTATCTTTGGTCCCATTCACTCAGCACTGACTTCTGGCTGCAGCTTCAATGGTTGTTACCACCCGATGTGCCTGTGGACCATTTTTTGACCTCATGGATGATTGGCACTTCGATACTCTGGCAAAGGAAGCTACTTCTTGCACGGATGTCCTTTTGCCTGCTCAAATGCTATGATCCCTTTTTGCCATACAGAGGTATGTCTGGCTTACGACCCATTTTTCGCAGCCAAGTTCGACACAGAACTACACAAACCGCCATTAACAATGCTCTTACGTTGCTTAGCTACTATCCCACAAGCTATTTTACGTGGAAGCGTTGGAGAACTCTCCAAGTGACTAATTTTTCGACCGGTGTGCTTATTAGTTTATATAAAAAATTTAACTCACAAGGGAACCACCCAAACCTGTATCTCACAGTTTCACACCAAACAGAAAGATTTTACTCACCTAAATCTAAACATTGATGCTTGCAACAATATGATGTTTCCAATAGTAATTGCCACCCCGTAAAAAAATCTGCATAGTAATTAATAATCTTTTCCTTAATTTATTATTTTATTTTATTAATTAATTCGGTAATCTTCATAAATTTCCCAGGACTGATGTCACGTACAAAATGCGATCAAAACGTTCATTTAAGAGAAAGTACTTTATCTACACTGTGTCCCCTTCAAAATAATCCCATTGCTCAGCCATACAATGAGTCCAGCATTCCTGACACTTCAGGAATGTGTCCTAGAAGTCTTTTTATTGAAATAAGTCAACCACCTTCTGCTATTTGCACTGGATCTGTTCAATCGTATGAAAATGGCGACCTTTCAACTGGATCTTCATTTCCGGAAAGAGGACAAAGTCTATTCTGCAGGAGCCAAATCTGTCGAGTAGGGTGGGTATGGAAGCAAAATCGTGTTGTTTTTCGCAAGAAACTCAAGTGCGAGGAGAGCGTGGAGCATCCACTTATTTTCATGCCACAGATTTGGTTGCTTTCGCCGAACGTCCTCCATCAGATTTCTCGTTGCTCAAATTTGCTTATTCTCTAATATAATGTCCATGCTAAAATCGCAGATGGCCTCATACATGGTCAGAACAGCAGTATTTTCTCAGTCCCCAATGCACACAAAACAAAATCCTTTGAAAAGCTGATTTATGAATGTTAGGGCTATAATTTACTGTATTTGTGGACTTGTGCAACCAGTCCTGGAACTTTTTGATTGCACCTTGTATTTGCGAGTGAAACGAGGGCAAGGCTGTCGAGTAATCTATTGGGGCCAGTAGCCGAAAATATGGTGTTAGTGATGGGGTGTATATTGTGGTGCTTTATAATTTTAAATAAAATAAACATTCATGGATGCATACCCTCATTTTATAAATTACTTTGAGACAAATAATTGTATACAGTTTCTTACATCCCAAAAAGGGTGGGGAGGTGCGGAGATTTAAGTGGGTGCGGGTTTTAATTTTTTTTTTTTTTTTTTTTTTTTTAACTTTCCCGACCACTCTAGCCACCATGATAGAATATACTAAGCAAACTTGGCACCAGAGGGAGACCAATAGACTAGTAGTCCAGAGCTTTACAGGGAAAATTATTGCATTCAATTAAAAAATTGCAAGTTTAATTAAAGAACTATGACGTATTTTACACGCTAATTTCATTTGAAGTTCACCAGGAGAAAATGCAACTTCGTCAGATCGAAACAGATTTTAAGTTGCCATCTTTTTGAGAAATTACTTTTGTTTTAGTTTTTGGTGACAGGAAATGAAATGCCATTATGTCAGTATATTCTCGTGAAATACAAGGGTGCGAGACTTATAAATTTAAAAAATTTTTTTTTTTTTTTAACATAAAATGAAATTGTCACGGGTCATTTAGGGGTGTGGAGTTTTCTCATTTGCGGGTTATTGACGTGAAAATACGGTACATCAAAATTAAGGTTTTGTGCTTAATAATACTGCTGTAACTGCAATTCCTTGGCGATCGCTGTTAACGATTTTGCTTCCAGCTTGCTGTCATGTTTTTTCCCTCACTTCCATTACCGCCACCGCCACTGCGCAACACCATTGCTTCCAGGTAAGCTTACATGCGAACAAAGCGTTCCTCACACAGGTTTGGATAGTTCTCTTGTCAGTATTTCAATCACTGATGTTAACAAATGAAATTGTTTAAATATTTTTATTTGTCTTGAGTTAAAAAGAAAGCAACTGCTTAGCTTAAATCTCTCTATTTTTCGAGATAAATTAGGCTTGTAACATGATTAAAATAAAAAAGGATACGAATAACAAGAATTCTAGGAAATTTGTGAATAGTCATACTTTTCGTGCATTTTCTTCTAGTCTTACACTTTGAACAAGTCTGAAAAATTTTAAGAGGTCTAAGCCATCTGGGAATTTTCTACAATTTTCTTATTCCAAAAGTTACAATAACTATAAAAACACAAGCTTACATACAGGTTTTTCATCACCATCTAAAATTTCTTCTCTTGTAAATAAATCAAAACACTGCTGCAATTTCACTTGCCCAGTCATCTGCAAAACAAAAGAATAAAAAAAATAATGCACAAAAGTTATATGCTTCATATTCACGATAAGCTAAATTTTCTTCACTTAACAAGTATTAAGAGGATAAAGTGGTTAAGAGTTTTGTATTATACAGGGTGCATAAATACGTGAGGACACGATGCAGATAGTAGAACAAAACATCATATATATGCAAAACAACGTATTTTATTCATACAAAATTAGGTACACAGATTGAAGAACATGTTTATTCGATGTAGGCCTTGACGGAACCAATGATATTGTGGGAATGTCGATTAGCTTCCCATTTAACAGCGCCCCACATGTACAGGGTGTTGTAAATATATACAGGGCAGCACTGCAGGTGCCAGCTCAACATAAAATGATAATTGGGAAACTTTATTTTGTTAAACTGGAGGGAGTGGGGGAGAATAGTGAAAAATAATGTTCACACCTTTGTAAAGTTTATTACAATAAATGTTCAAAGAAACTCCCACCTTGCTCAGCACAGAGAGCTATCCTCTTCACAAAGTTTTCTCTCACTCCTCCCAGCATTCTGGCATTTCTTGGATGAGCATCTGTACCATAGAGACGATGGATTTCTTGATGGTAAATTGGGTCCATTAGCTTTTGTCGGAAGTAGGTCAAATTGACTTTAACATTAGTAGCCACCTTGTGCAACCTCAGCTTACCATGAGCAGAATACATAGCTGCGACCATAAACCCTTTGGAAAATTCCTACTTGCATTGATTGATTGATAAAAGTAGCATGTCCTTTTCCATCCTTGTGAATGGTAATGAATAGCTCATGACTTATTGGTGTTGGGACAGAGTTTATGCCACACAATCTCACAAAAAAACATGGCTGCAAGTGCTTTATTTTGTTTTCTTTATAAAGAAATGCAATTCATATATGTTTAATGGTCCTTAAAACTAAGTAACAATGTAATCATACGCAGGGTGAGAAAGCCGAACTAGCGCATTTAGGGAGAGGTTAGATGGAGTTTTACTATAGTGACAACTTCTTTTACCCCGTCATTGTTGTTAAACTAAATAGCCACCAAGGTACGATGCAAAAAGAGATGAAAGTCGCTACGTAAAAGCAGCCAAAAGTTCAATAACGATGACTAGGAAAAAAAGCTGTCACTACCTAGTTGACATTACAGGTGGCAACTTTTTATGAAGAGGAATATAAGAACTTGTGTCCTGCTTTGGTAAGTGCCTTCAAAATGGTGTAGAAAAATAGTTCAAGGTATAGAGATTTTTTTTTGTAATAATTATTTTTCTCAGTGTATATTTACTTTTTTTTTGTACTACCAAACAGAACTTACTTTCCAGATGTACCTCATAATACAGGATGGCCCAAAACCTACCTACCAAGATTAAGCATCAATTTTTCAGTATTATTGCTAGTTATTGTTTGAAAATTGGGTGATATGTTTGTAGCATCAAGGCATTTTGTTAGAGTAGTTTTTATCATGAACATTTCAGACAGAATGTCATCACACTGAATTATCCCAAGCACTATCAAAGTGGTGTCGATTGGTCTCCATAGTCACTTGACCACAATCCATTAGATTTCTTTTATGTAGTCATGTGAAGGACAATGTCTATTAAGACGAACCCTAAGACCCTGGATGTGCTGTGAACATATATCGAGCATGAAATTTTGGCCATTCCAACAGATGAAGATAGCAGCCAATTTTGCAATTCAATTGTGCAAAATCATTGAGATTGATGGAAAACACATCGAACAAGTTGTTTTTTAAATATGTATTGTAATCGGCATAGTTTGAACTGTTCATACAACTTTCATGTTGGTAGAGGTTTTAGGCCTTCCTGGATCTTGTTTGTCATGATCTGCTCTTGCTACCATTTTAAATTAGGTTCAAATAACAGTAATAATAACTTGTTAACAGTGAACAAATTTCTTATTGGTCTTGTCTTATCAAAACTAATTAACAGAAAATGATAGAAAATGAACATTACCTTAGGAATTGGTAGAGACAAATCCCAGAAAGGATCGAATGTAACTGAATTATGTCCACAAACTGTACAATATAACGTGCTTTTCAACTGGCCAACAAAAATATCTTCAAAGAAAAAAAAAAAAGATACATACAATTAAATGTATCCTTCAGGAGACATACATATGGCATACCATATTTTTTTCAAATATCATTAAATAGAAAACAATTTTTTTTTATTAGCCTGTTGTTAATAAAATAGATTTCCTGAATATACTGAGTGATCCAAAAGTCACAGAAAGTAAAAAATTCAATAATTTGTAAAGTATAGATAATAGCACAATTCAATTTTCACAGAAATAAATGGGACTTTTATTAATAACAAAAAATTTTATTGCCAGAATCATTACATTTGTCACTGATAGGTGGTGCTGTAGCAGGCCACTGTTCCTCAAATTGTGCAAGACTGTGAACATTGATCAATATGACTTTGCTTTGAGGTACGTAAATTTAAGATATAGTAAATACAGAAGTTAAACTCTCTGAGCATTTGACATCTATTACCAAAGTTAAATGATCCACCAAAAGTCAGCACTTTTTTTGAAAATTTCCAATGGTACTATAAAGGTCTAATGCTACTGGGGTATCTTTATTGCTGGTCAAGTATTATTGTAATGCTGTTTGTACCCTGTGCACCTGTGTAACACTGTTAGTGCATCCAGTTGACCTTATTACCTGCTTGACACTCAAGCTAGTCAAAGAGAATGCAATAAATACTTATTAATTGAGAATCCGTATAGTGATTGATTTGTGCCGCAATAAAATGTATATAGGTGAATATATACTGAAGATTCAATTATCATGTCTAAGATCACACCAGTGCTTCATATACCACATACTTGTCCGTTCAGGAACACATGCAAATGAGCAACTACTCATTAATAGATAATAAAGGTTTATTAAACAAGAAGCTTAAAATACTGACTTAATATTAAAAAAAATACTATGTGACATCACTCACGTTTATCCTCAAGAGGTATCCTTTTACATAAATAAACTCACATATCCTTTTACATAAACAAACACCAACATGAATTTTTCGGGAGACATCATGAATTTGCAAATAGGGCTTTTCAACAGATGCAAAAAAAAAGTGGATTGGCTGTTAAATGTCCTGTTTGTATTAGTTTGCTATAGAAAAGTCTGCTTGTAATACTTAGGGTTAGAATTTTCATATCATTGTTGTAAGTTTCTTGTAAGAACTGTAATGTATTTTTTTCATTCTTTTTTTAAAGCAATGTTTCAAATAAGGCAACAAAAAGTTATTAAGATGCTTATCTTGTTATTATCTTGTACAGAGGGTAGATTATCGTAGAACAATAATCTGTGGCACTTACTCCTTCGAGGGAGTTTTGCGCCATCCCGTAACTAATGGCTGCTACGAGATGACAGTAGCAACCGGGACCGATGGCTTAACATGCCCTCCGAAGCACGGGGGGTTCATGATGGAAGAGCTGCTGGCGGGCAAACAAACCAGTGGCTATCACCAGCTGCAGAACATCCAGCACTGGTCACTCAGCAAATGGGTCGACTAAAGTCCCTATTAAGATGCTTAATTCCACCACAACCATTTCCTCAGTCCCTCTTTCCTGCATGAATGGCCACTAAGGTCTCCAGACCTTACACTTTGTGACTCTTGTTTATGGAGCTATTGAAGTCACAGGTGTATAGAGGTTGGTCAACATCATTAGTAGAAAGAAGCTGTTTGTCATCATGTGACAGGAATTATAGCTGAAACTCTTCGATGCTGTGCAGTGTTGTGCCTTGTCTGACAGTCATTCTGAAGAATGACAGTCATCACATTGAACATTTGTAATCCTGGCTGCATTGCAAACTGAGCTGCACCACTGTACAACTACTGATATAACTGAAGCGCCATCTGTTGCTCACAAATGTAACTATCCTGGCAAAAAATTTTTCGTTTTTAAAAAAAAAATTTTCTTTCTGTGCATTTCTGTGAAAGCCACATCGTGCTATCATTTGTGCTTTTCGAATTACTGAATTTTTACTTTTCTGTTACCTTTGGATTACCCGATATTATACGAGATGCGATCAAAAACGTTCTGAGACTGGTTAAGCATCTCACCAATAAATGGAAGTAAATTATAGCCTTAACATTCATAAATCAGTTTTTTAAAGGATTTTGTTTCATGTGCATTGGGGACTGAGAAAAAACTGCTATTGTGACCATGTGTGTGAGGTCATCTGTGGTTTTGTCATGAATATTAAATTTGAGAATAAGCAATCTGAGAGAGGATGTTTGACGAAAGCGACCAGATCAGTGACGTGAAAAAAATTGGATGCTCCACTACGACAATGCACCCTCTAACCGAACTCTCCTCACATTTGAGTTTCTTGCGAAAAACAACATGATTTCGCTTTCATACCCATCCTAATTGCCAGATTTGGCTCCTGCAGACTGTGTCCTCTTTCCAAAAATAAAGATCCAGTTGAAAGGTCGCCGTTTTGATATGATTCAGCAGGTTCAATGCGAATCGCAGAAGGTGCTTGACTCATTTCAACAAAAATTTCCAGGAGACATTCTTGAGGTGAAGGAATGCTGGACTCATTGTATGGCTTTGCAAGGGGACTATTTTGAAGGGGACACTGTAAATGTATTTAAATAAAGTACTTTCTCTTTAAATGAACCAATATCAGAACTTTTTGATCACACCTTGTAAATATCTTAATTTAAAAAAATCCCGTTAACTTTTCCAATTAAGCATTTGCATTCCGATATGAATTAAACTCTTATATAATCCAACACTTTTAAAGTTCTGATTGGGACCACTAAACTGACTGGTAGCATGCTGTTTGTCATGATATTAAATGTGAATGTGTGTGTTGAATTGATAAAGCTGCTGATGGTGATGAAAGAAATAGAAATTTCCAAGTTGATGTTTGCTCATTGTTTAAAACTGGAAATGCAGGGTGTTTCTAAACTATCTCCTGTATTATACATGTTTATTACTCAAAAACTATTACAAATTTTAGCGTCTTTTTTTTTTATTCACAAAGAAAAACTCAAAAAGTTTCTTAGCATGCCTTAATAAATTTCAAGGTGACCCCCCCATTTATGGCGTGAAGGATGTCAAAGCGAAACTCGATTTCCTCCCATGTTCGGGATAGAATTTCGGGGGTGATTTCACCGATTGTTTCAATTATTCTGTTCTTAAGAGTTTCAATGTCATCAATGTTGGTCTTGTACACTCTGACTTTCACATATCCCCAGAAGAAAAAATCCATAAGGTCCACATCGGGTGAATGTGGGGGCCAAGGGATTAGTCCTGGAAAGTTCTTATCAAGGCACTGCCTAACTTGCAGGCCCCAGTGAGGAGATGCTCCATCTTGGTGGTAGACTATGTTGGGCTGCAGTTCTTCCACCTGTGGATTACGTAGTTCTCCAGCATATCTAGGTAGGTTGCAGCGGTAATGGTGTCTTCAGCGAAAAAGCAAGGTCCGATTACTCGAACATGCATTAAACCGCACCAAACATTAAAAACATTAACCTTTGGGCTGTCCCATATATGCTCCCTTAGAACGTGGAGGTTTTGTGAGCCCCAAATGCAGCAGTTGTGTCAATTTACTGCTCCAGAAGTATGGAATATTGCCTCATCAGAAAACAAAATGTTCTCAAGGAAGGTGGGATCATTGTCGATTTTTTGGAGCATATCCTCAGCAAACTTCTTGCGCTTCGGTCGGTCATCTGGCTTCAGTTCATGCATCATCTGGATTTTGTAGGGTGTAAAACGAAGGCTTCAGTTCATGCATCACTATTTTATATATGGATGTCATTGGCATATCCAGTTGACGAGCCGCTTGGCGAAGTGATTTACGGGGACTATGATCGAATGCCTCCCTGACCTTTTCTACTCTGTGGTGTCGCTGGAGGTCTATCAGCACCCTTTTTGTGTAAATGGCTGCTTGTGTTTAAAAATTTTTCATGCTATAGCTTAATTGACTTATGATTTGGAGGAACCTTTTTAAACTTTGTTTTGAACATTCTCTGAACTGTAATCATAGAGTTAAATTCCAGAAGCCATAACACGCATTGAGCTTTTTCTTGAACACTCGCCATTGTTTACTGCGTTTTGCAGTAAATGGAACAACGTGCCAACAATCATACCATGCGCCAACCGTGTGTTTCGTTATCAACTCATGCGAGGCTAAGAAACTTTTTGAGTTTTTATTTGTGAATAAAAAAAAATAATCACTTTAAAATCTGTAATAGTTTTTGAGTAATAAACATGTATAATACGAGAATAATTTAGAAACACCCTGTACATTTGTTATGTAGACATATGACATACATCTCATTTAATGTCTTTAAATACTTGAGTTTTATTAATAATAAGGATGTTGACGACTTGCCAACACTCAATCTCATATTTGGGAAGTAGATATATCCAGGCATTTAAAAAAAACTTTGTCTCATAGGCAATAGCTTCAGCAATTTCCAAGATACTGATCTGATGAAAGCTTGAGATGTCCTCTACCAAATAGCGTTTAATTTTTCTATGTAGTTAACTACCTGCCTGCACATTGCACTAATGTTGAACAAGTTTTTTTCATTCCATTAGCAACTGTTGCCTACATGTATTCTGCTGCTTTCACCTCCTCTTCATTGGTGTAATCCTTCAGATGTTACGGATGTCCAATGTGGGGCTGTTCATCCAGGCTTGTTATTCCTAGATTGCTAAAATGGCCTTTCACACTATAGGCCTGCCTTCTGACAATACTCACATTTACATGTGTTGCTATAGACAACACTCAACCTTGATGAATGTCTATGGGTACACAACTCTCTCTGATAAAAAATTCAATCACACCATATTGTCTCAAGGATGTCCATGCACGTTGCCATTTTTTTCCATGCACGTTACCATTTTATTCTGCACATGCATGATGATGTTGTAGATGGATGCCATCAGTTGTTGTGATAGTCAATGAATAAGGGCTTTCCTTTCATGACAGTTTTATGCCTATATCTTGCAAACGTCTGAGCCTATCCCATAGGAGAAAAAGCTTTTCAAAACCCCCTTGTATCATGGTCATCAAAAATATGGTATAACCTAGTATTCTGTCCCTATGGAGGTAGAATCAGTGTTACAGATATAGTTATCAAACTGAAAACATAAAAGCAAATATAGAAGTTTATCATCAAGAACTCATGAAGATTATGCTGGCAAGGTTGTTTTTTTTTTTTTTTGTTTTTTTTTTGGTTGAAATATATTTATTAAAGTAGCGTAGATACAAACACCCATTCCCCAAGGTGAGACTTGAACCCATAGCCTGGTGATCCAGAATAATGATCTTCAAATACACACTGCAGATTGATGCACTGCCAAGGGTTTGTTTAACTTTATCAAAAATAGTTATAAAAAAAACCCAAAATAAAAACCATCAATTTGACAGCAGCGTGATGAAAAATGTAAATTAATTTTTATTTATTTTCTCTATCAATCTAATACTTAATGAGTTTTCTTAATATTTGGTTCTATACCATCACTGAAAAAATGAGTAACTCAATGAATATAATTTTCTATAATAGAATATAATTATAGATACTTTGAGTTTGTACATACAAAGACCACTGCTGATAATTTGATGGTACAGAATTTGAATCTCTGCATGACTTGTATAAAAAAAAAAACCTCTCATAATTTATGACAATACCGGGGGCTTTTGTTTCACTATTTATTTTATCCAGATATGATATTTATTAGGGTTTCGGTTTCTCTTAGAAACACAGTTGATCTGAATGGATTAAATTAGTTTTGTAATGACTCCATGTCAGGGACTAAGAATTTTTAAAATAGAACAAGAATTAGCTCGACTCTGAAATATATAAGATGAATCAGGTGAAGAAAGTGGCAACAATATATCAGCAGAAATTGAAAGAATTTAAGATATAGACTAGGTTCCTGAACAGCCCTACTCTTCATCCAAGGATTCAGATGTATAGAATTACTGACCACATCTTATAATGTCCAGGAAAAAAGGTGTATTTGAAAGAAAAAAAAAAAGGTGTAATTTAACTACAAAGACTGCGAAGTTAATATTAAACTGAAAAAAAATCTTACTTCCGAGATTCTTACTAATGTATCAAGAATGAAAAAAGAAAACAAAAAAAAAACAAAAATACTATTGTTTGTTTTAAGTTTTAACTGAAAATCTGAATAAAGTTAGATGTTTGCAAATTCATACATATATTACTTTTTATTTCTATTTTTTCTATTTTTTGTCTTTTTTTTATTTTATATTTTATCAGATCAGAATGCTTGCCTTCAAATTGATGGCCATGGCCTATGTTGATATGACACAACACTTGTCCCTTGTAGCATTAAATACTATTTATATTTTATAATATGTAGTAATGATTTTTTTTTTTAATATTATTTTTCCTGTATATTTCAGAAATTATGTTAATTCTTTCAGTAAATAATTACACTGACTTGTTTATAAATTTAAAAAATTTTAATAAATAAATAAATCTGACCATAGTTGAAAAAGTTTCCAGAATGATAATGAAAACAAAAGAAATCCAATTCAAACTATATTTTATTTTTCGGCATATAAAATATGCTCGAAGCTCATTTAGTTAAATATTTTTCCAGTGTCTCGATTCCCACCTAGTGAAAAGGACTCTTTCTCTTTTACCAAAATAATCATCTACAGAATTTTGAGAACAGGTGAAAATCTAATGCCCGCATTCACCAACAACAGCTTAACTCACTCTTTTGCAAGTCAGGGAAAGTTCAAGTTCATTTGAACCCGATTGCTATTCACCAACATTTCAAGGCGGCAGTTTGGCTAATAGTCCAGGAGCCAGTGACACTGTTTTTTGAAACATTTGTTCAACAATAGTTTTTTTGTGTGTGGCATATTAACGCTTTATTAACATAAAATCAACTCCTGTTGATGCACCAGCAGGACAATGCTTGTAAGCAGATTATTAATTTAAAATTATGTTTAAAAAAAATTGGTAAATGCTACAAATGTTCAAAGCTGAAATTTTACCGAATGTTTATTGACAATCCATTAAGGAAAAAAAAAAAAAAACACTTCCTGCTATCTCTATTGTAGAACGATATACTCCTGCCATCGATGTAATTTTGTGAAAAAAAAAATAAATAAATAAATTGACTTAAATGTTCAGAGCCAAAATTTTTTTTACCATTAATTTGATCACTAAGATAAGTGAAAACACTTATGCTGCACAAGTGCAACTGTTCATTTAAATGTTTTGAATAATATGAAGAGTCTACTTGTACCATAATTTTCAAAATATTTTGGAAGATGTACATTACAACTAATAAAATGCACAACTGAATAAAAACACATTATTCATATATGCTGTTTGAGAGCACCTGTACATTTCACATATGATTTTAGGTGGATAGGACAAAGTAAGGTCCAGTTGCATGGTCAGCAAGGTTGCGTGATATGACACCTCTGAACTTCTTTTTCTAGAACATTTCCACAACATAATTGACTATTGTCCAGATGTGAAGTACCCAGTAAAGTGGGCTAAACAAACATTTTTTGCCAATGAATTGAGTGTCAGAAATGCTTCCTTGTAAATGAACATGGTGCTTGGATGAGTAGAGAAAGCAACAGACATTCTTCAGTTAAACTGATAAATAAATACGGTATATGAAATTATATGGAGGGGAAGAAAAAAAAAATAACAAAAAAAAAAAAACGGACTGGCAAAATAAATTTTTTTTAGTTTGTTTTATTTTTTTAAGTTATAAAATTTTTGTCGTCCACTTGGCTATTGTCCAGTTTTACTGTTGCCCACTTGGTTGACCAGTGCCTAGTTGAACTCGTCCAGTTGACATGTTCTCCACTATACATATCCTACAGTAATGCAACGAACAGTACACAGATGTAGGAAAAGTGATCTTTCGTTTTATTTAATATCTTGTTGGACCTCTCAAGGCTGAAATTATGTCAGCCACCCTTATGGGCATACTTTCTACAAAGTTCTGATAAACACCTTTTTGAATTTGGGATCATTTTTGCTGCAAGAATCTAGCCATGTCAGCAGTGGATTTCGGATTTGGCTCCCTGGCCCTCACTTGATGTTTCAACTCGTCCTATAAATATTTGATTGGATTAAGGTCAGGACCCTGAGTGGGCCAAGGAAGGTGATTAACATTCATGATTCATGTCTGTGTCACGTAGTGACAGAAGCTGAACATGACATGATCTATTATCTTCCTGAAAGTAACAATCTTTGTTTTCAAAAAATTCCCACACAATAGGAAGCGCCTGATTGTCTAAAATATCTTTATAGACTTCAGAGTTCAAAATATCTTCAACCACAGGCCTTGCTATGAAAAACACCCCCATACAATGACTTAACCACCACCAAACTTTACGATTAGAACGATGCACTCAAGTAAAAAGCACTCTCCCTTGGCATTAGCTATACTTAAATATGTCCATCCGACTGGAACACAGTGTAGCGTGATTCAACACTCCGTAAATGTTTTTCCACTCTTCGACATTCCAATGTTGGCGGTCCAAACACCACTGGAGTCTGACAGCCTTGTTTTTTGGGTGCAGATACACATCCATAAATGCTGAGTGCATGCAGTTTCCTCTACAAAGTGCTGTAATGCATACCAACTCCTTATGGTCTGTTGGAACTCCTTGTTGATGACTTGGGGTGATTTCTTGTGATTTGTGATTTTTATGAACCCTGTGCTTCAACACCCATTAGCATCGCGTGAGTTTTGGAGATCATCCGGCTTGAGGCATGTATGTTTAATTTCTTCACAATGGAACAAAGCTGTGATATTTTTCCTGAAAATTCACAAATAGACATACCCTGAATTGTGGCAGTCGATTATTATTCCTCTCTCAGAGTCACTAAGTTCCCTTAGTTTAGCCATTCTTCACCTACGTCAACATTACACAAGCATGTTACCCTACTAAAGTGTGTGTATGGGTTTCAATATGCAAATCAGATTACATGTAAATGAGATGTCTGTTCCATTATTGTAGGGTAGTATACAGGGCTTGGACAAAATGTGAACACCCGCTCAAAATAGAATCATCGAAATAATCGTGATGTTTGAGAAAGCTCATAGAAATGTGCATGTTTCGGGTATTAAAATCAGTTCTCTACCTCTCCTATGTTACATTTCAGTATATTACAAGTTGTGTTCAGTTGTAGTTTGCAATAAGTGCTTCCTAAAATGTGTGACCTCACAAACTTTGCTAGGGGGGAGAACATTAGTGCCTGTTTAGCATGTGCTTCCATGCCCTGAACAGCGATATTGTTGAACATTGCAAGAGTAACAGTCTCCAATGTGATTAGTGCTTACCAAAAACACAGTAAGACGTCATCGGCAAAAAAGAATAGTGGGCAGAAAACAATACTGAATTATACGGACCGTCGGGCACTAACAAGGATTGTGTCGAAACGGCCAAAAACTACTGCAGCAAAAGTGACCGCAGAACTTAATACCCACCTTAAACACCCAATTTCGGTAAATACAGTTCACTGAGAGCTTCACTAAGAGCTGGAATTCAAAAACCTTTCATCACAGAGACCAATGCTAAACCCCATGTCAGTTGGTATAAGGTGCGTTACAAAAATATAAAAACACCACTGATTTGCTAGATAACATTTATTCAAAGCATAATTTTTGTTTGGAAAAATGATAACTGCTATGTCACATGTCTAACATAAGAAAAACAAATAAACAAATGCATCGATTTCGTTTTGCATGTACATAAATAAATAACTTATAAAAGACTACGGTTACTCCCGTTGCAAAATTATAAGAACACCCCTCTCAGTACCCGATAAAGTCTCCTTTGTGGAGTGCTAACTTGAATAGCCATGTAGGCAGGCTATCTACTAGTTTATGCAGTACACTCTCATTGATTTCCTCCCAGGCAGCAATGATGAACGTCTTCAGGTCTGCAATATTGCTAAACTGTCTTCCATTTTCGTATACATGCCTACAGAGAATACCCCACATGTTTTCCATAGGATTAATGTCTGGAGAACAAGCAGGTCAGTCCATCATATGTACACCGTTGTCTAAAAACCATTCCCAAGTCGATTTTGCCATGTGTATGGAAGCATTGTCTTGTTGAAAGGTCCAAAAAGGTCTTCCAATTCGTTCCCTAAATGGCAACAAGTGTTCATCAAGCAGTTCCTGGTAATCTCTGGGATTCATTCGCCCAGTGGGAAAAGCAAGTTTTGTTTTGCCATTATAGCCAAACCCACCCCAAACCATCACTGAGCCACCTCCTTGTTGTCTGTTTGAAAAGAATTGTTCCGGCTCTCTCACGTCATGCTAGTAGCAGGAAAATCCGTCCGGTCCATCTAAATTAAATTTTTTTTTTATCGCTGAACACAACTTGACGCCACTGGTTGCCCCAGTTGACATGTTCCCTTGCCCAGTTCAGCCTCTTGTTCTTGTGGTGTGCTTGAAGTCGTGGTTGCACTTTCCTCTTTCTGTAATGAAGGTTGGTTGTCCGACGGATGGCACGGGGCAGTGTGGACTTGTGAACTTGTATGTTTGGATCACTGGCTAACTTCTGTAGTAACGTTCCACCCGCCTTCAGCTTGCGAGTAATGTTGCACAGCTCCCTGGGGTTGATCTTCCGTGGTTGCCCTATTGCCTTCTTCGTATTGTACAGCTTACCAAACTTTAGAAAATTTGACACCACTGTCACGGAGCATCTCAACTTTTTTGCAATTGCTCTCATCGACAATCCTTGATCTTTGTATGCTGTAATTTGTCCTCTTTCATGTTCTGTTAAGGCTTTTTTGCGAGCCATGACGAATTGCTAATTGTTTCTTTAACAGTATTTTTTACAAGAAAAACCTTCCAAGCAGGATGTTTTAAATATCCATGACACATTCTGAGTTTAAATATATAAATCCAGAACATGTACACTCAATTCGAGAGGGGTGTTCTTATAATTTTGCAACGGGAGTAACCATAGTTTTTTATAAGTTAATTTTTTATGTACTTGCAATACGACATCGATGCATTTGTTTATTTGTTTTTCTTATGTTACACATGTGACATAGCAGTTATCATTTTTCCAAACAAAAATTATGTTTAGAATAAATGTTATCTAGCAAATCAGTGGTGTTATTTTTTGCAACACACCTTAAAGACCATAAAGCCTGGACACCCGATGACTAGAAAAAAGAGTCTGATGAATATGTCTGATGAATCATCCTTCACATTATTTCCGACATCAAGGTGAATTTATGTTTGGAGAAGCCCCAAAGAAGCCTACCGTCCAAATGGTCTCATTTCTACAGTAAAACACGGTAGCGGATTTGTAATGGTTTGGGGGGGGGGGGGCATTTCTTTATTATTCCGTTGGTCCAATGACTTCCCTTAGTGGCCGAATTACTGCTGACCGACACTGATCCATTTCAGGGTCCAGATTTTGTTCCCTAACAACAATGCCAGTTTTCAAGATAACAATGTTCACATTATTTTGTCCAATCCCTGTATGTACCCTAGCTGTTTGGTAAAAAAGTTTTTGACCATCCAGTATATTAATAAATTAAGACAAAATTGCAAAAATAGAGACAGGGATGTTTGAACTGTATAAGTAAAATGTACTACACGTACTTTTCCCTGAAATTAAATTTCAAATTAAATAAATTTATTTAATAACTAATGTTTTATGAAATGTACAGGAAAAAATGCTGACAATATTTGCATAATTTAGTGTAGACACGTTTAGATAGAACATTTCAGAAACTTTTCTATAATCATCCAGAATTATCAGAATATAATTACCAAATATAATTAGAGCATCTAAATATTTAAGCTTAAAAAATGAGTTTAGTTTTAATTTTTTTATTTTCAATCTGGTACTGGTTTTATTTCCAAACTAGCGTACTGTTAAAGCAACATTAATAAACATTATTATAAATTATTTATTTAATCAAACAATTGATGGCTGTTTTTGTTAATTTGTTGAAGCAATATGGCCTATAATGTCAAAGTGATTTAAGAGATTAGTAAGTCAATCAGCGTTCCTAAATGCCATTATTTTTCCTAG
This sequence comes from Rhysida immarginata, assembly GCA_023313115.1. Taxonomy (NCBI): domain Eukaryota; kingdom Metazoa; phylum Arthropoda; class Chilopoda; order Scolopendromorpha; family Scolopendridae; genus Rhysida; species Rhysida immarginata. The sequence continues at coordinate 501,856 of JAHWFO010006418.1, forward strand.
AAATGAAGCAAATACTAAGTGCTCCGTTTGGGATAGGGATAAAAAAAAATTCAAAAGCAATAAAGGTGCATCTTTTGCTAATGATAGTGCTTGTGGTGATGGCACCAAGTGTCAGACCTCAAAATAAGATGATGCTGTGCATAAGTGCATATCTTCAGCAAGTCAGTGTTAGATGTTTCTGGAAGTGATTATATAAATGTAATGCCACAACAAATTCCAGAACTATTACAATTGTAATATCACAATAAATTATACCATACACATGAACAATATGTTATTAGACAAATTCGGTAAGTCAGTTAACTGAGTTTGTCTGAGCTGCAAATGTTCGATAAGTTAAAAATGACGTCAAGCTGCAAATTCTGTAAGTCGTTTGAGTGGCACAGTCATGTTCGGTAACTCCTAGATCTGAGTTGGTCAGTTTAATTTTTGATAGCTGAGATATAGAAATAAAATAAATATTAAAAACAGTTAATAAAGTCACCCGATGTGGAGAAATACAAATATTGAAGAAGACGAAACACAGATGAAACGAGGTCTTGTGGAGCTGAGAAAGACGAAACACAAATGAAAAGAAGATCTTGTGAAGAAATATTACAGGAAAACACAAAAGAAACACAGTGAGCAGGAGAAGAAAATCTAGATGAAAGTCCGATGATCAGTAGCACGTTGATAATAAAATCTATATCAGCTCCACGAGACCTCATTTCATCTGTGTTTCGTCTTCTTCAATATTTGTATTTCTTCACATCGGGTGACTTTTTTAACTGTTTCTAATATTTATTTTATTTCTATTTTTTACATTAAAATGGAGTTATCATTTTTTAAATTAATTATACAGAATTCAACTCCTACTCTTATATAATTAGAATTATCATGTTTAGATTCAATGAATTTTCCATTGTTATCTCTGATTAAAGTATCAAACAACTTGTCACTACAACACTAAATGAACCTTGAATTCTCTTTAAGTACTGTGGGAATGGGACCTTTAAGAAAGTTTCTATTTTGTAAGCAACACATTTGATTTAGAAAAGTAAATTTGAATGAAGAAGATAGAAGCTTTACAATGCATTTTATTAGAGAAATGATTAATAGTCGGTTTTGCCTTTTATACCCGGCTTCTTCAGGCTGTGATGGTGATGATAACAGAAGCTGCTTTTTTATAAAAATTAATATAATGCTATTGTAAGCAATACATACATTATTTCAAATTTTTTTAAAAAAGCAATTCTATTATCATCATCATCATCATCATCATCATCATCATCATCATCATCACGCCTAAAGAAGCCGGGTATAAAAGGTGAAACCAGTTGTTAATCATTTCTTCAATAAAATGTATTGTAAAGCTTCTATCTTCTTCATTAATCGACACAATACAAGGACATTTCACAAATATAAAGTAAATTTGTATCAAATATTAAATTATAGCCGTGCACTGCATAATATAAAGACAAGAATACATTCTGAGAAATGCATTGTTACACATTTTGTCACGGAGTGAAAAACAATGTATTTACACAAGTATGATAATTCAAAATGAATGATACAAAAAGAAAACATATCAATGAATACTGTAAAGAATTTAATTTACAAAAACCAAAATAACAAGAAAGGTTAACTCTCCAAGTTTCATTTGGCAACAGTGGTTTGATTTGGTTTGTTTGGTATTAACGTCCTTTTCAACTGCTATGGCCATTTCAGGACAGCGTTATAGGGGCTGCAAATTTTGCCTCGCTAGGGTTCTTTAACGTGCAGCCGGCAAATGACTACACGGGACCAATGGCTTTACTTCCCTTCTGAAGGAAGTGCGTGATCTCAGGATTTCCCCCTGAAAAATCCTCGTCTTCCTCGGCCGGGGTTGAACCCGCGTACTCGGGCATCAGAGGTGATCACGCAAAGGTTGCCTTTCCAAAGAGGTGCTTACTAGAGACACTTTTATTAAAAGTGGTGACATCAGTCAAAGTAAAACTAATTGTATACTAGAATATGCAAAGATTCATCAGTAACCGCTATATTGAGATATTTCCGGAACAAATTTGCGAAAGAAACACTTCACTGTCACAACATTACAAGGTGGGTGAAATACTTTGAGACAAGCTACTTATGCAAGAGAAAAAAGTACAGGATCCTTAACTGTCAACAATGAAATAATGAGGAACATTCGTGCGACTTATTCACGAAGCCTGAGCAGGTCAATGTATTGTGACATAGTCACTTTTTAGTTTGTTATAATAATGATTTTTTTTGTATTGGGTTACAGTAGTCCTCCCATATAAAAGGGCTACATGACACTTTCGAGTGTCAATTTGGTGTATCCATTATGCTTACCCTAGTTATTGTTAGGACTAATACTCCGTTGCCGGACAAAAGCCCTATCTTGTTGTTGCGGGCAAAATCCCCTCGGTGAGAGGTTTTGACTTTTTGGTATACTTAGCCCTAATCGAGTGTTAGAAATCATTTGAATCTTATTATTGAATTGATTTACCTTTAATAATATTGTAATACCCTATTATACTTATGTATCTCCATGGCAAGAAGAAGTTTGTGCCTTTTGTAAATCTTTTAATAGAAGTTTTCTATTAAGTATATCGCACACGCGTCAAATCTAGCGTGCTGGCGATGACGTCACTTTGTGTCCGGATACAGAAGTGATCCGCTTGAAATCCGGAAATAAGAGTGAAAGTTTCACCCACGCCACCACTAGGGGGCAGCCCGACGCTTGCCCTGGATATACAGGGTGTAAATTTTAAGTTGACAAAGCAGAATAACTCGAAAAATAAGCTTCACACGAAAAAATGCGTAGAATCCAAAGTTGATTATTTTCGAGGGGGCATCTGCTGGTGCTAAAATTAGCCCACCCCCCCCCCGGCCCCTGGGGGTGGGGCGGGGGGCAACTTTAAAATTTCAAATGGGAACCCCTATTTTTTATTGCAGATTCAGGTCCTACATAAAAAACTACGTACATTTTGTCTGAAACATTTTTTTTATTTTTGGTAGATGGCGCTGTAATTCAAGAAAATCCATTTTCTCATTTTTGCGTGGAAATAACTAATTTATTATTCATTTCGATTCCTACATTGTTTTAACTACAATGTAATTTGAAGACATTTCGTCAACAAACAAATAACGTAAACATTGGCATTTTTTTCAGAATGTTTACATTTTAAATTCTGATCTTTAGAAGAAAAGATTGTAATTTTTCAACTGTTTTTGTGAGTGTACAACGCCGTATTGCTTTTGAATTTACATTATGAATTATCTTTCTGTGGAAGAAAAAATTGAGATGGTGTACATTTATGGAGAAAGTGGGAGAAATTTTGATAATGCAGTCGCGCTTTATGCTCAGCGTTTCCTGGCCAAACGCGATCACGGTCTTCTTTTGTTCGAGTTATTAAACAATTTACTGCGGAAGGTAGTGTGAACCAGAAAAAAAGAACCCGTGCAGCTACTGTTTGTGGAGAAAACAATCAAGTGTCAGTCCTAGCTGCTGTGGCTCATAATCCACATGCGAGCACAAGAGAAATATCAAGGCAATCAGGAATTTCACATATGAGTGTTTGGAAAATGCTGAAGCTCCACAAATTTCATCCATATCATGTATCTATGCATCAGGAACTACATGGCAATGACCACCAAAACCGTCTAACGTTTTGTCACTGGGCACTTCAGCAGATGCAAACAAACCAACATTTTTTTGCACGAGTTCTTTTCTCCGATGAGTCAACATTCACAAACCACGGGGAAGTTAATCGACATAACATGCATTACTGGAGTGAACAGAACCCACACTGGATTCGAGAAGTCAACCATCAGCGACCTTGGTCAATTAATGTTTGGTGTGGGATAATTGGCGATAAACTTATCGGTCCATATTTTATAGACGGTAATTTGAATGGCAACAAATATCGTAACCTACTTGAAAATGAACTACCAGATCTACTTGAAGACCTGAGTATTGAACTTCGACAACACATGTGGTTTCAACATGATGGTTGTCCAGCGCATTATTCATTAGTAGCGCGCGAAGTACTACATCGACTTTACCATGGTCGCTGGATCGGCAGGGAAGGTCCTGTGAATTGGCCAGCCAGATCGCCTGACCTTACATCGCCAGATTTTTTCTTATGGGGTTACCTCAAAGATATCGTTTATAAGGAAACGCCAACCACTCGCGAAAACATGATTCAAAGAATAAGAGATGCTTGCGCTGCAATTACACCAGACATGTTATCAAGATGTGTTCAGGAATTTACAAAACGAGTCAATAAATGCATCGAAGTTGGAGGTCATCAATTTGAACATTTAATTTCATAAAACGGCGAGATGCAAGGGATTTAAGGACAACAAGCAGGCCGAAAGTGAGAGGCGAGGGGACTCACTGGAAATACAAGCACCCCGAAATTCATTTACTTGCAAGTATTTGCAAATAAGAAAAAATAAAACGAAAACAATCGGTCCTTTTAAGGACCACCAAATCTTAAACGGGAATAACTTCATCTTTACACAGTCTTTTACTTTTTTACTCTGTTAGTTAATGAGTTCACTCGTTAGTACGTAGGATGTTCGGTTAGTTAGTTAGCTAATCAGTTGATTTGTTTGATAATTATAAAGTTGTGTGGCCTCATGACCACGAAACAAAACAAAATTATCCTAATCCGCGGCAAAAAATAATAAAATAATAACTTTGCGGCAAAATTTACGAAGTAAATAAGTATTTTTTATTTCTCCGTAACCATTTCCACGCAAAAATGAGAAAATGGATTTTCTTGAATTACAGCGCCATCTACCAAAAATAAAAAAAAATGTTTCAGACAAAATGTACGTAGTTTTTTATGTAGGACCTGAATCTGCAATAAAAAATAGGGGTTCCCATTTGAAATTTTAAAGTTGCCCCCCGCCCCACCCCCAGGGGCCGGGGGGGGTGGGCTAATTTTAGCACCAGCAGATGCCCCCTCGAAAATAATCAACTTTGGATTCTACGCATTTTTTCGTGTGAAGCTTATTTTTCGAGTTATTCTGCTTTGTCAACTTAAAATTTACACCCTGTATAAGGAGGTCAGAAGCAGCTATGAAAGATCATTCAAGATCCTGAGACGATGCTGATAGGACGTATTCGAGATGGAAGCCCAAGAAGACGATGATGCCGAAGCAGATGACTTTAGACCGGGAACATTTGTGTTCCACCCGGAATGGGTTCCTGTTGCATTGTTGATGTGAGCGGTGGTTAGGCCTAACCCTCTCTTGGAAAGAGAAAACCACGTGGTAATTTTGTATTGTTCCCTTTGTTTTGTTGTTATTTTCTGAGATGTAGAACATTAATTACTTTAGATTAATAACTTAATATCAAACTTTAGTATGGATGTTAAGATTTAAGAAATTTGGATTATGGATTGTAATTGTAGCGGGAATGGATTAACTGGAGATTTATGCTGTTATTAACGGGATCTTTAGATTGTGTCCTTTGTTTATGGAAGGGTTAGAAAGGTTTAGTATTATTTAGACAGCTGTTGATGCAATTTATTATTGTAGATTGTATAAATGTTAACTTTGGATTTTACGGGAGTTTATTGCCTTTATTAGTGGACCTTTAAGTTTATAATTTTATGTGATAGTTGTTTGAAGGGTTATACTTATTATCTATTTGATATATGTTTGTATAAATCCCTTTGATTTATTATTATTATTTATGGATTATAAATTCAATGTGACTGTAGAACAGCTAATTTATGGAGAAAGATGCCTAAGTTATTTATTTTGCTTGTTATATGGATTAGCTAAGTTGATTATTCATTTGATTGTTGGATTTAACAATGTTCTTGACGTTTAGAGGTGTTAATGAACTGTGGGAGTTAGATTATATACTTTGATCGGATTGTTAGTAGGGCATTTGCTGCGATAGCAATACTAGCACATAGAGTAGCTAAACAGTCATCTTATTATGGGAAAGTTTGGGTTTGTAGAATTTGTGCATTCTTGGTACTGGTGTTGTGTAGGGGCTTTTGTCTTGTGGTTCGTTGGCAGTGGATGTGTTTGACCAGCTATTGGATGGCTAGTCCCGTTGGTTCGGACTGGATTTCGGGGTTTGTGATAGCCCGCCGGTGTAGGATCCGGTAAGTTGGCTTTGGTTTCCCACTGTAGCGACCATCCCCTTGCGTCTATATGTTACATGACGGGAGGTTCATGTTTATGACCAGTTTGCACGATGTGGTTATTAAGTCCCTAGTTTAGGTTTGACTTTATTGGTGTGTGTAGTAATTGGGAGAATCTTGTTTAGTTATGTGCTGGTTTGTTTTATCATTTGTTATGCCTCTACTGTGCTCTTGTTTTAATTTGTTTTAGAGTTGTTATATTCTTGATTGGATATATTTGTAAGGCATTTATGTGTGATTATAATCGTAGTACCGTGGGTAACTAAACTGTTATCATGTATTGGGAAAGGGTTGGTGTTTCTTGTAGTGTGCATGCTAGGTACCTGTTTTGTGTAGCCTGGTGGGTGCGCGGTCTAGTGGCTTAGGTGGTAGAGTCTTGTTGGGGTTCGGGTTCTCTGTGATAGCCCGCTTGTGTAGGATCCGGTATGTTGGCTTTGGTTTCCCTTTGCACTGACCCACACTCTTGAGGTCTTTGGTAATACACGACTTGAGGTTCGTGTTGATGATCTGTATGCACATTTTGGGGTGACTTAGTCCCTATTTAAGGTTTGACAAGATGGCTAATACAACTAATTGGGAGTCTTTTGGTTTTGACTGGTACTATTATTACATGATCATAAATCTGTCACTGCTTTGTTATTGCTGATTGCAGTAGTTTGATATTCTCTGCTTATTTACTACTTGATATTCTTGTTATTTGTATTTATCTTGCTTATAATTGTAAATAAACCTACTTTATGCATATCATTTTCGTCCCAACCCTTTTATTACTTTAGTTGGCACCCTTTTTAGGAAGGACTGCTGACAAGGTGTAGTCTAGTCTAAGTTGACTGTTTATGATGTACACCACCGTATATTGCCAGAAGAGAAGTATAATTGCTCCAAGCAACAGTGTGGCATGTGTTAAGGAAGCATCCGTATTTCAACCTTACAAATTTCACATGCTAAAAAATTACCAACAAACCAAAATGGAGAGAGTTCTACATGGATTTGCAAGCACAGATGGAGGGCAATGGTTTCACAGACTTGCGTTCACTGAAGAAGCCACATTTCACTTATGTAGCAAAGTGATCAGGCACGGAAAAATCCGCATGCCATGCTGGAATACGAGTGCGATTCACTGAAAATAAACGTTTTCTGCACCATAATCAACCACATTGTGTTTGGGCCTTTTTCACAGATTCCACTGTTACAGGGTTCACCTATTTCAGCATGGTGCCAGGGCGGTTGTTGTCGCAGTTGGAAGAAGAGGAACCTGACTTCATTTGCAGCCATGTGATGGGGGTAACGTCACATTAGCAAAAATACATATCCGGTTACCTCAACCAGCATCTAAGAGAATACTGTATTGCCCGTGCTGAGTTGAATGATTTGCCCTTGATGTTATGGTCCTCCGATCACACAACCTAATATCTTGCAATTTTTTTCCTTTGGGGGTATGTGAGGAATAAGGTGTTTGTACCCCAAGTTCCACAAAACATAGAGCAGTTAAAGCAGAGGATAGGCCATTTCAATTGATCAGGCTTTGCTAGCATATTGGCAAGAACTGGACTATCGTCAAGACATCTGCGCAGTGTTCTCCCCAGAAAATTTCATCAGGTGGATGGAAGGATAAAATAGCCAGGCGGACAAAGATTAAAAACAAGTAAAATATTATACAGTTGTGTGCAGTTTTTCGTATATTCAGCCGGTCGTTCACTAAAATCAGCCGGGCGGCGCGCCCGTTCAAATGGGCCTGGGGAGAACCCTGCTGCATATAACAAAGGGTGCCTACATTGAACATCAGTGAATGTCCGTAGAAATTTGGAGAGTTAACCTTTCATGTTGTTTAAGTTTTTGTGAAATATATTCATTATAGCAGTTGTTGATATGTTTTCTTTTTTGTACCATTCTTTATGAATTATGCTGTATAAACATAGATATTTTAACTTAGGCTAAACAGTAAAGCCTAAGTTATTGCTAAGGTTTATAACACTGCTATCTGCCTAATGCAACATATTCTTTTCCAGTAACCTTTTTTTTTTAATTAGTAGAAAACGATCTAAAATAATTCATGGGTTTTTATTCTTGCTATCAATTTTCAAGTACTGTACTTAATTTTATGTGCTGTAGTACTATAAGATGCTGGCACCACCATCAGTTTATTGCAACTAGCAATACCATGAACACGTGAAAAACAGGATGCACTACAACATTAGAAAGTTTATCGTGAAACTTGTCAATCAGGATTTATCAGCTCGCTTATACCTTATGTATAGTGTCAGTCATAGCCTGAAATATCAACATTCAGCACAGACGGTACTGCATACATTACTATTGGATTCACAATGCTTTTCTTTTATCCCTACCCAAAAGGGGGAAAGTAAATAATGTTAATGTAGACTTGGTTATCTAGCTTTAATGTTTAGACTCCATTCATTTAGTTCGAATGCTGTGGTGGAAATTTCACTACATTTTTAAAAGCTTCAAGTACTTTCCTGGAGTGCAAGCAAGAGTAGCACTATATTAGTTGCTTTTCAAAAAGGAAATTTTACTCCCTATGGTTTTTATTATGTAATTTACCTAAATTTTCTTTGCTTATCTGAATTTTTTTCAGTGTATCTAGATAGCTGTAACCTGAAAGAAAATTAATCCTTTAAAAAATGCTTTCTTTAAAATCATATGAATTTAATGAATGTGTGTGATAACATATACAGACCCCTATTTATTTCAATTGTAAATGTATAAGGTTATCGCAGCAAAATTTCCTCAACTCACAGGGCTTTGGTGGCCATTCTATTGGCACAAATGATGAAAACTCTTCGAAACACAATGAAGATGATGTGCTCGCATTTTATTAAATGAATAAAAAGTGGTACAAAAGATCGCCAATAGATGGCACTCAATTTTCAACAAGACTGCAATCTCACCAATGCATGGGTACTCAACCACTAGTTTTCAAGAGCTTGGCCTCCTCACTCACATGAACTCGCCCCATGTAACTTCTGATTAACAGGTTTCTCAAAAGATTCTGCGTTACCACAAACTGTAACCTGGGGCGCGTTCCTCGACATTGTCCTAAAACGAAACGATCTGACGTCTTCGTTACTCGCTGGCTGTGATAGCATTGTTGAATCTGCAAACGAAGATAGCAGTCATCCGTTCGTCTTGAAAACGAACGCATGAATCTTCCAACTGATTTCATCATATTTTATTAAGTCAAAGCCACATTTCTTTACAAAAGAGATTGTCAAAATAAAAATTTAATCTAAAACATAAAAATGCCTGCAGCAATTATTTATTTATGCTACTTTACAGTGTTTAGACTATAAAATATTTATGTATAAAAGCAATAATTTGTAATAAAAATTTATTAACCTCAACACGAATTAGTTCCTGAATTGTAGATATTCATTTATAGTTTTCTTATACACAAATTGAAGTTTTGAAATACCTTCCAATTTTTAAGAGTTCCTTTGTTTTTTTTTTTGTTTTTTTTTTTGTTCCTTCCGCCAGTGTTTTATAGCCTAGGTAATTATTATTAAGTTAATAAAGTTTAATTACTAATTATTATAAAATATTTAACCAAGCAAATTGTCACAAAGCCAATATAAATATTTTAGATTTAGTGATTCAATTATTTCAAGAAATAAATTCCGAAAGTGTTTGTGTGAAATAAAATATGGCGATAATGTGTATTGATATAAGAATTTTATTTAACAAATTTATTTCATCCACACTTTACATTTTATGCAGCTTTTTGCGACTGCATTTTCCAAAATGCAACTTACAGAATTCAAAATGTATTTTGCAGAAATAAAATTCATTCTATCGAATTAAAAATGCATTTTGCAGAATAAAAAATCTAACTTGCAAAAAAATAAAAAGTGTATATTCCGACATTAAAATTCAGGTTGTAAAATTCACAAATTTTTGCGAATTCTTAAATGGATTCTTCAGATTTAAAAATGCTGTTTGCAAAATTAAAAATGCAACTTGTGAAATAAAACATGTATTTTGCAAAGTACAACATGTATTTTCAAACTAAAACAAGAAGTTAATCCTCGCGAGGAAGATATATGAAAGTGGTGGAAGCCCTGAGATCATCTATTTTTACCCTTTTATCTCACTTTTTAACCCCCATTCCCAATGTTTTAAATTGAAAAATTGATTTTCTTGAACGTAGTATTTAGAAAGTGTAAAAGAGCTCTTATCTTCTTTTGTTTCTCATAATTTACGATCGAATGATATATGACATGCCATATGTTGCCATAGTTCTAAAGACCAAGTAACTGCCACCCCCACAATTCCCATCCCATTGGGACAATTTGGCCCAAACTTCATAGTAATGTTGATCTTGCTTAGAGGAATCTACATACTGAATTTCACTCCTTTATATGCATAAATACGCGTAGACCTTTTGGTTCCCTCTAATTTCCGACCCCAGTGGGCCAATCAAAACCAAACTAAATAGTGTATGTGCGCATGGCCACAGTAAGCTACATTCCAAATTTCAACCTTTTACCTCAAAAAATGCGGAAATAATAAACGAAGGGGACGGACGGATGGACAAACATTGTGAAAACAATAAGTAGCTTCATTCTTCCGCCACGTAATAATGTAATTTGCAATAAAATATTTGCGGAATTAAAATAAAAAAAATTTTCAAAATTAAAAAAAAACTGTATTTTGCGAAATAAAAAAAAAATTCAAATTCAATTAAGCAAAAATGAGCTATTAAAAGGGGGTAAAAAATGGACAAAAAGAATAAAAAGTTGGTAAGGATACTTCTTACTCATTTTTTAATCCCCACATCATTTTTTTAATTAAGGATGTTACTTATCCTCGACGGTTCACCTCCTCGACTTTTTAAGCTTCTACTTTAGTCCCTTTTTTATCCCATTTTTAATTTTGCTTTAAAAGGCCAATTTCCTTAAATGAAGGGAATATACATTGGAAATAAAAAAAAGGAGATAGAAATGGACAGAGAAAAATGTAAAATAAAATGTGGGATTAATAGTGGGAGATAAAAATTATGATAAAAAGCGAGGTTAAATAGTAGAAGAGAACAAATGGGGCCAAAAAAGTGGGTACTTGCTTTGGAAATAAAAATGAGTTAAAACTTGAGACTAATTGTTAGGGATAAAATTGAGGGTAAACAACGGGGTAAAAACTGTGATCATAAAATGGAAATTAACAAAATGGGGTAAGAATTATTCCTCCCAATTTCTTATTCTTTCTATACACAATTCCCCCCTTCAATCTTAGGATTTGAAAATTCCACAGGTAGGTCTTTTTATTTTGGAAAATATGTTTTGTTTCACAAGCTGCATTTTTAATTCTGCAAACTGCATTTTTTTTATTTTAGAAAATTCATTTAAGAATTCGTAAAAAGATAATTCACAAGCTGAATTTAAATGTCAGAACCTACATTTTTTAATTGGCAAAATTATTCTAAAAAATGCATTTTTTAAGTCTGCAAAATGCATTATTAATTTGCAAACAGCATTTTTAAATTTGAGGAATTCCTTTCAGAATTCGCAAAAAATTGTATTTTACAACCTGAATTTTAATGTCGGAATATACATTTTTTATTTTTTTTGCAAATTACATTTTTTAATTCTGCAAAATGCATTTTTAATTCGATAGAATGAATTTTATTTCTGCAAAATACATTTTTAATTCTTTAAGTTGCATTTTGAAAAATAAAAATACAGTCGCAAAAAGCTGCATAAAATGTAAAGTGTAGATGAAATAAATTTGTTAAATAAAATTCATATATCAATACACACTATCGCTTTATTTTATTTCACACAGAACACTTTTGGAAATTATTTCTTGAAATAATTGAATCGCTAAATCTAAAATATTTATATTGCCTTTGTGACAATTTGCTTGGTTAAATATTTTATAATAATTAGTAATTAAACTTTATTCACTCAACAAAAATTGCCTATAAAACACTGGCAGAAGGAATAAAAAAAAAAAACCCAACAAAAAACAAAACAATAGAACTTAAAAATTGGAAGGTATCAGATATTTCAAAACTTCAATTTATGAAAACTATAAATGAATATGTGCAATTCAGAAACTAATTTTTGTTGAGGTTAATAAAGTTTTATTACAAATTATTACTTTTATACGTTGTCCTTCCATAAATATTTTATAGTCTAAACACTGTAAAGTAGCAAAATATGAATAATTGCTGCAGGATTTATATGTTTTAGATTAAATTTTTATTTTGACAATCTCTTTCGAATAGAAACGTGGTCCTGTAAAGGGCCTTTACTTAATAAAAAACGATGAAATCAGTTGGAAGATTCATGCGTTAGTTTTCCATATGAACGGACGACTGCTGTCTTCGTTTGCAGATTCAACAATGCTATCAACGATGCAGACGTAATTATGACGTTTAATCGTTGCAACTTCACGAACACAGTCAGCGAGTATCGAAGATGAACGACAATGTCTCTGACGTCAGATCGTTTCGTTTTATTTCAATGTCGAGGAACGCGTCCCTGGTCAGAGCTGAAAGCATTTGAGAGCATATTGTAGGGATTAAAAGTTTACTGCATTCAGCTGTAGAAAACATGGTTTTGCACATCAAAAGCATTCTGGAAACACAAGAGGAGCAGAGTGAACATTTGTAGAACAATTCGTTGGGATGCAGTGCCACCTGTCGGTGACCTTTTGTACTAATTTCTGTTTATTAGGACCTTTAGCAAAACAGCTACTTAAAGAATGCATGTTTGATCTGTGCGTTTATCCAGCTGTCTGCTTTTTGCATGATAACTTGAAAACAGATTAACCTTTTCAAATTCTGTTTTCGACAATATCATCATCAAGGTCTTAGCTCAGCTGTACCAACTTTTTTTGGATTTTTTCATGGACCCCTTAAAGTCAATTGCATGTGCTCTATCAGTGACTGTTAAAAATATCAAGATATTGCATTTGATATAACAACTGATTTAAGTGAGGAATCAACAATGAATAAAATGATGCTTTCAGTTTACATTTTAAGGAGTCTTGAGGTGAACACGCAATGATTGCTTTGCTCAATAGCTTATGATACATTAATAATTGTACGAGATAAATCAATATATAAATCGCTAAATGAAATATCTTCAAATTGCTGCAATGTGAAATTGTGCTATGAATATCGGTCGTTGCAATGATCCTTTACTCAAGTGTTAGTGGCAGCACCACCACAAATATGATGCCAGTAGTCACGTTTTCATGCGGCGGTGAGTCATTCGAATCAAGTGGGTGAGATGCCATTTGTTAGCTGATTGTACATGTGATGAACAATGGGCCGTAATTCGATTTCTATGGGTGCAGTGAGTTCTTCTGTTGGATGACAATGATCGTCCACACGATGCCAATATCACTGTCTGGATTTGGCACCATCCGACTGTCACTTTTTCGGCCCACTGAAGAATCACCTGGCTGGTCACCGGTTACTTCCAACCACAACCTTCTTCGCTGTTGGCTTTGAGAGACTCGTGAAACACTGGGACAAGTGCCTATGTTCATGGAAATTACGTTGAAAAATAAACCAAATTTCATCAAGTAACTATTTCAGCTTTCATTTCTATGCCATTTTGCGACTTATATATCGAATGTGTCAAGCTAAAACACCTTCGTGGAATGTTTGCAAAATTTTATTTAATAAATGGTGAGCACATCATCTGCATTGTGTGATTTTTGAGTTTCATATCATTTGCATCAGTAGATCACCCTCCAGAGCCCTCTGAATCGAGGAAGTTTAATTTCAATAACCCTGTATTTCAAATTATTACAGAATGAACTAAATACACTTTGAAGATATGCTTTTTAAAATTTGTTACCAAAAGTATATCAATTTTTTTTGCTCTCATTTTTAAATTGTATTTAATACTAAAAATTTCATTAAAAAAAAGAAAAATATGAAAACTGATTTCTTCATTTTAACAATTTCTGATTATTTAAACATAAAAAATAGAAACAAAAAACATTAAAGAAATTTTTATTACAAGAAAGTTTTCCCCTATTCATTCCTTATAATTTATATCTTATTTGATTAAAATGAACTTATTCTTTTAAAATAAATTTTTCAAACAAAAAAAACAAAACCAAAGAACACAATACAGTAATAACAGAAATCATGATTTATTTTCAAATCATGCAATTTGTCATTAAAGTTTTATTGTCGATGACTTTCTGTAACTGAACAACTTTGGGGCCTAAAGGCTGATTCCCATATGTGCGGAGCCAGCAGGCTTTCCAGTTCTCAGGTTGTGGGTTCGAATCCAGCCATGGGTAAGGATGTATGTGTTTATTTCTGGAAGGTATTATAATAATAGTCTTGTGGAATCGTCTTAAGATTGTTTTAAGACATTAGTCATGTGTTAGAGTACAAAATGACCTAGAAATTGATGCACCCAAAAACCTAACAAGCAGCAACGTAAGTAATCATACATGCAATTGACTGGCAAGCTTGACTAATATCTCCTCGACATGAGTTTATCATGACCATCAGTTTCCAGGCATAAAACTAGCAATTACGATTTGAGACTACGCATGCGCAAAATGCAGCAAAAATCCTTGAATAAATACAGCACCTTGTTTATCAATAATTGGCAATAATGTCTTCACACACTACCATCATTTTTTTAAGTCTTATGCAAATAACAAAGTGACATCATTATAAAGTTCATCGAAAAGTATGTTGTTTTTTTTTAAATTTAGTATATTCTGTTGTATGTAAACAGAACTTGAGTTATTAAATGGCCATCTAGCATTAACTCATGTGTATTTTGTACAGCAACAGTTGGAGAAAGTAACAAACAGTAGCATATGGTGTCAGATAGCTTGCCATATGGCATGACTGTTGGCTGAGGAGAACTCCTTACATGCACCAAGCGTTGCCCAAATGCTTCATTTCAGCAAGCAATGATTCATCGTGAACACGTGGCTCAGCCATGAGTTCACGTGAATCATGCAACCATTCTACTGCTGTGCAGGAACCTCAAGATCAAGCAAATCTCAATAATTATTCTCTCATTCCCATGCCCTCTTTCTACTCAGAATCATGGAGAACCATTGATGAAGAAGAGCAACATCAGGAGACACTTGGCAATTATCAGGATGAGGGGGAAGAACAATAAGTAGGCTACACTCGTTAGCGACAAGTCAGTATTAAGCAATCAAGTAATCGTAATTGGAAGAGAACTATCTTAAAATGAGAGAAGTCCAGCAATACTAAATGCTGCTTTCCGCTCTCTAAACTGCATCAGGTTAGAGGACATAAGCAATAAGGAGCCGAAGTCAAGGATCTGTAGCCCGAGTGGATCTATATAATAAGGAGCACAGGCGGGTAAATATATCCCGTGATGATGAAGGTAATAGCCTTAAACTTGACATTAACCATTAAGAACTAAATGACCTGCCAGATAAGATTCATGACTGAAATATTTGCTATCTGTTTAAATTAAGAACAGTAACTTGTCAGAAGGAGAAAGAACTGTCTGTTTAAGAAGCTAAATTCCATTTCTGTATTATATAGTTTGAGTAATTTTAATTAAACCAGTTTAATAGCATTTTGTAAGTTTAGGTTGAGAATTTACTTATCCAATTCTATTTTTATTAAACATAGATACATGTAATTTTACTTGTGTTTTAAATCCTAATCTGCAATAACTTATTCATTAGAAATTGTTCAATTTTTCTATAATGATAATAAAATTTATTTATGTAGTTATGCAAGTATTCATTTGCAGCCATCACTGGTGATTTTATTTTACATGTTCCTTGGGTTCCCTTTTTATTTTTATTAACGTAAACAAACTTGGGATAGATTCATCCAAAAACCATGACACAACTCATTTTATTTTATTTGCCGCTTTGTCACAACTTCTGACAAGGGGCACTTTACAGAAGTGGCAGAAGTGGTATATTGTGGCATCTCATCGCACATATACCTAATAAAAAGGAGTGCAGAGACAGAATATCAACAAAATATAAGCAAGTAGCATCTTCTACCAGCATTGAATTCGGTAACTCAATAAATCTGATTTTCGAACTCACATTTTTTAAAAATAATCCCAGATAAGAAGGAGGGGAGTAGTTTTATTTTTACTGTGATAACATAATTGACATTACTACAGGAATATATCGTAATTTTCGGTATGTAATATGCACCCATGTATAATACGCACCCGTGTAGTATATGGAATTTTATGTACCTACGATAGCAATTCAGCAACTGGGAGTGCTCCGCCATATTTGTTCAAACACATAGTGCACTATGATCATCTGATTTTTAAAGGCTTTAGACTTTCTATTCCATAAAATGAAGAAATGAGAAGTATCAAAATAAATGATCATATAACAAAATTTATTCATTACATTTAAAATTCTATTATAACACAAATAAATTTATTTAAAATTCTTTAAAATCATAATTGTCTGTGTCTGAGCAAAATAATTCCATCATTTAAGTAAGCAATTCTTTGTCAGGCCTATTTACAGTTTCTTCCTCTTCCTTGTCTTCGATTCTTGTGATTGAATCATCCACAGGAGGGGTAATTCCTATGTTCACAAAAGCATTTCAAATTGTATTTTCCTGTACTCTCTGCCATGCAAAATATATTCACTTGAAAGATAATTTAAACTTTTATCTCGACATCTTTATAAAGATCGGTCGGTAGCAAACATCGATAAAAGTTTGGAATAATATCCTTGAACTTCCTTGACTGATCTCATTAAGACTGGTTGCTTTCAGGTATTGAATTTATTACTGTTAGCTCTAGTTAATGGCCGAGTAATTTTCCTTACTTTTTGAACTTATTATTACGGATTTCAAGCAGAATAACAGTCGCTAAATCATTGTGCAGATAGATATCTCAGCTTTGCAGCCATCTTGAAAAGCTGCTGGGAGACTTGGGATCTTACTGCTTAAGGAAACCAATATTCCAGGTTTTCTTAACAACAGTTTTAAATTTGACCTCGTTTTATTACCGGATTATTATATGCAATTTTAGGAAATTGAGAAAAAGTGAATGAACGTGCTGTAATGTATGTTAAATAATAGATAAACCTTTGTTTGAAATGCCCCACACCCAATCGTATTTTCCCTGGTTTTATTAACGGTGAACGGAATATTATAAGCAATTTTTTTTATAATATGTAGTAATGATTTTTTTAATTTTTATTTTATATAATATGCATATTATATACTGAAAATTACGGTACAAACACAGGAACATGTAACATCACCACTGAGAATTTTCATGATAGATCTGATAGTACCAATAAATATAAAAACATAAAAATACAGTTGAAGTCAAATGTAATAATAACATTTATTCATTTATATTTACTTAATCCATTGTGTGGTAAAATATTAAATAGAAAGTTCATAAGCCTTTTTAAAATTAAAACGAAATAAGTTGGGGGAGGGGGGGGGGGTTAAATGGCAAAGCCAAACTGGAGATATTCTTCAAATTTCAGGGCACTGTTTTCCTTAAATACATTCTACTTGACCACACTGTAATCTACTGCATCTACTGCAGTATGTTGTTGGCTCATGGAGATTAAGCAATGAGTTTATTTACACATCGACTTCAAGTCATTATGCAAAAATCTGACTAAACAGGGGGGTCATTATGCTTCCATACCCATTGTAATCTCATGGCTCTATCTGTTTCTGAGGGTGAAGGATTTTCTAAAAGGGTGGTTAGTTGTTAACACCAGGAATAGATGAGAAGGGAATATTACTCAATAGGAATTCATAGCTACAACTTCATGGTCACCTTTCTTTTTTTTTTTTTTTTTTTTTTTTTTTTTTAAGAAGTGACATTCATGCTGGTTTTCCAAACTCAGCTCAATATAGCCATAAAAAAAAGAAGTGAGGTTGCAACTATAAATTCCTATTCAGAGTCATATTCCTTTATTATATATTCCTGCTAATACTGATGCTCAGGGAAATACTGAAGATGGTCTCTTGGATTTTTGCAACAATGCTGTTACCAGCAGCTTAAGAGCTATACTTTGAAGATAACGTGAAGATGATTTGTAACTACAGTAAACTCCGTGTAATTTGAGTCCCCCAAATTCAAATTATCACTTACAACTGTGCACCAGAAAAATGGAATAAGTGGAGTCAGTTGTCAACGATCTGTATTCATTCCTCTGTAGCAAAAAACTATTTAAATATAATGCAAAATCTTTAAAAGATTCATAATCTACAGTCTTTTAGCTTAAAAAAAGTCACACAAACATAAAAATTAATTTTCAGTTTTTATTGAATAAATTATTTTTTGTTGACAAAATAATGGCATATGTCATTTTCTATGACAAAATAATGGAATATTGTTATCGTTACAATATTGGGAACAAAAAACAATTAAATAAGGTATATTGGCTTGATTTTAATTAATATCTTGTTGCACCACCCTGAGCATCGATAATTGCTTGAATATGACGTGGCATTGAGCTAACCAATTTCTTACAATGTTCCGGTGTAATTCTTTTCCATACTTGTAACGATTTCTCCTTTAGTTTAGCAACTGTCGTTGGTTTCTGCTTTTTAGCTTCATCCCACAGCTGTTCTATGGGGTTAAGATCGGGGGAATTCGGCAGCCAATTTAACACAGTAATATTGTTGAAGTTTAATCATGCTTTCACTGTTTTCGCTAATGACAAGGAGCATTATCATGCTGGTAGATGAAATGCCAATCCCCAAACAGTTCTTCAACGAATGGTATTAAAAAATACTCTAAAATCTCTTGATAAACTGCTTCGTTTACGGTGGTGTTAATAAATTCCAGTGATCCTACGCCATATGAACTCTTGCAACCCCCAGATGAGAACGGATGTTGGAAACTTAACTGATGATTTCATCGTGTTTGGAAGATATGCCTCTTGTTTTTTATGCCAAACACGGGTTCCCTGATCACCGTAGGTTACACAAAATTTAGATTCGTCACTAAAAATCACTTGAGACCAGTCATCTTCTGTCCAATGGGCATGTTCTTTGCACCATTTCAAGCGCACTTGCTTTTGCTTTTTAGAAAGCAGCAGTTTAATTTTAGGCACACAACATTCATAGGCCATTTCATGCAATCTTCTCAATGTTGTTCGGAGAGATACATTTACTCCTTTTTCTTTCCAAATGGTGTGAAAATATTTCGAGGTTTTGAAACGATTATCTTGGACGATCCTGTTTAGCAGTCTATCTTCACGCTTGCTCGTTACTCGTTTTCGACCAATTTGCAACGATTATTGCAAAGCCCAGATCCATTATTAAACTTTTTAAGCACTTTGGATACTGTAGACTGGTGGCATTGTAAAATTTTTCTTAAATCAGCTTGCGTTTTTCCTTCGTTTATTAAGGAAATTATTACTTTTTTTTATCAATCGACAAATCAGTTTTTGCAGCCATTTTTCTCTTAAACGGCGTCACAACTGTTGAAGAATCAATGGTTTGATTATGCAAATTATTTTAGCATTGTTCACATAATATTTTAAAGGTGGGTGGGCTTTGTAACAGACTATTCCATTATTTTATCACAAGAAATTATGTATACCATTTTTTTGTCAAAACGAAATAATTTTTTTCCAAAAACCTAGAAATAGCTTGTATATTTATATATGATTTTCTGCAAGTAAAACATTTATTACCTATAAATGTTTTACTTGCAGAAAATCATATATAAATATACAAGCTATTTCTAGGTTTTTGGAAAAAAATTATTTCGTTTAAACAATTTAGTGAAATAGAGGAATGAACACAGGAACGTTGATAATCAAGTCCACTATTCCATTATTTTGGCACGCAGTTGTATTTCGTATAAATTGCAAGGAACGTTGGATATCCTTTACATTTACTTTAAAATATTACTGCATAATTCGAATATTCTAATTCGAATCAATCATCAAGTACATTTCATACACACTAATGTATTTTTCATCGCCTAATTTGAACGTCATAGTTACTCCGAAAATAATTTGTGACTAATTCCCAGATTGATCTGAACAAGCACTGTGGTACTAAAAATATAATTGGCCGATTGCTCCTCTACTGGATTATCCAGTAGCCAATCCGCTTTCAAGATTTGGCACTAGCTTTCCATTGGTGCTTTAAGTATATATAAGCAGATAAATTAGGGGTTATACTCAGATCATAAGGACTCCAGCAGCACACACAAGGGTGACCAGGCGTAAATATTTTGAAGACTTCAAAATTGTAAGTAGCTTTCACTTTTTTTAGGTTTATCTTCTCTCTCAATTAACTTTGTTTTTCATTTCGATAGCTTAAAATCTTGCCAATGCGTAATTATTTTTTATTTTATTGAAACGCAAAATACTGTACAATTTACTACAATGTACAATGCACCATAGATTTATATAATTTGTAAGGAATTTTTTAGGTGGTTTTTGGGCTGCTGTGTATAAGTATGACCAATATCGTAAAATTCGAATTATCGCCCAAATCGAATTTTTTTGTTGGTCCGTTTGGATTCGAATTACACGGAATTTACTGTATAGCACAATTCATGAACTTAAATGACTAAATCTTCTATGTGTAAGGAATTATACATAGTGTGCCTTGAATATAAGCTGCTTTTTTTTTTCCAAAATGATCTTTGTGTAATGATCTCGAATTATTGTCTAATGTTTCTGATGAATATTTTTCTTTCAAAATTAATTTCTGAAATAAAATATTTTTTTATATAAAAAGTCAAAAGAAAAATTTCTCCCCTCAACATAAACATCTCTAATTTGGGGTTGTGGCTTATATTCAGTGCAGTATTGTGTGCCATGATTAAATATAAATTTCTGTTCATACCAACAATTTTGCTATCATCCAACCTTATGTATCGTTTCCATGACTCTGCTGATTTCTGACTTTCACTGTGTAGAGAAGAAAAAAAAAAATATTTGAGAAAAATGAAAACCAATTTTAATGGACTCTTGACAATATTAACAAGTATTTTTATAATTTGACCTAATTTATTAAATGAATTTTAGTATAATTTTTTACCCCAAAGAGGTGCTGTTACCTAAGAGTATCTTCAATTTCTGTAACAATGGGTTTAGGTTTATTTACAACTCGATTGACATCTTCATGCAAGCCTTGTAGTAAATACCGCAAAAATTCTTGGGCATCTTGTTGACTGTAATACAAATTAAGAATTACAGATATTATAAAGTAATGTATTAATTTATTATTATTATTATTATTATTATTATTATTCAGGGTTCACGCTTACTCGCAATTTACGCGTCAAATAGGCATTTTACTAAACACTGACTCATGATTTTTTGATCAACGAGTCAAAGTTGACTTGTTAAATTTGAATATCATCGGCCCATATTTTTCTCATCACATTTTAAACTCACTTCATTTTGTCACATGTGGTCTTGTTTACATTTCTAATTAAATATGGCAGCAACTATAGAGATTGTGGATGTATGTAAAAATATGGAAGTTAGAAAGAATCTAAATTTTGACTCGCATCTTCTGAAATTTGACTCGCAGTTTTCAAGGTTGGGAGTCAAATTGACTCGTAGATATTTTGTCCTAGTGCAAACCCTGATTATTATTATTATTATTATTATTATTATTATTATTATTATCATCATTTTTGGAAAGACCCTATTTGTATCGAGTCCAAAAGAAAATCCTAGAGGCAGAGTTAAAATAGTGCCAAGCCAAAGGTTCTCAAATTAATGTTACTAGGAGTATTAATATCTTGGTGTAGGAATTTCCTTACTATATGACATGTTTAAGATTGTGTCTTTTTGTATGCATATGTTTCTATATTTAATGTTGTCAGGCTTATGTGTCATGAGTCTAGAATAACTAGAAGGACGATGCAGCAGTGAGTGCAGAATAACCAGTGAAGGTTGCAGAAGAGCAATGGGAATGAGATATACAGTTTTGGACATTATATTTAAAAAATAATTCAAGAATGGTCTAAGAGGGTTTTACTCTAAGCCACACCTCAGGTGAATCTTCCAGACCCAAACCTTCTTCATTTACAGCAAAATAGACTTTCACGATGGCAAGTCATCCAACAAATCCAACAGTCTTTTTGGCAAAGATGGCATCAGGAATATTTGAATCAACTTCAACAACAACCAACTTAATTTATTGATGAAAAATACCAGGGAATCAAGGTTTAAATCTTATGCCCAAAACTGTACACTGTCAGCTCCCCACAAGAGTTTGATTAGGAGCCCTTGCTAAAAGTTACTTATAAGAATGCGCACTTGGTTTGTACATTTTTTCAGCCCTCCAAGTTTGCTTGATAACTTGAAAACGGATTAACCTTTTCAAATTCTGTTTTCGAAAATTTGTTCTTCAAAAAACAGCCACAGAAACGCTTGCAATGTTGTTCCAGGTGTTCGCCCACAGATGTACAGAAGTGGAAAGTGCAGTCTGTTGCGTGACAACATACGCCCACATACTGCGATCTGTGTACACAACTTCTTGGCCCAATGCCATGTAACTGTTATCGCACATCTGCCATACTCATCTGATCTAGCACCTGCAGACTTCTTTTTGTTCCCTTGCCTCAAGGGGGTCCTGAAGGGCACACATTTTGCAGATTTACCAGACATCCGACGATGTGTCACATCTGTTCTTCGATTGACTCCAAAAGAGGCCTTTGCTGACTCATTCCAGCAGCTTTATCAATGATGTCAAAAATGTGTTGTGTCCAACGGATGTTACTTTGAGGGTGAATAAAGGTGTTTTGTTTCCATGTTTTGTTTTATTTGTTTTACGCTTCCATTCACCGAATTTTTTAGAAGAACCTTGCATATAAAAATAATGAATATATCTATAAAAAATAATAAAATTACTATTTAAACTACTATGGGATGCTAAAACGAAGTAGTTTGATCTTTTTTTTTTTTTTTTTTTTTTTTTTTTTTTTGTTAGGTCGCACTCGCTTTTGGCTGCACTCCTGAATTTTTTTATTTTTTTGCTTTAGAGCCACGACTTATATTAAAAAAAAATACAGTAATATTCTAAATCAATATGATTGATCAATACCTAACATTAATGATTAGTGATATTATTGATATTCAAAAGAATTTTCTTAATCAGAAAATTGTATGTTATTGTGAGGTTTCCTTTAAGATTTGAATACAAGTAGATAGAATAAGGGGACTTTTGTGAGTTAAGCTATTTGTAAGTTAAGCACTGCATAGCTTAAGACCCCAGCCGTAGTTCAAATTATGCCACATCACACTTTAATAAAGTGATCTAATAATGAATTCAAACTTCTCCTGTACCTGTCAAAATTACTTTTCAGGCAAATTTAGATTCTTGGGAGATCTTTATTTTCAAGGCAAGTAATTTCAGGAATTATACAGAAACATTTTGATATAAAATATATCTTACCTGTAACCCATAAAGCGTGGAGCAAATTTCTGAATTTGGTTTTTGAAAGGTTGTGGGTTGACAGCAGCATCAGCATTTCCCTTCCATAATGAGTGCATCAAAGTAGCAAATGCTGAAATTTAATAAATCTGTTAGGTTATTGTTCTCTGTACAGTGCTTAAAAATAAAATGAATAGAGATTTTACAGTACAACATTGTAGGTTTTAAAACAACTAATTTTGACTTTAATCCCACTTTCTTCAGAGTATAAGGGAAATAGGCTACCAGCCCTTATATACTGACACAATAAGTAGTTACAATCGGTAAGGTGGCCAAATGGCAATAAAAAAAGTGGAGTCAAGTGAAGTTCTGATTGGCTGATGTTGTGATGAGATTACTTCTCAGGTCTATCAGATTGTTCACCCAATTTGATTCTACGTGCTCTCATTGCGAGTACCAGTGTTATGGGATAACTGTTGAGCCTATCTGCCTGATTATCCTTTGCACTAAACGAACTATGGATATGTTCCTCCCCACGCATGAGTTCCCTTAATAAACGCTGCATTGTGCAGGTCCCTTCCGTTGATTCGTATAGTATTTGTTTATCGTTGTGCCACAATAACTTACTTTCTATTGTTCTTTTGATGCAAATTGAATCCCATCCCCTTTTCTAATAAGCAACAAACTCCCAGTTAATTCCTCCACTATCCCAGATATAGTGATCTCCTTTTTACTCAGGATGAAAATTAACAATTATCCTCACAAATAAGCCTTAACAAGTCTTAAATAATGTAAAAAAATATCCTTTTATTTAACATTCAACAAAAAAATAAAAAATCACTTACAATAAAAGCGAGTAAAAAATTAATTTGTTAGTAATTCAAGAAATTTTATGAATAGGATGACAAGTAAAAGTTTCATACGTAAAACTACACCTGACAAACAGAATCAATAGCTGTATGAATGACACCCAAGAGAAACTCCTCTCTAGCTTAAATAATTCAGTTCACTTAATGCTACTGTCTATATTGCACTTTGGCTGCTCTCAATTCAGGATTGCTTATGACCCTGTGATTAATTGATTGTTAGCTTGCTTAGAAACACCACTTATCTGTAAGATCTTGTTGTCTATTGAATATCAGTTGCACACACACACACACACACACACACCTAGTGGACGATATGCAGTAGGCTTTGCTGAGAATCGCTAGGTGTGCTCTGCTGTCCACCTTCCTTGGTCGGCACTTTCACTGCCACAGCTGCTCCCGCTGTTTTCCGATGAATCGTTGGCCTTCCTAGACCAAGGAATCCCCCGCAATGCACACTGTTGATGTCAAATTGTCGAATTGATCAAATTTGAGGGAATAATAGGGTACCTATATTTGGTTATCTGTAGCAAATTTCAGCCGATTTCATTGAGTTGTTTCCAAGTAATGCGTTAGATGATGCGGCAGGTTATGACATTAGAAATGTGCGAAGTTTGCTTGTGTTTTACTAAAATTTTATGTTTTAAACCGGTCATCAGTATAATTACACAAATTTAATAATGGTGAGAACGTCTGTAGCAGTGCATTGTTCCAATCGGGCCAAAAAAAATTCTGAAATTTCTTTTCACTAGTTTCCAGCCGATCCTAATTGCCATGCAAAATGTATAAATGCCATGGATAGAAAACACTGGAAACCAACCGAATATTCTTATCTATGTGGACAGCATTTTGTTAATGTAATATATTTTAACATAAATATTTGCAATAATAAGTTTGTTAAATAAAATATAAAAACCTGACGATTGTTTCGATTTTTCATCATTTTCAAGTATCAAATGATGTTCATTATATTCAATAATAAATTGTGATGATGTAAAGAATTTTAATTGTTAAAATTACATTGTTGGGAAAATTGTTAAAATTACATTGTTGGGAAATTTATTTTAAGATTCTTTAAGTTGTAATAAGGTGCCAGATTCTTAGTCTATTTGAGTATTTAACATGCATAATTTATTTTCAAACCACCAATTATCAGCTTTGATAGTAGTGGAATTTACAAAGTAACCTGCATACAAAGAACAAATTTTACATACAAAGAACGGATAAAGAATTTAACGTATAGAGAACATATTAATTCCATAAGATATACAGATAATAATCAAAATTTGCTAATCATATCATTCCACTGTTTTTAAGTCTAGCAAAATTGATGAAACCATGGAAATTCTAATCAAATCCAAAGACTTAGTAGCTCGGAAAATATGGAAATTTTTAAGGCCAAACAAAAAAATCTTGCATGTTAAATACCCCTGCAGTATTGAAAATTCCCGCAGTTTCAATGAGGTAGTTATAAACGTCTCCGTACTCTACATAGGGCCAAAATGAAGGATCGTTCATCCACTTATCTTCCATCATTGCGTAAGGGTATTTTATATAAATTCCTTCATGAAGTTTAAGTTTTTTTAATATATCTTGTTCTTGAAGGATGTTCTAATTGTTTCGTGTAATTAGACAACGCAAATTCATTTATTGATGACTCTAAAAGTTGCATCTTAATGCAAGCAATCCCTGCACTCTCAGCCATGATTTGCCCTGCAGTATGGCGGCTTGGGCATTACTCTCCATTAGGTTAGGCCAAGACAAACATAGAAGCACCTGACTTTATCAATGAAAAACTCAAAAAGGTGCTGATTTACAGCCTCATTTGAATTGAATGTTATACCATGCAAGGAATTTTGAAGAGCAAATCAAGTGGAAATCTGATGGAATGAGGTCAGGCAAGTATGCTGGGTGTGGCGAGGTATCCCATCTAAGCTCCAATAATTTTTGACGTGCGATCAAACTTCTGTGTAGTCTCACATTGTTATAATGAAACAACTCCTTTATGATTAACGAGCTCCGGATGTTTCTGATTGATGGGTTCATTCGAACTATCCAGTTGCCAACAGTACACAGTTGAATTGATTGTTTGGTTCATTAGTAGGAGCTTGAAAAACCTAACACCTTTAAAATCTCGTCGCGCAGAGAATAACCTTCCCCTGATGAGTGTCTGCTCTCATTGTCGTATGAGGTGAATCATCAAGTTGAGACCAATACTATTTGTGTAACACGTTGTTTTAAACAATCTACTTCTCATCACAGTTATAAGTTACTTCAAAAAAGGATCATTTAACTCATCTTTAACGAACATATTGCAAATGCTTATACACGCCATCGAATGGACTTCTTCGAAAAGTGCGCACGAAACTGTAATCCACAGATTTTGGTGCTTAGCAGTCAAATACAGTGAACTTTGGCAAAAAGTGCGCACGAAACCGGAAATCCACACATATAACCCAGCTTATTGAGGTGGTCATGAATCCCTTAATAATGGATGTTCAATATTTCCGCAATCTCTTGTGTTGTGTAAAGATTAGTTCAATGCCTGTTGCAAAAATGCATCATATGACTTTTCCGACAACCGAATAGGTCTCCTCTACATGTCTCCAATATGCTCTGTCCAGGGCTTTTCTTTTCCAATTGGAACCCACTAATTTCCTGATATTGTTGCAACATCTACTAAGGATCACTCATTGTAGTATTCTAAACAGGGTATACCAAAAGCTTCTATAAAAGTGGACTGGCTATACTATAGCTACAATAATAAGAGGAAGCCTGCCCACTGGCCTTCCTCCAATGTTTACAAACTGTGTCCCAAAAATCTAGATACAAACATCAAGATTTAGTACTACCTAGAGACAAAATTTAGCATTATTTCAGTCGCTTCACAGCTTACAATGATAAAGAAAGCCTGGTAATTCATACCTTGGCAAAAAAAAAATAAATAACAAAGAACATCAGTTTTCTATATGTAAAATCATGTAATCTTTATTCAGTTTTAACAGTTTTCATTACTTGACAGTATAAACGATTGAAACAATGTTAAATTTTGTCGCTAGATGGTGCTAAATCCTGATGTTTGAGTCTACATTTTTGCAGACACTTTTGAAGGGCAGTGGACAAGCTTTCTCTTACCATTACTGGTTTCTACAACTACAAATAAGGAAAAAAGTTTATGTAAAGATATGATCTGAAGTAAATCCTTAATGTTATCTGTGGATGACCTATAGCATGACCTGCTAAATCTCCTGATCTAAACCCTATGAATTTTTATGCAGGGGGTATCTAAAAACTATTTTTTATTCCACTGCTGTTCATAATACTGTGGATCTTCACCAGAGAGTAGAAGACAGATAACACCAAATTGGGGGTATACAGGGAATTTTTGAGCATGTGAGATAGACCTGGATCTGATGAGCTTGCTGCTTGTGAAGGTCATTTTGAACATTTGCTATGATTGTAGTATTGATTCCTCACATTTTCATTGCTACTAATTTAACCTGACTGAAAATAAACGATTGTTAATCTAGAAAATTAAATAATCTGAGATACCACAATAACAAATCACTTTAGAACATATCTTTATAGAAACTTTTTTTTCTTATTTGTTGTAGAAACCAAGTACATAAGTCAGCCCACTATTTCTGTTGGACCCTATACATGTATTCGTTTCAACTTCCTATCTAAAATTGTTCATCATGGCCTGACAGACCAGCACATAAAGTTTCAAGGAACCTAACGACCTTTTGGAACAGCCTGTTTATACAAGAGAAGCGAAAAAGAGAAAGACTATAAAAGACCCCCCCCCCCCATTTTTAATAATGAGGAATATCTTTAATTGCTTCTAGAATATCTACAGTGGTTTGGATAGTCATTAAATGGTAATTCCTAACTTTTTTTTTTTTTTTTTTTGTATTTTGAATGCTAGATGAACAGCATAATTAATTTGTACAGAAATGTCTTCCTGAAAGGCATTAATTTTTTTTTAAATTAGATAAATTAACTCTCTTACCTCTAATGAGAGCACCTTTCATCGAACTGATACTGTCATTAATTTCATTTAAATAGGAATCCTTTAGACAATATTCTAGCAGAGGTTTAGTATTAGACAGGCATTGTATCACTGAATTCATAAAACACTATTAAAGAGAGAGAAAAAAAAAGAAATAACATTAATCTTCTCACATGGGAATAGAGAGTGCATGCATTTAAAATTCCAACACAGTTCATAAAATACCTACCATAATTTTCGGAATACAATACATATTTTATGCAAAATGAAAGTTAAAAAAAAATCATCACTGCATATTATCATCAACTGCAATTATAAAAGTTGCGTATAATAATCCAACTTTATCGCCACGATTCTCGCGTGGTTACGGCAGGGAGGGGAGGGGAGACTTCAAAAAGACAGTGATCAAGTTGCATTTACTAAATTAACAAATTACAGTGGCAGCACAAGTCCACAAATACAGTAAATTATAGTCCTAACATTCATCACTTAGCTTTTCAAAGGATTTTGTTTTGTGCGCATTGGGGACAGAAAATACTGCTATTGTGACCACGTGTGTGAGGAAATGCAATTTTTATCATGGACATTAAATTTGAGCAACAAGCAATCTGAGGGAGGACATTCAGCGAAAACGATCAGAACTGTATAGTGAAAAAAACTGGATGCTCCACCACTACAGTGCACCCTCTCACCGAATTCTCCTCGCACGCGAGGTTCTTGCAAAAAAACAACATGATTTTGCTTCCTCACCCATCCTATTCACCAGACTTGGCTCCTGCAGACTTTGCCCTCTTTCTGTAAATGAAGATCCAGTTGAAAAGTCATTGTTTTGATACGATATCCAGTACAAATCGTAAAGTGGTTGACTTGTTTCAACAAAACAAAAAAAAAAAAAGCTGTACATTCAGCTTGGCCAAAATTATAAACTGACCCTCAATAAAATGGTTCTGTGCACTTAATATAAATGAATTTAAAGAGCAACTGACATCAAAAATGTTTTTTCGCTAATTCTATTCTTTATGAACTGCTGAACATTGGAAACTTTTAATTTTTTTTTTTTAATTTTCGTTATTTCTATACAATAAAAGCATTTTGACACGAAAATGAATGATCACCATCTTGAATTGGGATGAGACGTCAAAGTCGAGATTCGCTTGAGAGCTTTGCATCAGACAATAAACACTTATATAGGGTTATTCAAAAAGAAGGAGCAGATTTAAAATATCATATTTTTTCGAATGTAGGCCGTAGCTCTAAAACCAAGAAAATCAGAAATTTTAGGAGTGCGGCCTAAAAAAATTTTTTTTTTGAAATAACGAATTATTTGTAATTGTGAATATTTCAAAAAGATCGAAATCTTCGTTTTAGTGTCCCATAGTATTTTAAATATTAATTTAGCTAGTAATTTTATTATTTATATAGCCATCTTCATTACTTTTATGTATTTAATTAAACTTTTATAAATTCATTAATTAAATGTTTAAATAATTAGAGTAATCTCATTTTAATGAACGAGCGCAACTCCTTATTTCTTCGGCAGCGGCCATGGTTCTATCAACGCACTCACTGCTGGGTGCTGACCAATAACGATAGAGAACATTCTATGACATCATAACATCTTCAACTAATCGTAACCGCCAAGTACAGTGGATTCAGGGCTAGCGAATCGCCGACAATAACTTTTTAACACTTGATTTTATTAATAATTTATGAATGAAAAATTATGTGACTGGTTGATTACTGTTCCGAGGTGTTAGAATATTAATTTCAATGTTAGAAAAAGATTGAACAAAGACTCCTTAATTTAAAACCATCAATTCAAAGGTCATCGCGTTTTTATCTACTGCAGGAAAGTCGGATAATTTTTACTATCTATCTGCGATTTACTCTTTCAAAAAGTGTAACAAAAGATAATAAGCAAATTTAAAAGAAAATAGGTACGATATATGAATGTATTGGCGATCAATCCAAAATCATTATGCGAACGACACTACTCATCTACAGCGAAACCGGGCCTTGGGGGGGGGGAGGCTTTGAAAGTCTTTATTAATAGAAAAAAGAAATTAATTCGACTTTTTGTAACATACACTTCGACTTGGGATCGTTTTGTTGATAGATTTACTTCGTACTCGACGCACTTAAATACAGTCTTCTTTGGCAGTGAAATTTTAAGAGGGTTTATTTCTTTACTTTCACTAGTTAGTTTTAAAATCCTCGTTATTATGACGAATTCATAAGAGTGTGGATGAGATGCCCCATTAATTGCAAGAAAACTCCACAATTTTTTATTAAAGATTAACTTTTCGTTAAAAAAACTGTTAAGAATAATTGTGTAAAAAAAAAAAATAAATAAAACAACAACATCAATAATATTATTATCAATAAAAATAATAATAAAAAAGGATTCCTATTTAAGATATCAAAGTTGTCACCCGCTCCACCCACTGGGGAAGGGGGAGGGCTGATTTTAGAACAGAAAGATTTCCCCTTTAAAAAATAATAATCTTTTGTCTCGACAAAATTTTCCGTACAATGCTTTGTTTTCAAAATATTTCCTTGTCTACACTTAAATGGACCACCCTGTATAATAATGATTCTTAAAATTTCACTGCCAAAGAACACTGTATTTAAGTGCGTCGAGTTACACAGTAAATCTATCAACAAAACGATCCTGAGTCGAACTGTATGTGACAAAAAAGTGATTATGACAAAATGAAGTACCCTACCATGAAAATGATTTCACTATAAATACTGTAAGCAAATATGATAAATAAAGTCGAATTAATTTCTTCTATAAGAGAAAACAGCCAAGAAACTGTGGACACAATAATCAAACTAACGACGACGGGAAACCACAAATCCACAATAATCATTTAATAATGCCTCAGATGTACATTTCGAAAGCTATGCTTTCTTCATCAGTGAGTGATTAACAAACAGAGAACTCGGAATTTATAAGAAAATTACAACAATAATTGACCAATTACAGAAAAGTAACCTTAATAACTAATTACAACTATACTAACACAAAACAAAACAACCAATCACGCTAAACTGTTAAGACCCGATCATTTCAAATTTAAAAATATCCACCTCCAGAAACTACACTTAGAAGGCAATCCACTTATAAGAGCCGATATATCGTTTACTTTAAAGAACCGATATATCGATTACTTAAGAATAAACTTAGCGAGGGGTAACCAATCCCCTACAGGCATAGGGCCGTCATCATTGTTGAGTAGTTGATTAGTTGCTTTGTTTTTTACAATTTCCAGAGATTCTAAAAGACGTATTAACTTGGGATCTTTACCGGAGTGAATAATTTTAAATGAATTGGTATCGTAATCATGCTTTTCCTTCAAAATATGGTCAGCAAAGGATGAAACACCGATTTTAAAATTCTTTATGCTGGCTATGTGTTCTGTCTTTCGTTTGGCCACGCCTCTCAGTGAGCTGCCCAAATAGAAGTGTCCACACGTGGCACACCCAAACTTATAGACACCTGCTCGTTCCTCCGCGGGGATTTTGTCCTTTGCTGCACATAAACTCCTCTTCACCGTATTAACGCTCCTGAAGGCTACTTTAATACTGAAGTCACTACACAGCTTTTTTAGGCCTCGATTCAACTGTACGTTGTATGGTAACACCAATACATTTTTGTAGTCAACTAATTCCTTTCTAAGGGTCGTGACCTGTTCAATCTTCAGGTGTCTACTGATCTTTGTGGTCATTCGGTCGACCATTTTACTTTCAAAACCATTAAACACAGCACAGGATTTTATTAAAGCAATCTCCTTTTTTCTGGCTTCCTCGTTAAGTGGTAGTATCAACGCTCTTCTGACTTGATGGTGGAATGCTGCTAATTTTTGGGAATTACAGTGGTTGGAGTCATTCCTTATGTAGGCTGGCGTGAAGTTACTTTTTCTGTGGACGTCAAAGCGTAATTGATTTCCTGAGCGTA